>JARGCV010000617.1:157500-360665 GCA_034064705.1 Bothrops alternatus
CAAGTGGGCGCCTTTGACTTATGACCATCGTGACATTAGATAGAAATTCCAGGCTCCATTACGGTCGTACGTTTTTCACCTGCATATAGCATCTAGCTTGTTCTGTTCTTATACACACACAATGTGGGATTCTTGGTTCTCTCTGAGCTTGGTTGCTTTCTTTGCAGACGTTTCATTACCCAACTAAGTAAAATCGTCAGTGCTACTAATCTTATTGATTACTGTACTGCAGACATGTCAAACACAAGGCCCGGGGGCCGGATGCGGCCCGCGAAGTGGTTTCATGTGGCCCGTGAAGCCATCCTGGAAACAGTGAGGGAACGGCCCCCGCTGCCTTGGCCCAGGCCCAGGCCGGCCGGGAGCCAATGTACAATTTTGTGGTGGCCATCTATGCTGAAATGCATTCAGTCTTAGCTCCACAAGGCCGTCTGGAAACAGTGAGGAACCAGCCCCTGCCGCGTCGGCCCCGCTCTCTGGGGCATGCTGGGGAGGGGTCCCCCTTTGTGAGCAATGAAGAAATGCACCATCGCCTGGAAGTGGCCAGCAAATGGCCCTTGCCTACTTCACCTATCCGGCTTGATGTGCTCCCGGGGAGGGGTTTCAGCAGGCAGTGAGACTCCTCCAGTGGACCATGCCTTGGCGCTTGTCCCGGTCCCCCCCCTTCTGCCAGAGACCCTCAGATCTGTCCCACTCCTGCCCAGCCCCCACAGGCACACTTGATGCGAATGATGTAGTGGTGGCCATGCCCACCCAATAGGCCACACCCACTCCATCCACACTCACCCAGTAGACCACACCCACCCTGGCCACATCCACCCGCCCCCTTGAGGGCAACCGCAATGCTGATGTGGCCCTCAATGAAATTGAGTCTGACACCCCTGCTGTACTGTTACTACAATACCGCTGATGTCACCTAGTTTGGTAATTTAATTTGGTTTTAGTACAGCCTAGGTTATTTAATTCTGTTTTAAATATTTATTATTGTTACGTTTTAAATTTGGCTGTAAACCGCCCCGAGTCCTACGGGAGAGGGGCGGTATAAAAGCCTACAAAATAAATAAATAAATAAATAAATAAACAAACAAACAAATAAATAAATAAATAAAATAAAACAAAACATCTGCAAAAAAATGACCAAGCTCAGAGAGTACCAAGGAGCCCACAGTTAGATGTAATGTAGATAGACAGATAGACAGACAGACATAGATGATATATAGATGTGTGTGTGGGGGGAGGGGCAGACTAGTGATGTTACTTAGTTGGGTAATGAAATGTCTGCAGGAAAACCACTAAGCTCAGAGAACACCAAGGACCCCACAGCCATCTCTCATCCCCCAAAACTTACCCCACTCCCTTCTACCACTGATGATGTTACCTAGTTGGGTACTGAAATGTCTGAAAGAAAACCACCAAGCTCAAGAGTTCAACCATGAGCTACAAATATTTACTTCCATAAATACACATGCACAACACAAGGGCACAAAGACAATGCCCAGATGCGACACAATTCACATTACACAGAAAAAAAATATATAGCTTCCTTCTGTAGCAGCTACTAGTCAAGGGGGGTGGATCAAATTCCAAAAGGGCTCTGCAGCCTTTGCCTGTCTCGTTTTTTTTTTAATGAAAAAAATTCTTTTATTAAAACAATCAGCATTGAACATAAAATCATAGTATGCATCAATCATCATAGCACCTGATATACATTACTAAGTATTAATCTTTATAATCGTCTGGTTTGGTAAACATTTTTCACTCCACACATCAAGCCTCAACTAAACGCCTGTTGCAATTTATTTGCTTGGTGTTTCTCTTTTCTATAGTCTATCCACAGTTCCTAGTCTATCACATATTATTCATCTCAGTATTAGTACAATCTTTTATGATCCCTAACCAAAAATCCTGAGGTAGAAATTCAGTTAATGAAGTCTTAGAGGAGACAGCTTCATCGGAGGAAACCTGGCCGTTGAAGTCATTTTTCATGCAAGCCACAGCAAGCTATCTCTCGAAACCATATACCGTCCTGGGTAGAAGCATAATTAGCTCAAGGTTGGTTTAGGACGAAGGCCAACAATGTGGGCTGAAGAAAAAAATAATGGGAGAAAATTCATCCCACTCTTCAAGCTGAAAGATTTACTAGATCAGTGTTTCTCAACCTTGACAATTTTAAGGCATGTGGACTTCAACTCCCAGAATTCCACAGCCAGCAAAGCTGGCTGTGGAATTCTGGGAGTTGAAGTCCACATGCCTTAAAATTGTCAAGGTTGAGAAACACTGTACTAGATCAAGTAGAGGACTCCTAATTTTGTATAGAATAGTTCTCAACTTACAACCATTCCTTTAGCAATTGTCTGAAGTTACAGCAGCACTGAAAAAAGAACTTATGACCATTCCTTGTCCACACGAATGTCGGGCATGTGATCAGAATTTGCGTGCTTGGCAACCAGAATGAATTTATGACAACTGCAGGGTCTCCGGGGTCTTTTAATTGCCATTTGTGACATTCCCAGCAGCTTACAAGAAGCAAAAATCAATGTGGGAATCCAGATTTGCTTAGTGACTACATGATTCGCTTAACGACTGCAATGGTTTGCTTGATAACCGTGGCAAAAAAAGGATGTAAAATCGAAAGTGACTCATTTAACAACGGCCTTGCTTAGCAATGGAAATTCTGGTCCCAGTTGAACTGGTAAGTTGAGGACTACACAGAGTAAAGCCAGATGCGCTTCAGTCCAAATCCAACTGATGAAGATAACTGGAAAATGTGGGAAATATTTTATGACATTGGTCATTCCGGTTTAGAGTTGTTCTTTGCCCCAATTGGGAATAATTTGGTAGATTTTCACACCTGGATCTTTCTCACCTCCAACAGGGGGTGTAAAGGGCTTTTAGAAATGAATATAGATAATAGAGTTAGAAGTGACCTTGGAGGTCTTCTAGTCCAGGGCTTTTCAACCTTTTCACCCATTGTACCACTTTTAGGATATGGCAATACCCGAGTATCACCAGTCGCCTAGCAAGGTGTCAAAAACTTGATGACCAAAAAAAAATGGCACTGAAAAAAGTGCCCCCCAAGTCACAGCTGAGCAAGACACCTGCTTGCCCGCCCGGCAGCGCTCTTCCTCCTGTCCAAGGTTTTCATTGTTGTGAGCATTTCTGTTGGGGATTGGAAGGGGGTGGGGTGAGGGGGTGTTTGGTTTTTATTCCCCCCCATCTGCTGGGTGGTTGCAGCAGGTTTTGGTCCCTTCACATGACCCTGGGACACTGTGACCATCATAAATATGAACTGGTTGCCAAGCATCTGAATGTGAATCACGAGACCCTGGAGATGCTGCAACATTCCAGCTGATCGGCGCTTCTTCTGGGCTCAGCAGAAGCATCAGGATCAGTGTTGCTTTCCAGCTGGAGCCTGGTGCTGATCCTGGTGCTTCCACTGAGCCCTGACAGCCCTGAAGCACCACCGATCAGCTGGAAAGCGGCACTGATCCTGGCGCTTCCGCTGAGCCCTGACAGCCCTGCAGCTCCAGCCGTCTCTCGCTCAGGCTTGTGCGGTGCTGCCACCGGTTTAGCTCATTCCCCTCTCCGGCTACCACTTTTCTAGGATGGTCGCGTTTCACCTGCCAGGTGCCAATGTACCACAGGTGGTACCCGTACCACTGGTTGAAAAGCCCTGTTCTAGTCCAGCCTCCTCCCAAAGCAGGAGACCCTATATCATTGTGGACAAATGGCTGACCAATCTCTTCTTAAAACTCTCCAGTGATGGAGCACCCACAACCTCTGAAGGCAAGTTGTTGCACTGGTTAATTGTGCTCACTGTCAGGAAATTTCTCCTTAGTTCTAGGTTGCTTCTCTCCTTGATTAGTTTCCATCCGTTGTTCCTTGTTGTGCCTTCTGGTGCTTTGGAGAAGGGGTTGACCCCTCTTCTCTGTGACAACCCCATAGATATTGGAACACAGCTATCATGTCACCCCTAGTCCTTCTCTTTGTTAGAGTAGACATGTCCAGTTCCTGCAACCTTTCATCTTAGAACTTAGAAGAAACCAATAAAAAACTGCACAGCCCTTTGGCTGAATAAAATTCAGGTGGCCATTATAATGTAAGTTAAAAAACACATAGGCGGAGAGCCTCCACATTACATATTATTTTTTCTCTTAAATCAGCCTTCTTGAGAATTCCCCGGGGTAGTTAAGGCTAATCTCTTCTTCCTTATATATATGATAATGCCAGGAAATTCTCTCCCTCTTTCTCTTCCCAAAGTTGCCTCATCATTCAAGTCCAAATCCCGGAGGTCTTTTCTTACTTAGCTGCCATTTAGCACAGTCGCATTTATTCCACTCCAGAGACCCTGCATTTGAAATATACTTTTGAGATTAAATCCTCCAGAGAGACGACAAAAGCCGCAAATGGAAGGAGCAAATTAAAACTCTCTTTTCCTCTCTTTGTTTCTCTCATTCTCTTTAGCACTGTAATTAAAAATGAAACCGCCTATAAAAAGTGAACACCGCAAAGAGGTCTCAAAACTTCGATAAAATTTCCCCGGTTTTGAGGCTCTGAGGAAAGAGAAATAACCTCAGTGACTTAAAAAAAAACCCCAACTAGTAATGATGCTTTCAAAAGTTCTGCTGGTACTCCCAGCTCGGCTGAGCAGCTGTTCTGCTTTCATTTTAGATCACTGACAGGTAGTTATGGATTTCCTTGGTAATTTGCTTGTGTTTTTTTCCCCCCTTTTTAGTAACCTTTTGGAGATATTCCTCCAAACCAACAAAGGAATTCTTTAGGAGGCTCTACAGGGCAGAGTGGAAACCTTTCCTTGATGAGATTCATTTTTAAAGGATTAATTAAACATCAGCAGGTGTGGAAGATTTGCTGTTAGGGTATTAAATTTAGTAGCTGGAACAGTAAAGCGGTCAATGGGCCAGAACACACAGTTGTAGTTGATTAGCGCTGACTCATGCATGAGGCAATCTATGCTCTGATTGGTTGCAGTAAGTACCGTTATAAAGGGGGCGTTTCCTTTTTTCCCGCCTTTTTCTCTTCGGTGTGTTCTGTGTGCTGTTTCTGATTTACCTCATGATACTCCTGCCTTCCTGACTATGTCTGTCTGCTTTAAATATAAATGTGAATTACATTTATTTATATAAAACGACCAGTTTGTGTTAAGTGTCTTTAATGTCCTTTGGAGAGTTGCTCTGCCATTCCCTGACAGCTGTCCTTTTTCAAACCATAAAGCTGAAATTTTCACTCTTGGGGGAAGCTCCTCCATTATTCATATCCAGTTTTAATTGTAAGGTTGGGTTAGAGGAAACCTAAGGATGGCAGGTCAGGAAATCCAGCATATAAAAGCCATCAGCTTCATGGGACTAAATTGAATGGGAAAGACAGGCAATCTTCAACCTGTGACAGTTCGAAATTACAATGGCGCTGAATGTGACTTATGACCGTTTTCCACTCTTGCGACCAAGGCAGCATCCCCAGGGGCACGTGATCCAAATTCAGAAAGTCAGATTCACTTAACAATAATAATTCACTTAATAATAATAATAATAATGAGATGTTGTTTTTGTTTATGTTGTTAGCCGCTCCGAGTCCTTGGAGAGGAACGGCATAAAAATTTAATTAATTAATTAATTAATTAATTATTATTAATAATAATAATAATGTTACTCACTTAACAACTTAGGTTAAATCACCAATTTTAGAGGATTCACCTAACAATTGTGGCATGAACGGTCCTAAATAGGGGCAAAACCCACTTAACAACTGAGTTAATAAACGTTAAGAGGTGTTAACAACTGATTTCCAGAGAGGTGGACTTCAACTCCCAGAATCATCAGGTTTTGTGACCTTCTGACAAGCAAAGTCAGAGGACTAGGGAATTCTGGGAGTTGAAGTCCCCTTCTGGAAATTCGACTCTATCTGCTAGCTAAGAATGGCTCTTCACTCACTACGCCTGGTCAAAGATTCAGCTAATCCTAACGACATTCCCTATGCTACAAAAATGGTTTCTCACATTGGATAGACTACATACAAGAGAAACATCAATCAAAGAAAATGTATCTGGCTTATAGTTAAATCTTGATATACGGAGTGAAGAATGTTTACAAATTTAAAATGATTGTATTAAGTTGAATAGCATTTAACTTGAATTTTTTCTTTGTTTACATGTACAAATATATATCTAATAATAAAAAAATGTTATAAAATTAAAAAAAAATGGTTTCTCACCGAGAACAAATCCTATAAATGCAATGTATTAAATAAGACTATCTAGTATCGTGTTTCAGAATAGATTGTGACACCCCCCCCCCATGCTCTCCTCTTTCAATTAGTTAACAGAACCATTTCCTGCAGCAATGGCTTCCAGGCAGAACTCAATTTAAGCACGATTTTGCAGGCAGTGAGCTTTTCCCTTTTAAACAGCTGGTGAAAAGTTGGTTCCGTGCAAAATACCGGCGTGACTCATGGAGATTTAAGAAAGCCCCAGAGACAGCAAAAGAAAACAGGAGAAATGGGAATAGGGGCCGTCCTTGAACTTGCAACCATTTGTTCAGTGACTGTTCAAAGGTACTGAAAAAAGTGACTTGTTTTTCACACTTATGACCATTGCAGCGTCACCTTGGTCACATGATCAATATCAGCCACTTGGCAACTGGTTCACATTTATGACGGTTGCAATGTCTCAGGATCAGGTGATCACCTTTTGCGACCTACTGACAAGCAATCAACACCCTTGAAGAGTGTTCGGAGACTACAATTAGTGCAAAATGCAGCTGCGCGAGCAATTGTGGGCCTTCCACGTTGTGCCCACATTTCGTCAACCCTCCGCACGCTGCATTGGTTGCCTATTGGTCTCCGAGCGCAATTCAAAGTGCTGGTCATTACCTATAAAGCCCTATATGGCTCTGGACCAGGATACTTACGGGACCGTCTTCTGCCACATACTTCCCTACGACCGGTGAGAGCGCACAGGGTCGGCCTCCTCCGGGTCCCGTCAGCGAAACAATGTCATTTGGCGAGTCCTAGGGGGAGGTCCTTCTCTGTTGTGGCGCCCACCCTCTGGAACCAACTGCCCCTTGAAGTCCGCGTTTCTCCCACTCTCCCGGCCTTCCGAAAGAACCTTAAAACTTATCTTTGCCGGCAGGCCTGGGGATGATTGTGGGTTGTGGTTCAAAAGTTGTACGTGTGTTGGGTATCTATTTTTAATATTTTGATGTTTTGTATATGTTGTGAGCCGCTCCGAGTCTCCGGAGAGGAGCGGCATACAAATCAAATTAATAATAAATAAATAAATGTAAATGGGGAAGCCAGATCCTCTTAACAACTGTATTGCTCACTTAACAACGGTCATGATTAACTTAATAACTATGGCAAGAAAGATCATAAAATGGGGACAAAACTCACTTAACATCTGTCTTACTCAGCAAACAGAAATTTTGGGCTCAATTGTAATCGTAAGTCAAGGAAATTCGGGGCTCTGGGTGTACGTGTGTTTCTCCTTTTATTATAAATGCACAGCACCTTGCTGAAAAGCTGCTTTAATTGGAAAGACAGAGATTATAATTCCAGGCACACAACCATGACGCTGGGCGAAAATGGTTCGCTCCGCTGCTTAAACTCATCCCGAGAGGAGCTCCAAAATTACCTGATCGGCCACCGCCCGCGCCAGTTTGTCCATTCTGGAGCCGGCTTCGGCAATTTTCTTGGCAGCGTTTATGACATCAGAGGTATTCTTCAGTGGCCCTTTACCCCTAGAAGAGACAAGGGAAAAGCCATTGACTTAATGCCTGGAAAGAAAGCAATGCCAATGAATTTGAATACTTTATTTGTCCAGGTGTGATTAGACACACAAGGAATTTGTCTCCAGTACAAAAAGCACTCAGTGTGCATGGAAAGCAACAGAATAACAAAAACAACAATAATAAATTATTACATTTAAATAAATTGTTAAGGTTAAATTGCTCTTGGACTTTAGAATTCTAACAGACAGACACCTGCCACACAACACCCCAGACTTAACAATTATCAATAAGAAAGAAGCAAAAGTCTGGATAGTGGACGCGGCAGTGCCTGGAGACAGCAACGTAGAAGAGAAGGAAGTGGAAAAGGTAATAAAATACAAAGACCTACAAATAGAAATAGAATGACTATGGCTAAAGCAAGCGAAAGTAGTCCCAAAGGCACCTTGGGTGCAATCCCAAAACAACTGGAGCGCCACTTGAACACCATCAGCATTTACACATTTGCCATCAGTCAATTGCAAAAGGCAGCTTTACTTGGAACAGCTTACATCCTGCAATAATATCTGTAACACCATCAAACATCAAGATCTGCCTATCCCAGGTCCTTGGAAAGGACTTCATAGGTAGACAAAAATGCCAAATCCAGTCTGAACATCTAACTATGTGATGAAGTAATAATAATAATAATAATAATAATAATAATAATAATAATAATAATAATAATAATAATAACAACAACAACAACAACAATAACAACAATAATAATAATAATAATGAGAAGGAGAAGGAGGAGAAGGAGGAGGAGAAGGAGGAGGAGAAGAAGAAGGAGAAGAAGAAGGAGAAGAAGAAGAAGCACTGAAATTAGTATATCAGGAAGGCTTACTGACTACTGGAGAGACCAAACTGACCTACAAGAAAGACCAAATGAAGAACAGAATAGAGGCATGGGAAGACAAAGCACTACATGGCCAGTACATTAAAAAAAAATAGCTGGGAAAGCAGATAATAACAAGACCTGGCAATGGCTAAGAGCAGGAAAATTGAAGAAAGAGACCGAGGGACTAATCCTGGCTGCACAAGACCAAACCTTAAGGATAAATGCACATAAAGTCAAAATTGAGAAGACAGCAACAGACAGTAAGTGCCGCCTATGCAAAGATGCTGAAGAAACAGTGGACCACCTGGTAAGCTGCTGCAAGAAGATCGTAGCAACAATGATGCATTGGAAGATCTGCAAGAAATATTATTTGCCTGTAAGCAAGAACTGGTGGGATCATAAAATAGAGAAAGTCATAGAAAATGATAAAGTTAAACTGCTCTGGGACTTCAGAATTCAAACAGACAAGCATCTGCAACAACCCCGGACTTAACAATTGTCGATAAAAAAGACAAAAAAGTCTGGATAGTGGACATGGCAGTGCCTGGAGATGGCAGAACAGACGAGAAAGAACGGGAGAAGATAACAAAATACAAAGACCTACAAATAGAAATAGAAAGACTGTGGCAAAAGCAAGCAAGGGTAGTACCAATAGTAATAGGCGCCTTGGGTACAAAACAACTGGAGCATCACTTGAACACCATTGGCATTGACAAATTCGCCATTAGTCAATTGCAAAAGACGGCCTTACTAGGAACCGCTTGCATCCTGCAACGATATCTGTAATACCATCAAACATCCATATCTGCCTATCCCAGGTCCTTGGGAAGGACTCGACAGGTAGACAAAATGCCAAATCCAGTCTGAACATCTGGCTGACTGTGCGATGATCCATAATAATAATAATACCAATAATACCAATAAAAGGAGCAACAAAGAAGATAATAAGATGGATAAATAATATTACAGATGCACTACATGGATAAATATACATAGACATTAGGCAGCACTGTGAAAATTATGTGTTCAGCAGATGGATGGCACATGGGGAAAAACACCCGTCCCCTTGTCTAGTTGTTTGGGCATACAATGTCCAATAAGCACCATTCCCTGGTTGCAATTGTTCTTTCTGCATTCTTGACTATCTGCTGGAATTTGTACCTCTCCTGTTTGGTTGCTGTAGCAAACCAGACCGTTACAGAAGTACAAATGACAAACTCAATAATTCCTCTATTAAAACTTGTATCAACAGTTCCATTTTTGTTTTTCATATTCTTGTAGAACTGAGAGATGACTGTTTCCACAATTTAGTACACCACGCTCTTTAAACTACTTATTAGAGTATAGGTTAGGAGATTGGGGGGGAACGGGGGGGCTCTAAGGGAGGCAGTGTAGATCTGCAGCTAATTTAAAATGCTTTGCCAGCAGTTTGGATCGTTGTTTGCCTCCCAGTGCCGGAACTTAATTGTAAAAATTGCATTTTTAAAAGGGTTCATTAAGAGGTATTCTTGGTGGAATGCAAAACAGCAACAGCGCTCAGCGACTCCCCAAGCTGGATTTAATGTAAAATCGGCCAGATCCAATCCGGAAATGGGTCAGAGTTCAGCGGGGACATAAAGGACGGCAGCTTTACACTTGCACAAAGTTGAACGCTATCAGGGAGGTTTGTTAAAAAGCTGGTTGAGCTTCAGAATTATTATTATTATTATTATTATTATTATTATTATTATTGCAATTGCTTGTTAGCTTGTTCGGCTGATTTATTTATTAGATTTTTTTTTAATCACACTATTGTTATTTTATAAGTAGCTCAAGGTGATGAACATACACATCACTCCTTCCACCTCCTATTTCCCCCAAAACAACCCTGTGAGGTGGGCTGGGCTGAGAGAGTCACCCAGCCGGCTTTCATGCGTAAGGTGGGACTAGAACTATACCATTTGTCAAAGATTGGTGAGCTTCAACTGGGCTCTCCTCCTTTTTCAGTATCTCTAAGTCCTGGAACTTAAGAACTCGTAACTCGGGTTTCTAGGAGGTGCCATATCCAGGCAGTAATCAAACCCTCGGTCTACTCTATAAGCTTCAAGGTGGGAACTGTGTCACTTATTCTGAAATTTTTGAAATGCTGGCAAGCTCTGTTTTTGTGAGCAAGCCTGGGGGCTATAAAGGCCTGACAGCATAACCAGTCTTGAAAAGGCAATGAATCTCAGTTAAGGCTGTATGGATGCAACTGGATGTTACGCTGTTCTCCAGGGAATAAGGTCAGGATAACAAATGATGGGAGATAGAAAAAGCTATCTAGGTCCCTTTTTTGGGATTCGTATTAAAGGGGGAATAAATACACCAGTGGTACAATGATCCTGCTACCACTTTTTCTTTATTGTGGCAATTATGAGTTTCAGTTAGAGCCCATGACACATTTTCTGGTGAACCTGGAATGAGGTCTAGTTCAGCATCACTAGCTGGTGGAAAGAACCAACCCATCTTCTTCATTTTAGAGCAAGCTTGTTAAAAATAAATAAATAAATAAAAGCTCGTCATTTCAAAGGTATAGCCTTGCAGGTTGGGAATTCTGGGGTTTGTAGCTCCAACATGTGTGGAAGGCCTCTGTGGTGGAAATCTCCTAGAGAAAAAAGCCTAGAAGAACAACAACGAAAAAAGTTGCTCTTTTCAACCACCATCGATGTTTCTGTCTTGGAGAACAAGATCGTTCCTCAAACTTACCTTCTCCTAAATCTAGTGAAATGCTACATGAGTTTGGACCGAATGTTTCTTCCTGGCCTCAATCATGCAGATTTTTTCTTCAAGGCTTTCTGTCTTGGGGATGGATTATTTCCTTTTGAACAACCCTCACAAGGGTGTCCCGAAAGTGCGGTTCAAAAGGCAACTGGACTTTCTTGCTGTCGTTTTTTTCTTCGAAAGCTTTTCGCCTCTCATCCACCAAGGTTCTCCAGTTCTCCGTGAAAATGTCTCGCTTCTCGTCCACGAAGCTTCTTCAGTTCTTCTGAAGAAGCTTCTTGAATGAGAAGCGAAACGCTTTCAAAGAAAGGAACCAAGAAAACCCAGTTGATTTTTGAAAAAGCACCTTTGGGACAACTGAGAATCTCCATAGACAACCCTCACAAGGACCGACTTCACTGTTGGACCTACCTGGTGAAGTCCGTCATCTCCATCATGATCATGCACATCTGTTTGGCCAGGACGATGATGTCGTTTCCGCTGTCATCCCATTTGGCCACCTCGGCATCCAGCTTGCTCTTTTCTTGATGGAATATTTCTACCTGCTCAGCTATTTTGGCCTTCTCTTCCTGAGGAAGCTGAGCCATGATGGCCTGTATTAAACCATACAGAATCATGTAATTTTAAGACATGTCAAGGATGCAAGCTTTGAGTTAGCTTCTCACCACTTCCCCTAAGCAGGAAAATCATTTAAAAAAAAATGTAACGTTATCCATTCTGGTCTTCATTCGAAAATTATCTGATTATTGGTGCTTTCATTTCTGCTGAATCAAGACAACCTTTTAGATCAGGGGTCTCCAGACGTGGCGACTTTAAGACATGTGGACTTCAACTCCCATGACTGGCTGGAGAATTCTGGGAGTTGAAGTCCACATGTCTTAAAAGTCACCAAGTTTGGGAGAGCTCTGATTTAGGTCGCCGATGCCAACTAACCAACTTTCTCAGAGCTGGACCAGTCAGTGTAAATGCTCTGGCTTGTTTTTCTGAACTTAGAAGCAAATAAGCAGAGAACAGTCTACCGGCACCTTAAAAATGAAATATCTATTGTCGCAGAATCTTTCATGAGTCAAGGACTACTTCATTAGCTACTAGGAAGGGGAAAAACAGCTCAAAACTCAAGATCATTATAATATAGTAACAGATGGCACTAATTTGGCTAGTGAGCTGAATCATAGTAGGTGACAATCTGCCCAGAAGTGGGTCATCAAGTTCTGCCACTGATACCATAAGAAAACTCTGAAATTTTGGAAGCCATTTGTGGATTTTCTCTGTGTTAAATACAGTAACAGACTATCAACAGAGGGCATTGAAAATGACTTTTGTTCTTGGGATTACTTACCTGTTTCTTTTTATAATGAATAGATGGTGGTTGCCTTGATTGATAGACAATATATTTCCATGTCAGTGACATTTTCCCCGTAACATAGCATTTTCAGTCATTATAGATGGGAAACGTTTATAACTAACTTGTAGCTCTGATATGCAAGAGCGGGGGGAGAATGCCTCAGATATTCGAGTTATTTTTTTTAGCATTCAATCAGGGGACATCTTATGTTTAATTTTAATATTAATAATATATTTCTGATTTGTTGTTTTACACACGTTTTTAAATATTTTTTTGCTACACATTGTTTGGTTGTTTGATAGTCAATGTTTTCTTCTTCTTCTTTCCATTTTGTATTTTAACTTTAGAGAAAAAAAATAATATTAAAAAAAAAGAAAACTAATTTTTCGGTTCTTGATAGACTTTTGCACACTCCAGAATTCAGGCTGTGCAAGGTAACTTTTTTAGAGAAATTTGAAAGTAATTTCAACAGATATCACCATTACACTGATTCTGATACCAGTCGCAAACACAAGAATTCCAATGTATTTTAATTTTTTTTCAAGACAAGAAAACAGCAAAAAGGTAATAATTACTTTTAAAGATCAAAATAGGGACTTTTCAGCAGTGATTTCTGAATCAAAAGTATATTTGGCTCCAGGGTTGTATCCCATTGCTTGGTACATTTAATGGGGTGTGACATAGATTTAAGTGTCATTACATTTTTTCTTGTTTATGTCACTTCCAATCAGCTATTGCTTCTCTCTACATAGTCTTAAAATGCTCTTGGCTTTTTAAAAATTCATAATTGACCTTTTCCAGAACCAAGATTTTTTTTGGGGGGGGGAAAGGTTATCTTGAATCAGGAGATCAGAAAAATGAAGAAAACATGAAAGTTTATCAAATTAGAATTCACCGACTGAGTTTTAATTAGGCCTTATCAAGGTAGCTCAGCAGTCTGAATTGTTAATGTGCAAACACAACAGAACAACAACAGCTTCCCCTGTAAAAGGCATAGAAAGTGAGTCTCTTCTTTGCATCTCAAAGAAAACTTTTATGAACCTAATGTTTATTTGCATCTCTAATATTGTGCATATTTATTTGCATGTGGGTTTGTGCACAGTGTTTCACAATGAGTCTTCCTGATATGTGGTATAATTCCGGCTTAGGCTAACTTTCATTTTTATGCTTCTTCCAACACTGAAATTGGTTTTTTTTTCAAAGAATGCATTCTCTTTTTTCTTTCAATGGGCTATGAAGTATAAATTCCAGTTTTATTTACTTCTAATCTACAACAAATGTGGAGTAATTAAACAATGGAGTGGTGTTATCACCACATATACCTTCCAGTTATACAGAAGCAGAGTTATTTTATGGGGAAATATTCCTGGGACTCATAAGCAACCACACTGAACAAAAATGCAGATTTTGTTGGGCAAACTAACAGCCAACTGGAAGAGCCAGGTCTTCAGGCCCTCACAGAAGACCAAGAGGGTGGAGGCACATCTCACCTTGAGGACACTATGTTCCAGAGGGTGGGAGTCATGGCAGAGAAGGCTCTTCTCCTGGACCCCGCTGGCCAGAATCTCTTGATTGATGGAGCCCACAGCATGTCCCTTCCTCACACATGGGTGGGGCAGGCCAGTTCCTCTTGGGTGAGATGGTTCCTCAGATACCCTCAACCCATGCCATGTAGGGCTTTATTCAAGATAACCAACATCTTGAATTGGGGACTGCCCATCCATGCTGACAGAAGGGGCATACTTTGGGCCCTGTCTAGTTCTGGAGACCTCATTTAAAAAAAAAAAGAATTGGTAAGATTGAGTGAGTCCAGAGATGGGCAACAAAAAATGGCCCAAGGTCAGAAGGACGAAACATACCAGGAGAGATTGGAGGAACTGAATATGTACAGTCTGGAGGACAGAAGGAAAAGGTGGGATAAGATTGAAACCTTTAAATACATTAACAACAAAACTCTGGTAAAAATTCAGTTTGCTAGGTTGGTAGAACTCCTTAAACAAAATGTATACCATCCTGCAAGCATGTATACCATTTAATTGGTTAAAACCAGTTAAAGGTAGGTTTAATTTTATGGACTACTATCAAAAGTTTGTATGATGAAATGGCCCATAATGCCATTTCTTGGTGGTTGTGATTTTAGCAAGTGAAAATTCCACCTAGGTTTTTTTTAATTTTAGATGTCTTAGCAAACAATTGTATCAATCCAGTTGTGGTTTGGAGGAACACGAGAAGCTACGTGAAAAAAAAAAGTGTTTCAATCTTCTTTAAGAAAAGCTTTCTATCTTGCTTGGAGATTTTGATATCAGTAATAAATAAGAGTCCAACCTCATAATATTCTGCTTATCAAAGTTAGGACACTGTGATGCTGAGTTTTATGTAAAGTCTTCAACTCGCATGTCTTCTCCATAATTTCTAAAATTTTCAGTGGGAAGGCTGGAGTTCCTCCTGGGACCTTTGACAAATGTATCAGATTAAGTGTTGAAAAACATTTTTAAGAAAATATATATATATATTGGAGAAAGAACTATCAACAGATTTTTTTTTCTTTTGCACAAACCTCTCCAATCAACACCACTTGAGTGTCAAACAAATGAATTCACTTCTTGAGAACTCAAAATGGAATCTCCTGCTCGGTAGCCATCCTAAGCTTTCTATTCTCCAAATCAGCTTGCAGAAGCAGACAAATTGGAAGAGATAGTAATGCACTGCTCAGACTGTAAACTCACCCTTGCACTTTGGCCAGCAATCAGCTGATCGTCTTCAGTCTGAACGCTTGTCCGGCTCCGAACATCATAATCTTCCTGTTCGAAATCAGAATCATCCTCTAGCTCTTCCGGAGTCTAGATGTTAGGGCAGAAAGGAAGGAAAGATAGGAAGGAAGGAAGGAAGGAAGGAAGGAAGGAAGGAAGGAAGGAAGGAAGGAAGGAAGGAAGGAAGGAAGGAAGGAAGGAAGGAAGGAAAAAGAAGAAGGACGGAAGGGAAAAGGAAGAAAGAAGAGAGGTTTTATGGGAAGGAAGGAAAGAAAGAAGGAAAGAAGAGAAGTATGGGAAGAAAGGAAGGAAGAAAGGAAGGAAGGAAAAAGAAGAAGGAAGGAAAGGTTGTATGGGCAGCAGGAAGGGAAGGAAGGAAGAAGGGAAAAGGAAGAAAGAAGAGAGGTTGTATGGGAAGGAAGGAAGGAAAGAAGGAACGAAGAGAAGTATGGGAAGAAAGGAAGGAAGGAAGGGAGGGAGGGAGGGAAAAAAACAGATGGCAAGCTTACAAAGGATACAAATGAACTCCAGTGACTGCTATGTTTGTGTTTTATCAAGTACCTGCTCAGAAAATGTTGTTTCTTCTTCATTTTAAATTAACTTGTCTGGAGAGGCAGGCAGCACCCCAAATTGAATTGTCCACAAAAAAATGAAGTTGTTCCAAACCTGCTCTTTCCCCACCAGCATTAATCATCACCTTGCTGTGATTTCTCTTAAGCCTGTTAACTGGGGGTGGGGGAAAATGTACATTGGGCAAACTAACAGCCCTAGGATGCATTTCCCCCTTAGAATGTGATATTTCAAAATAATTGTGTTTCTCCTCTGGTGGGGGGGTGGTGGAAGAAGACCTATGAGACAATATGCTGAACAGATTGCACCATCCTTCAAGAGTTTACAGAAAAGGCACCTTGAGCCCAGAGATGGAGAGAAGACCAGCCCACCCCTCTTTCTCTAAATTGGACACAGTCTGAAGTGTGATCTGTGTAATTGTTTAAAAGCCTGATCACAAGACTTGACAATGGAGCAAACCATGGATTGTGAAGGTGTGGAGAAGATTGTTAACGCTCCTTATCTCTGCTTGCCAAAGTAAAGAGAACCTTACTTGTATTCTTTTGGTCTTTTCACACTTGCCTTCCTCCATCTTTTCAATACTTTCTTTAGGGTTTTATTGCTGAGATGGTTTAAAAAAAATGGTTGGGTTAAAGCAGATGGAACAGGGAATAGTTCTTGCAATGGCCCCTAGAAATAAAGGCAAGGCAGGAAGGAAGGAGCCAGGTTTACTTAGAGGTTAAGACACCAGGCCAGAAACTGGGAGACCGTGAATTCTAGTCCCGTCTTAGTCATGAAAATCAGCTGGGTGACATTGAGCCAATCACCAGGAGAGTCTGAATTCTAGTCCCGCCTTAGTTATGAAAGTCAGCTGGGTAACTTTGAGCCAATCACTAGAGAGCCTGAATTCTAGTCCCGCCTTAGTCATGAAAGTCAGCTGGGTGACTTTGAGCCAATCACTAGGAGAGCCTGAATTCCAGTCCCGCCTTAGTCATGAAAGTCAGCTGGGTGACTTTGAGCCAATCACCAGGACAGCCTGAATTCCAGTCCCGCCTTAGTCATGAAAGTCAGCTGGGCGACTTTGGGCCAATCACTAGGAGAGTCTGAATTCTAGTCCCGCCTTAGTCATGAAAGTCAGCTGGGCGACTTTGGGCCAATCACTAGGAGAGTCTGAATTCTAGTCCCGCCTTAGTCATGAAAGTCAGCTGGGTGACTTTGAGCCAATCACTAGGAGAGCCTGAATTCTAGTCTTGCCTTAGTCATGAGAATCAGCTGGGTGACTTTGGGCCAATCACTAGGAGAGCCTGAATTCTAGTCTTGCCTTAGTCATGAGAATCAGCTGGGTGACTTTGGGCCAATCACTAGGAGAGCCTGAATTCTAGTCTTGCCTTAGTCATGAGAATCAGCTGGGTGACTTTGGGCCAATCACTAGGAGAGCCTGAATTCTAGTCTTGCCTTAGTCATGAGAATCAGCTGGGTGACTTTGGGCCAATCACTAGGAGAGCCTGAATTCTAGTCTTGTCTTAGTCATGAAAATCAGCTGGGTGCAACTGAACCATCATCAGAAGCCGCTACAGCGACTTTCTAACCAAGGAGACAATTGACATTAAGTATCTCTTTTATTGTAAAACAGTCTTCCTCTATCTGAGATCCTACAACTGCTGGAAATAATAATAATAATAATAATAATAATAATAATAATAATAATAATAATAATAATAATAATAATAATAATAATAATAATAATATTGGGAAAATCAATAGCTTCGACTATACAGAACTTTGTCAGCAAGGTGATGTCTTTCCTTTTTAACGTGCCGTCTAGGTTTGCCATAGTTTTCCTCCCAAGGAAAATTAATTTAATTTTAATTTCATGGCTGTTGTCATCATCTGCAGTGATCTTGGACTCCAGCAAAATAAAATCTGTCACTGTTTCCATTCCCCCCCCCCTACTATTTGCCAGGAAGTGATGGGACCGGATGCCGTGATCTTAGTTTTTCTTAATGTTGCATGTACACTCTTCTCTTCCAGCCTTTATCAACTCTCTTCGCTTTCTGCCATTAGAGTGGTAGATGGGATAGTGATTGGATGGGATGCTCAAACGAACAGTTCTTAGAAAAGGATAACACCGCTGAAAGCAGGAACATCAGCCAGCAGTGACGTTGAAGGCTTTGCAGATAGACAGACTAACTTGGCTTTCCTTCCAAACATTTCTCTAGGGGAGATCTCACTTATGGTGACAATATGTACTGAAGAGTAGATAAAGCAACAAAAAAATGGATGAAGCTTGGTCTATGATTTTTTTATTTAAGTTTTGGCTCAAACCAGTTGCTTTTATATGTGACATTTTAAGACTTTTCTGCTCCGTCCCCACATACAGCTAGTCCTTGCCCTACGACCGTAACTGAGCCCAAAATTTATGTCGCTAAGTGAGAAATTTGTTAAGTGGGTTTTGCCCCATTTTACAACTTTCCTTGCCACATTGGTTAAGTGAATCACTGCAGTTGTTAAATTAGTAACACGGTTGTTAAGTGAATCTGGCTTCCCCATTGACTTTGCTTGTCAGAAGGTCACAAAAGGGGATCACGTGATTCTGGGACACTGCAACCGTCATAAATATGAGTCAGTTGAAAAGCATCTGAATTTTGATCACGTTGACTGTGGGGATGCTGCAATGGTCGTTAAGTGTGAAAAATGGCCACAAGTCACTTTTGTCAGTGCTGTTGTAACTTGAAACGGTCACCAAATGAACTATGGCAGCGGTTCTCAACCTTTTCCGGGGCTCGACCCCAGCCCGCATTGCGCATGCGCGGCGCGACGGGGCACATCGCGCATGCGCGATGCAACGGGGTGCATCGTGCATGCGTGGCGCGACGGCCCGCATCGCAATAGGGAAAAAAAATGGCCGACCCAAAAAAAAATGGTGGGCCTGCACCGCACATGCGCGGCGCGACGGGGCGCATCGTGCATGCGTGGTGCAACGGCCCACATCGCGATAGGGAAAAAAATGGCCGACCAAAAAAAAAAAAGATGGCCGGCCAAAAAAAAAATGGCGGGCCCGCACCGCGCATGCGTGGCGTGATGGGGCGCATTGTGCATGTGTGCCACGACGGGGCACCTTGCGCATGCGAAGCGCGACGGCCCGCATCGTGATAGGGAAAAAAATGGCCGACCAAAAAAAAATGGCTGATCCAAAAAAAAAAATATGGTGGACTGCGGTGCTTGGCGACCCCCGTGAAATGGTCGTTCGACCCCAAATGGGGTCGCGACCCACAGGTCAAGAACCGCTGAACTATGGTAAGTCGAGGACTACCTGTATTTTGACTTTTAAAAAAAACCCACCAATTGAGGCTGATTGCCAAGCTAGTGAGGAAAAGCCCGGAAAGCCACACACAAAATGAGTCCTTGTGTTATTGCCCTATTAAGTTTATTAAGGAGGAGAAGAAACCTGATAAAATTAAATCAATTGCTTACTTGGGGTTGAAATAACAGTTCCTTACCTGAAGAAATGCCGAAGCCTCTCCCTTTGGAGATTCAGTCAAGCAGCTAGTTAATTTATTTAGTCATTTAGATATTTAAAATACCTATCTTCCTCTCTGAGTTCTATACAAGCATTAAAGGGATACAAGTGTTTTTAATGTGCCCGGCACAATTGGAAACCAGACATTTGGGGAAAATAAAAGTACGCTGGGTGAAAAGGAAAAACTGATCTGTATTGAACCGCTGATTATTAAAGGGCAGCTGATCGACAATCTCCCCGGCTTCGCTAATGGGGCTGCTTATATCAAAGTACACAAACTGGCAATTAGCTGAGCCAATTTGCCGTTGCTATGATAGATACAAGGGGGACGAAGAGAATTCTCCACCATTAACACCGAGGTCGGAGTGAGAGAAATCAAGACATAATTGTGGGTGGGAGGGGTGAGTTTTTTGGATAGGTGGCTTGAGAGGAAGGAAGGGATATTGACAGATATTTCATAAGAAGATTAGGGAACTGGAGGCTGAAACATACGAAGAAGAACGCTTGCAGGACCTGAGTATGTTTAGTTTAATGAAAAGAAGGACTAGGGAGCCTTCAACTTCTTTAATCAGTCATCCCACCAATTGATTGTTCTCACTGTCAGGAAGTTTCTCCTTAGTTCTAGGTTGCTTCTCTCCTTGATTAGTTTCCATCCATTGTCCTGCCTTCTTCAGGTGCTTTGGAAAATAGCTTGCCTCCTTCTTCTTTGTGGCAACCTCTGAGATATTGAAAGACTGCTATCATGTCCTCCCTCGTCCTTCTTTTCATTAAACTAGATATACTCAATTCCTGCAACCGTTTTTTGTATGTTTTAGCCTCCAGTCCCCTAACCATCTTGGTTTTTCTTCTCTGCAGAACCTGGAGGCAGAGTTAAAAGAGGGATCAGCCTAGAATCCCTATGTAACCAGAAGCGAACTAAGTCCAACCTTGGTTGAATTCCGTTGACCCTAATCTAACCTAAAACCATCCAACATGGTGCTAACAGTTCGTTGAGAATATTTCTGTGCATAGGCATGAACAGCAATAAATCAGTTAATTGGATCTTTAGTTGTGGACCTGATCTTTTGCACGGGACAAAAATAACTACAGTAAGGTTAGCGTGATTAAGCATGCAACACTGGGAAGACCGATTTACCCTGATTTCTGTTATTGTACTTACATTTTTTAAGTATCTTACCCAGTAGAATGTGTATTGTCCTCCTTAAAAAACAGGACAACGTTAGGTATTTTACCTGTTAGGAAGCCAACATTTTAGAAACAGCAGAGGAGATAAAACCTTTTTGTAAATTGAACACATAATTGTGCTTTCCTATTTATTCTGGGAAATGCTTCCCGTTTTAGAGGAATCTTGTCTCTTGTGCATTTCATATTTCCCAATGAAGTATACAGGTGGTCCTTGACTTACATTTGTTTAATGACCTTTTGAAGGTCATTAAAAGGCACTGAAAAAAATGACTTATGACCTTTTTCACACTTATGACCGTGGCAGCATCCCCATGGTCACGTGATCAAAATCCAGACGCTTGGCGACCGGTTCATATTTATGATGGCTGCAGTGTCATGTCTTTTGGGACCTTCTGACAAGAAAAATCAATGAAGAAGTTGGATCCACTTAATAACTGTGTTACTAATTCAACAAGTGCAGTGATTCACTTAACAACTGTGGCAAGAAAGATCGTAAAATAGGGTGAAACAACTGTCTCTCTCTTAACAATTGAAATTTTGGGACCAATTGTGGTCGTAAGTCAGAGGACGACCTGTACAACTCCCCTTGAATGTGATCCCAATAAGGCGAAAAAAAAATAATAATCTTACATACCCTGATCATCAGTACAGCTTTCCTGATGTCCCGAACACCATCATAAACCAAGCGAGAGGCGTCGATGAACTCATTCTCTTCAAACGGTTGCGGGACGTTTGAACTCAGGGCCTCAATCGCGACTTCCACTTGTTCGGCGAAACGCGGCATCACTAAATTAAACCAGAGGAAAGGCAGTGAGAAGGTAGGTTTCCTTGTGTAACATTAGTGCTTCCCCATGTTCTGGAAGGGGATGGTGCTGCGGCATCAGAGTGTTGCAATGGCGACCAGGAAGAAATGGTCCTATCATCTCAAGATTAAGCGGACAAAGAATTTAACAGGTAATGTGAGGGCAGCAAATTGTGCACATTTATGAGACTTAAGTAACAATTGTTTGGATCCTTCAGAATGCTTTTTAACTACAAAGGGTCTGCTCCATCATGGAGATCTCGCCTTCCTACAGAGCAGGATGTTCAGGGAAGGTTTGCAAGATCCAGTGGTTTCTAGCAATCCATCGTGGAAGCAGGATGCTACCAAATTGGTGAGCAATCCATTCGATACTGTGGGATCCTTGGTGCTCTCTGAGCTTTGTGGTTTTCTTGAAGACGATTCATGACCCAACTAGGTAACATCTTCAGTCTAGAAGATAGCAGGGTTTACTCTCTGAAGCCCACTCTCTTCTAGCATTGATGATGTTACCTAGCTGGGTCATGAAATGTCCGCAAGAAAATGGTATAGAGTTTCCTGCCTGAGCAAGGGGTTGGACTAGATGTCCTCCAAGGTTTGGACTAGATGTCCTCCAAGGTCCCTTACAACTTTATTATTATTATTATCAGTACTAGAAGGGAGGAGGAGGAGGAGGAGGAGGACGATGACAACTGTGGAGTCCTTGGTGCTCTCTGAGATGGGTGGCTTTCTTGCAGACGTTTCATGACCCAACTAGGGAACATCATCTTGTTTGTTGAGAGGAGGAGGAGGAGGAGGAGGAGGAGAAGGAGAAGGAGAAGAAGAAGAAGAAGAAGAAGAAGAAGAAGAAGAAGAAGAAGAAGAAGAAGAAGAAGAAGAAGAAGAAGAAGAAGAAGAAGAAGAAGAAGAAGAAGAAGAAGAAGAAGAAGAAGAAGAAGAAGAAGAAGAAGAAGAAGAAGAAGAAATGGTATCGGGTTTCCTGCCTGAGCAGGGGGTTGGACTAGATCATCATCATCATCATCATCATCATCATTAAAATAACCAAGCTCAGAGAGCACTAAGGATCCCACAGCTATAAATATTCTCTTCTATCAATTCAATACTGCATCTTTCTTTCAGGATGGGGATTATCATTTATATGGTCAGTAGTTGTTTGGGGATGTCGGAGTGCAGATGATTGCCTTCTGGAACATGCAACTTGGTATGATGTGAGTCAATCAAGCTCAAAACAGGTGTTGAGGACTGAGTTACTGTATCTGAATGGATCTTGAGGTTTCAATTTCAAGCTTTGCCCAACCAGTCCTAAAACCTTACCTTAACACTGATATGAGCAAACATGAGATACGTACTCTGAAACCTTATAGATATTCTGCAAGGGGATATCAACCTAAATTGGGTTCCCTTATAGATTTGTGGAAGAAAGAATTTCAGCCTCTGACATTGGTAAGACGGACCGATTTGAGCATGCATTGGTGTTTAAATAATCTACTTGCTTTCATAGTTTTAAAATATTCTGAGTCAGTTCTTGACTCACCAAAGAAATTCTGATATATATATATTTTTAAAAAAATAGCATGTGCTTCTGGATGAAAAAGGATGTGTAGAAATGTGCATTTAAAAGGTACTGATGCAAAATTTCCTACTGAGTTTCTCTTTAAACTGAGGATCAGGAAGAAATGGGAACGGAAAGAGTCAAGGTCAAATACATGCAGTAGCATCAGGGACCAGAAAAATCATTGAACACTCATCCTTACATTACAGGACATCTGCCATATCATAGTTGTCCATAGCTAGAGTCACGTGCACAGCAAGGATTTTAAATCTCTTTTGGAAAAAAAAACCAAACCCCCCCCCCCAAATTCAACACACCATCTAAAGAAGATTTCACCAGACAATTCCAGCTTCTAATAATGGAACTGAAATAAAGATGATCGGAACTGGCTTGTGAAGATGATGGGAATTTGCAGAGATGGTTAAATTAATGTCTTTGATGAGAGGAAAACAAAAACCAGTATATTTATGGCTGACTAGAAAACAACCCCTTATAGACATTTTGCATGAAGTAGAAAAAGATGCATTCGTAATTTGTGGTTTTGATGATTAAAAAAAACAGATAATAGGAAAAAGTGGACTGTTTTGTTATCAAAGAGTGAGAATTAATGTTAAAAGTACAATAAGCACAATTATTTACTGCAGAAGAAATCAGAAGCTGCTTTTTCCCCCTATTTTTGGGGGGGTGTGTTTCTGTCTTTGTGAATATTACTAGCACTGCGTTTTTTTTATTTTCCCTTTCTTCCTTTGCTTCTTTTACTCTTTATTAGTTTGTGTTTGTTTTTACGTTCTTGATAAAACTTTTAATAATGCACACTCAGGGACACATAGAGAACTGAAAATGATCTTGGGCAAGGTTTAAGAAGCGTGGATTTCAGTTCCCAGAATCCCCCAGCCAGCATGCTAGATTTATATATTCTCCTGCCTCAAGCTTTATTATTTAAATTTAAATTATTTAAATTTAAGATATTTAAATTTAGTAGCTAGAACAGTGGGGTTTGTGCAGTGATCCAGAACACACGGTTATAGTTGATTGATTGGAGAGGGCTGGCTCCTACGTGAGGGAATCTGCGCTGTGATTGGTTGCTAGTGGTGTGAAGGGGGCGTTTCCCTTTTTCCCGCCTTTTTCTTCTGTGTACTCTGTGATTTACCTCATGATGTTAGTGAGGCGCCTGTCTTGTCTGCTGCAAATATAGATGTAAAATAAATTTATTTATGTAAAACTACAAGTTCTTGCCAACGTCTTCATTTGGGCACCGGTGGCTCAATTCCCTGACAATTTCTCTTTGCAGCAAACTGTGTAACGTGGGCCAAAATGAGAGAGAGGAATTGGCCCACAATAATCTCTCTGCTCCTAATCCAGCCCTTTCAACAGCACATAATACTGGCTCTTTTCAACATACAAGCCATGATATTGCTGGCTATAAATGATTCAAAGTTTTTCCTCTCCCTCTTCCAGTGCTAAAATCTGACACCCTGGTTGCCTTCAAGTTCATCGGAAAGCTAAAAAGTCCCTCAGTCCCAGCTGAGTATAGAATATGAAAGCTGCGAATGGCTTTATGTGAGCAATTGGCAGTATTAATGGTCGAGCCATACATTCATACTTTATGAATCCATGAATAACTGGCACATTCAATATTTATTTCTGCAATACATATTTATATACTGTATATAGGCCTCGGGATGACTTTTGTAGCCAACAAAGGCAGGGGGGGGGAGTCACAGAAGACTATTTTGCTGATTTGTATGGCAAACTAATTTTTTTGAAATGGAAAATGGGTACACAACGGGGTCAGACAGCACGAATTTGGAGTATTCGCTTGCCTGCCTATGTCTTATCTTGCAATGTCAGCATGGCTGCCATGCCTTCTTTTTCCTTTAAACTGTAGCATGGGAGGTACAAGATGGAGTTGCATAGCCACTCCCTATCTCTGAACAAACCCTACTTGCCTGGTGATCCTGCATGCAATTATGGGGCTTGGAAACATGGAAGTATGTGCCTTAATCTAAATCTAAATGACACGGGATGCACTAAAAGTGGGTCCTAGACCCTCATTGGGATTGCCAATTGGAAGGGACCTTGGAGGTCTTCTAGTCCAACCCCCTGCTCAAGCAGGAGACCCTATATCATTTTGGACAAAATGTTGTCCAATCTCTTCTTTAAAACCTCCATTGTTAGAGCAACCACAACTTCTGGTGGCAAGCTGTTCTACTGGTTAATTGTTCTCTCTGTCAGGAAGTTTCTCCTCAGATCCAGGTTGTTTCTCTCCTTGATTAGTTTCCATCCGTCGCTTCTCGTCCTGCCTTCAGGTGCTTTGGAGAATAGCTTGACTCCCCTCTTCTTTGGGGCAGCCCTTCAAATATTGGAAGACTGCTATCATGTCCCCCCTAGTCCTTTTCTTCATTAAAGTAGACATACCCAATGCCTGCAACCGTTATTCGTATGTTTAAGCCTTCAATTCCCTAATAATCCTTGTTGCTCTTTTCGGCAATCTTTCTAGAGTCTCAACATCTTTTTTATATGGTGGTGACCAAAACCGGATGCAGTATTCCAAGTATGGCCTTACCAAGGCATTATAAAGTGATACTGAGACTTCAAGTAATGTTGATTCTAAAGGAGATGAAATGTTTGTGTTCATAGTAAAGTCAAGTCTTTGTGGTGTTAATTCTTATTTATTTATTTATTTGACTTATATGCCGCCCTTCTCCCCAGACTCAGGGTGGCTCACAGCAAAAATACAAGTACAAAAATATAAATCAATTAAAATAGTAATATACAATATAAAAACTATATAACTCTTTACCACTCATACAACATACAGTCCCAATCAGAGGCCCAGGGGCAGAGCGCAGCTCACACGCCCCAAACCTGTCTGCATAAATGTGTTTTTAAGAGTTTTTGAAAAGCTAGGAGGGAGGAAGCAGTACGAACCTCTGTGGGAAGTTGGTTCCAGAGGGCTGGGGCAGCAACAGAGAAGGCCCTAACCCTAGGTCCCGCCAGATGGCACTGTCTAACAGACGGCACCCATAGGAGGCCAACCCTATGCGCCCTAAGCGCCCTAACCGGTCACTGGGATTCATGGGGCAGAAGACGGTCCCGCAAGTATCCTGGTCCATTGCCATAAAGGGCTTTATAGGTCATAACCAACACTTTGAATTGTGTTCGGAGACCAATTGGAAGCCAGTGCAGCTCACGGAGGGCTGGAGTGATATGAGCATGTCTTGGGAGACCCAAGATGGCTCGCGCGGCCGCATTCTGAACTACTTGCAGTCTCCGGACATTCTTCAAAGGTTGCCCCATGTAGAGAGCATTACAGTAGTCGAATCTCGAGGTGACAAGGGCATGGGTGACTGTGAGGAGTGACTCCCGGTCCAAATAGGGCCGCAACTGACGCACCAGGTGAACCTGGGCGAATGCCCCCCTTGCCACAGCCGAAAGATGGTATTCTAAACTTAGCTGTGGATCGAGGAGGACACCCAAGTTGCGAACCCTATCCCACAGGGATAAAACTTCCCCTCCCAGAGTGATGGATGGATAGATGGAATTGTCCTTGGGAGGCAGAACCCATAGCCACTCCGTCTTGTCGGGATTGAGTCTGAGCCTGTTGGCACCCATCCAGACGCCAACACCAAATTCTTGGTGATTTCTTGAGCACCCTTCTGAGATTATCCTGGTAATAAGACAGACATAGTGGTTGAAGGGGGAGGTGGACAGTTACAGAAATATGCCACCCTATGCTTTGCCAAGAATCAATTAAGTTCACCGGAAGGATGGGAGGGAGAAACAACTTTCAACTATTAGTGAATGTTTCATTTCTGTACTATTACTAGCAGGGGATAATCATCTGATTGATGTGGCTATATTCCTGTCTGCAATAAAGATTCTTATCAAGCTGAGCTATGGTGATGAGTCTACCGCCAAATCAAACAAAGCAGCAGTTGTTGTCTTACTGCTGAGAGATTTGTGATCGCTGTCAAGTCTTCCCATGGAAGCTTGGTTAAAAAAAAAAAAAGGTGGCTTGCTATGGCCCTCTAATACTACCGGTATGTAGGTTTTGACTTCCTAGTTTTAGCCTATACTAGCTTCAGAATTTGGAACCAGGAAATACAGGTAGTCCTCAACCTATGACCACAACTGAGCCCAACATTTCTGTGGCTAAGTCAGACATTTGTTAAGTGAATTCTGCCCAATTTTATGACATTTCTTGACACAGTTGTTAAGTGAATCGCTTCAGTTGTTAAATTAGGTACATGGTTGTTAAGTGAATCTGGCTTCCCCATTGACTCTGCTTGTCAGAAGCACACAAAAGGGGATTGCATGACCCCTGGACACCGCAACCGTCATAAATATGAGTCAGTTGCCAAGCGTCTGAATTTTGATCACATGATCATGGGGATGCTGCAATGGTTGTAAATAGGAAAAATGGTCATAAGTAATTTATTTATTTTTTGCAGTGCCATTTGAACAGTCACTAAGTCAAGGACTAACTGTAGTCTGGTGGTCATTTATGCAGGTTTTATCGGGGGTCGACCCTTCTTACCGTTCCACAGTTGGTTAACTTTGGCTAGATACTGAAGTTATTGAAGGCTAAAGAGAGTAAATAGTGAAGGTGACCTAACTAGGAAGCTGCCGCTAAGGAATTTTGGTTTTTGCATTTTAATTTGTTTCAATTTGTGGTTTTTTTTTTCATTTTTACTATTATTCCAAAACAAAGAAGAAACCAATAGAAGAGATCATTTGCAGCTCTGGGTTGAACAGAATAAGAGAGTTGGAAGGGACCTAGACCTACACGCTCTAGTAGGAAACTCTATACCAGGGGTAGGCAACCTTGGCTCTTTTATGACTCGTGGACTTCAACTCCCAGAATTCCTGAGCCAGCATGACTCAGCATGGAAACTCTCCCTTTCCCCTCAGCGTTGCTGGCTCAGGAATTCTGGGAGTTGACGTCCACGAGTCACAAAAGAGCCAAGGTTGCCTACTCCTGCTCTATACCATTTCATACAAATGGTTATCCAATCTCTTCTTTAAAACCTCCAGTGTTGGAGCACCCACAACTTTTGAACTGTGGGGTCCTTAGCGCTCTCTGAACTTGGTTGTTTTCTTGCAGATGTTTAATCACCCAGATAGGAAACAACATCAGTGCCAGAAATGAGTGGGATTGGCTCTCTTTTTATATACAAGTGGCTTACCCTGTAGGTGTTGACGGGAATGTTCTTGGTGGTCCTTTGATTAGTTAGTCCCTTTACTGTTTGGTTGTCTAGTGTTACTCTTGGTATTACTCTCCACTTAATTGGTGTTGATTGCTGACCAGGAGGTGTTTTAGATTTTTGACTTAGCTTTTCGACTGTCTCTTTTGAATGGTATGTAGATGTTGTTTATCTCTATGTGCTTACTGATGGCTGATTTGCTGAGTACAGGCTTCCAGGAATTCTCCAGAAATTTTGGACTTGGCTTGGTCTAGGATACTCACAGTTTCTCCCTTCTAACACTGTTGATACTACTTAGTTGGATAATGAGACTGTCCTCCTCCTCCTCCTCCTCTTCCTCCTCTTCCTCCAATCCACAACCCCACTCTCTTCTAGTACTGATAATATTACCTAGTTGGGTAATAAAACATTGGTGAGAAGACTCCTGCGAGTCCGCTGGACTGCAAGGTGATCAAACCGGTCAGTCCTGGAGGAGATCAACCCTGACTGCTCTTTAGAAGGCCAGATCCTGAAGCTGAAACTCAAGTCCTTTGGCCATCTAATGAGAAGGAAGGACTCACTGGAGAAGAGCCTGATGCTGGGAAAGATGGAGGGCAAGAGAAGAAGGGGATGACAGAGAAGGAGGTGGCTGGATGGAGTCCCTGAAGCAGGAGGCGTGAGCTTCAATGGACTCCAGAAGATGGCAGAGGACAGGAAGGCCTGGAGGAAAGTTGTCCATGGGGTCGCAGTGGGTCGGACATGACTTCACAACTAACAACAACAACAAAGAAAACCACCAAGCCTAAAGAGCACCAAGGACCCACAAAGAGGAAAGGAATCCAATCACAGGAGCCATCTAAAATGTAATAGGAAAGAGGGAACTTGGGCCAAATAAAGTTTCATTTGCAAAATGTTTGAGCGGCAATACCTAAATCGCACTTCATGTGTCTTTCTCCAGTTTCATTTTTTTTTTTGGTTCCAGTTCATTGTTTTGGGTTTTCTCACTTCCCTCTGCGGCATAAATCACCCGGGATACATTAACAACAGAATTTCCTGCACCACAGTGGAGATGAGGGGTTGTGTTGTCAGAAAGACTTATAAATCTCACTGGTGGCTAAGGAGCCTGAATGTGTAAACTTTGCCACCCTGCTTTATTTTTTTTTTTTTTAGGAATTTTTATTTATTATCAAACTTCTAGGCCACCCGTCTTGCAGAGAGAACTCTTTATTGCCCTTTAATACATGAATTCCAAAATACATGAGTTTAATACATGAGTTCCAAAATTCACATTATCTTAATGTGATTGGAGTGTTGTGCTAATGGGCTTAAGCCTGTTGATGAATATTCAGTTGCTAAGGAAGAAGGGTAAGGAATTGCATCCAGTTTTGGTCGCCAGAATATAAAAATGTTCATGGAAAGATTGCGGAGAAGAGCAACAAAGATGATGAGGGATTGAAGGTTAAAACATATGAGGAACGGTTGCGGTTGCGGAAACTGGGAATGTCTAATTTAATGAAAAGAAGGACTAGGGCTCATATGACAGCACAAAGAAGTCAAGCTGTTCTCCAAAGCCCCTGAAGGCAGGACAAGAAGCAACGGATGGAAACTAATCAAGGAGAGAAGCAACCTGGAACTAAGGAGGAATTTCCTGACAGTGAGAACAATTAATCAGAAGTTGCCTCCAGAAGTTGTGGATATTCCATCACTGGAAGCTTTTAAGAAGAGATTGGACAACATTTGTCTGAAATGGTATAGGGCAGGGGTAGGCAACCTTGGCTCTATTATGACTCGTGGACTTCAACTCCCAGAATTCCTGAGCCAGCCATGCTGAGGGGAAAGGAGAGTTTCCAAGCTGAGCCATGCTGGCTCAGGAATTCTGGGAGTTGAAGTCCACGAGTCAGAAAGCGGCCTAGGCCTAGGCCAGAGGTAGGCAACCTTGGCTTTTATATGACTCGTGGACTTCAACTCCCAGAATCCCTGAGCCAGCCATGCTGAGGTGAAAGGAGAGTTTCCAAGCTGAGCCATGCTGACTGAGGAACTCCGGGCGTTGAAGTCCACGAGTCAGAAAGTGGCCTAGGCCTAGGCCAGAGATAGGCAACCTTGGCTGTTCTGACTCGTGGACTTCAACTCCCAGAATTCCTGAGCCAGCCATGCTGAGGTGAAAGGAGAGTTTCCAGGCTGAGCCATGCTGGCTCAGGAATTCTGGGAGTTGAAGTCCACGGGTCAGAAAGCGGCCTAGGCCTAGGCCAGAGGTAGGCAACCTTGGCTCTTTTCTGACTCGTGGACTTCAACTCCCAGAATTCCTGAGCCAGCCATGCTGAGGGGAAAGGGAGAGTTTCCAAGCTGAGCCAGGCTGACTGAGGAACTCTGGGAGTTGAAGTCCACGAGTCATAAGAGAGCCAAGGTTGCCTATCCCTGGTATAGGGTTTCCTGCCTGAGCAGAGGGTTAGACTGGAAGACCTCCAAGGTCCTGTCCAACTCTGTTATTCTGTTATTCACTGGTGGCTAAGCAATCTGCATTTGTAACCTTTTCTACTCCACTTATTTTCCCCCAAAAAATTATTTATTATCAAATTCTGTGTTGCCCATCTCGCGGAGACAATTGCCCTTTAAAACACACGTTTCGAAGTTCACATTATCTTAATGTGCTCCGAACGTGGTGCTAACACCTGTAAGCCTGGTGACGAATATTCAGCTGGAAAGGAAGAAGGTTAAGAAATATTTTTAATGGGGATTTCTTTTCCTTATATCTTCAACACGGGGGAGGGGGAAAAACCAACCCTTTTACTTTTGGTGGAAAGGAGCAAATGCAATTAAGCCTCCTTTTCATTAGCATTTGTAAGCTTGATGCATATTTTGAGAGGTTCGTTGTGCTCAGTGTTTGGCAAGAGAGATCTGGTATTAAATGGCGCGCTTCCAGCGTGAGTCACCGAAATGAAACCTGTTAACGGAAAGGAATCCAGAATGAAATCAGTTATGCCAGACGTGCTCTCTCTGCTGACAGATTCTGTCACACCTTGATGGGTATGTTGTTCAAAGTGTGACTTGCATATTCGACTGTGCAGCTCGTAGGCCAGACTTGATTTAGGGCCTGGGGGAAATATATGCAAATATGCAGCTGGCATGGTTTAAATCAGGGGTGGGGAACGATGGCACTTTGATGACTTGTGGACTTCATGGCTGCCTCAGGAATTCTGGGAGTTGAAGTCCACGAGTCATAGAGAGACCACAGTTCCCCATGCTGGCTCAGGAATTCTGCGAGTTGAAGCTCACAACTCATAAAGGAGCCATAGTTCCCCATGCTGGCTCAGGAATTCTGCGAGTTGAAGTCCACAGGTCATAAAGGGACCATAGTTCCCCATGCTGGCTCAGGAATTCTGCGAGTTGAAGTCCACAGGTCATAAAGGGGCCATAGTTCCCCATGCTGGCTCAGGAATTCTGCGAGTTGAAGTCCACAGGTCATAAAGGAGCCATAGTTCCCCATGCTGGCTCAGGAATTCTGCGAGTTGAAGCCCACAACTCATAAAGGAGCCATATTTCCCCATGCTGGCTCAGGAATTCTGCGAGTTGAAGTCCACAGGTCATAAAGGGACCATAGTTCCCCATGCTGGCTCAGGAATTCTGCGAGTTGAAGTCCACAGGTCATAAAGGGACCACAGTTCCCCATGCTGGCTCAGGAATTCTGCGAGTTGAAGTCCACAGGTCATAAAGGGACCACAGTTCCCCATGCTGGCTCAGGAATTCTGCGAGTTGAAGTCCACAGGTCATAAAGGGGTCATAGTTCCCCATGCTGGCTCAGGAATTCTGCGGGTTGAAGTCCACAGGTCATAAAGGGACCACAGTTCCCCATGCTGGCTCAGGAATTCTGCGAGTTGAAGTCATCAAAGGGCTGGTTTAATAAATGATTGCTTCTTATGGTCAAGCAGAGTAATCCATACAGTAGATTATTGAAGGAATAACAGCTAGTCCTCAATTTACAAAAGTTCATTTAGTGACAGTTCAAAGTTCCGAGGACACCAAAATAATTGACTTGTGAGTTTTTTACACTTATGACCCTTGCAGCATCCCTGTGACCGCATCATCAAAATTGGACGCTTGGCAACCGGCATGCATTTATGATGCCCCAGGGTCGTGTGATCCCCTTTTGCGCTCTTCTGACACGCAACGTCAAATGGGGAAGGCAGATTCTCTGTACAACCGTGTTATTAACTTAACAACGGCGGTGATTCACAACAGTGGCAAGAAAAGTCGTGAAAGGGGGCAAAGTCGGAGAAGGTTCGCAACTTGGGAGTCCTCGATCCACGGCTGACATTGGAACATCATTTGTCGGCTGTGGCGAGGGGGGCATTTGCCCAGGTTCTCCTGGTGCACCAGTTGCGTCCTTACTTGGATCGGGAGTCACTCCTCACAGTCACAAATGCCCTTGTCACCTCGAGGATCGACTACTGCAACACTCTCTACATGGGGCTACCCTTGAAGAGTGTTCGGAGACTACAATTAGTGCAAAATGCAGCTGCGCGAGCAATTGTGGGCCTTCCACGTTGTGCCCATATTTCGCCAACTCTCCGCATGCTGCATTGGTTGCCTATCGGTCTCCGAGCGCAATTCAAAGTGTTGGTTATTACCTATAAAGCCCTATATGGCATTGGACCAGGATGCTTACGGGACCGTCTTCTGCCACATACTTCCCTACGACCGGTGAGAGCGCACAGGGTCGGCCTCCTCCGGGTCCCGTCAGCGAAACAATGCCGTCTGGCGGGTCCTAGGGGGAGGGCCTTCTCTGTTGTGGCGCCCACCCTCTGAAACCAACTGCCCCCTGAAGTCCGTGTTTCCCCCACTCTCCCGGCCTTCTGGAAGAACCTTAAAACCTATCTCTGCCGGCAGGCCTGGGGCTGACTGTGATTGTGTGTGAATGATGAATGTGTCTGGGGGTCTTTTTAAATGCTTTTTAGATTTGGTTTTAGATTTTTGGAAATGTTGAGATGTTGTTTTTATTTATGTTGTTAGCCGCTCCGAGTCCTCGGAGCGGAGCGGCATAAAAATTTAATTAATAAATAATAATAAATAAATAATAAAACTGACTTAACCAGGGTCTCGCTTAGCAGCAGAAATGTTGGGCTCAACTGTGGTCGTACGTCAGGCACTACCTGTCCACAGAGCTTTTTAAAGGAGACGACGTCCCATCTGAAGGGCAATTTAGCATGTTGAAGGGATCAGACAGGTCAATCTACATGGGAAGACTTACTTCAGTGTTCCTGTCAGGCCTCTTTTAGCTGGGAAGAATGTTGTCAAGGCTGCGAACGTTGGATGTTTTTGCTTTGACAACAGTTGGAGATGCAACCATTTCCTTCTTATGTTTTACTCTTAGAGTTAGAGCTAGAGTTAGATGATGCTGGGGAGAGGAATGTGTATGGGAGTTTAGCCAGACATAACGATACTGGACCTAGTGTGTGAACCAAGGTTATTGAAATAAGAGATGATAAAGAATTGGCAGGGCTGGAGAACTGGAAGGAAAGCCTGCACTTCAAGCTAATTGGGGAATGTGATTTATGACTGTTCATTGGAGGAGGGAGTTGTGCTTTGATACTATGTGCTCAGGGGGACGGGAACCCAGTTTTTGGCTTCGATTGTGTTTAGTGCTGATGCTCTGCTTCTCAAATAAAGAGTCTTGCCTCGAAGTTCTTTGAAGAGTTTCATCTGTCGGAACCATGACAAACGTATTTCCCAGGGCGAGAAAGTCCACAGAAATAGATTGATTGAAGCAAAGCCACAAGTCATGAAAGAATTTCAGCCAATGCTGTGTATCAGATGAGAGCTCTATTTATCCCACAACCTGTATTTAAATGTCTTGCGTCTCTTTCCTGTGCCCATATACAGAAAGAGCTAAAAGTAATTTTTTGGGGCAGAAAATACGCTTTTTTTTTTTTTTAGTTCAGCAACTCAACTGAAACAGGAGGAAAAAGGAACAACCGGAAATTATTTGCCTGGTCAGAAGGGGAAAAAGTCAGCCACTTATCCTAAAGCCCCATGGACCATTGCCTTATCTCAGCCTGGGAGATAAGCACCTCAGCATTGCTCTCTGGTTAAAATCAGCAGGCTAGCGAAGAGAGAAAGAGGGGGGGGCGGAGGGAAAGCGAAATTAAAAAGGGGGGAAGTGAATAAGAGGGAGAGAAAGAGAGCAAGGAGGGAGAGAGAAAGAAGGAGAGAGGGAGGGGAGATAAAGAGAAAAGGGCCAGGAGGGAAAGAAATAGAGAAAGGGAGAGGGAGAGAGAGAGAGAGAAAGGGAAAAATGGGAGAAAAAAGAAATAGAGGGAGGGAGGGAGAGGGAAAGAGGGGGAGGGAGGGGGAGGAGGGAAAGTGAGAGAGAAAGGGAGGGAATGAGAAAGGGGAGGAAGGAGAGAGGGAGGGAGAAAGAGGGAGGGAAGGAGAGCGAGAAAGGGGAGGGAGGGAAAGTGAGAAAAAGGGAGGGAATGAGAAATGGGAGGAAGGAGACAGAGAGGGAGGGAGGGAGGAAGAGGGAGGGAGGGAAGGAAGGAGAAAGAGAAAGAAGGGGAGGGAGGGAGAGGGAGGAAGGGAAAGTGAGAAAGGGAGGGAATGAGAAAGGGCAGGAGGGAGAGACAGAAGGAGGGAAAGAGAAAGAGGGAGGGAGGGAAAGAGAGAAAGAAGGGGAGGGAGAGAGAGAAAGGGAATGAGAGAAAGAGAAGACGGGAAGGGAGGGTGGGAGAGAGAAAAAACGGGAAGGGAGGGAGAGAAAGAGAGGGAATGAGAGAGAGAGAAAGAGAAGACGGGAAGGGAGGGTGGGAGAGAGAGAAAGAAACAGGGGAAGGGAGAGAGAGAGAGAGAGAAAGAGAGGGAGAAGATACAGAGTAGACTTAAGACATTGGAAAGACTGCATCTTTTGCTATCTCTCCTCATCCGGCACCATTCCGGCCTCCCTGTGCCCATTCCGGATGGCAGCGCAGCAACAGATGCAATCCCCGTTTCTCAAAATAACATCTAATGGACATGCAAACAAGAGATAATGATTTTTTTTAAAAAAAGGGACAGGTCAACCAAAGATAAAGATGGAAAACCTAGACCTAATCTATTTTGCTGTCTGGAAATAGGCCCACTATCTTACAGGATCTGCAGTTATTGGTTATCGGGTTTTGAAATAAGCCGCTTCCACCCTCCAGCTGGCCTTCGTCAGAAGTTAAATTTCTTTTGTTAGGGAAAGAAAATAACAGGTGGCCTCGTGGAAAGGTAGTTATTGCCAACAGAAACAAAACTCAGAGAAGCTTATGAGGGCCACAAGGTAAAACCCCTCCCTCTCCCGTGTCTTCATTTCTGAAATCGTTACGGGAGAAACAATGAAAGAACGGTGACATTTTTTATTTAGCTTGCAGTGTTTGTCAAAGGCTCCCTCTATGAGGACGGTAAATTTCGTGTCAGAAGATTCTGAATATTTCATGGAAGTTTTATGATATCTAACTCCGATATAAAAAGCTTCATGCTGCATAATTTCTATCTCGTTGGATCCGGCTGTTCCAGACATAATTAAAAGACAGCAAGCTTTGCAGGGAATTATAAAGGGATATAAGTTGACACAGGCAATTAAACAAGTTGACACAGGCCATTAAACAGGCATGCCTTCCATATTCAAAAACAGAGAGATCAAAAAAAAATGCTCTAAACCTGGCCAGTTAGGACACTGTTTTTTAATCTTTATAAATATTAGCACGTTAAGGTTATTATCCCAAAGGTGCTTTTTTTTCAAAAGGCAAACAGACTGGTTTTCTTGCAGATGTTTTCCTTTTCATCCAAGAAGCTTCTTCAGTTCTGACTTAATGGTGGGGAAGGGATGGATTTATATTCCTTGCAGTCCTCTGGTTGTTAGCACTCTTTCTGAGAATCGTGGAGGCCTCTTGGAGATTTATCTGTGCCCTCAGGGTACATAGTACAGATAGGTCCGGAACCTTCTTAGGACTGCTGAAAGAACTGTGTTGTAAACAGGAGATAGGTGTTGTTGTATCCCTTCCCCTTTGTTGAGAGAGGGCTGTTCAATCTTAATATCAACGCTGCTAACATCGGATGTTTTGCATGAACAGAGGGAAATATAGCCATCTTTTCCCCTTTCGCTTTTAGAGTTAGATGATGCTAGGAGGAGGGGTGGAGATGTGAGCGAGAGTCTAGCTAGACATAACAACACTAAACTCAGCGTGAGAATCAAGGTTATTGAGCCAAGAACTGATAAAGAATTGGCGGGCTGGAGGAGAGATAACCCAAGTTTGAAGCTAATTGGGGAATGTGATTTATGACTGTTAATTGGAGGAGGGAATTGTGCTTTGATACTATGTGCCCAGGGGAGGGGAATTCAGTTTTTGGCTTCGACTATGTAGTGCCGATCTTATGCTACTCGAATCAAAGATTCTTTAAGGTAAACAATGCCTTGAAGTTCTTTTGAAGAGTTTCATCTGTCGGAACCATGACACTTGGGAAGATTCTGGAAAAGATCACATGAAGTATTAATACCACTTTGCAATGCCTTGGTAAGGCCACACTTGGAATACGGCATCCAGTTATGGTCACCACGATGTAAAAAAGATGTTGAGACTCTGGAAAGAGGGCAGAGAAGAGCAACAAAGATGATCAGGGGACTGGAGGCTAAAACATATAAGGAACGATTGCTGGAATTGCGTATGTCTAGTTTAATGAAGAGAAGGATGAGGGGGGGGACATGATAGCAGCCTTCCAATATCTCAGGGGCTGCCCCAAAGAAGAGGGAGTCAAGCTCTTCTCCAAAGCACCTGAAGGCAGGACAAGAAGCAACGGCTGGAAACTCACCAAAGAGAGAAGCAACCTGGAATTAAGGAGGACTTTCCAGACAGTAAGAACAATTAATCAGTGAAAGGACTTCAGTCCAGAAGTTGTGGGTGCTCCAACACTGAAGGTTTTTAAGAAGAGATTAGGCAACTATTTGTCTGAATGGTTATTCTATATTCTACATTCCACCTCTTCTCCAAAGCACCTGAAGGCAGGACAAGAAGCAACGAATGGAAACTAATCAAGGAGAGAAGCAACCTAGAACTAAGGAGGAATTTCATGATAGGAAGAGTAATTAATCAATGGCACCGCTGGGCTTCCAGAAGCTGTGGGTGCTCCAATACTGGAGGCTTTTAAGAAGAGGTTGGACAACTATTTGTCTGAAATAATATAGGGTCTCCTGCTTAAGCAGGAGGTTGGACTGGAAGACCTCCAAGGTCCCTTCCAACTCTATTATTCTATAAAAGTCTTATCACATCACTTTCAATTTCAATCTAATTATAAAAAGCCTGAGGAAAAACTCCACCGTTCTACACAAGGACAGCTGCGACTGCAACTCCGGGATTTCTGCAGGAGCAACATTGGGCCGTTTATCTCAGTGGCACACAAGAGCCACAGCATATCCTGAGCTATCACGTCGAGAAACAAGTCTTGGTGAAACAGAATCAAAGCCTCTCCAGGCTTCCTTCGAGCATCAGTGGCGTAAAGCCGGTGGCATCTTACGTCTTGATCCCTCTCTGAATCAACCTCCGAGCAATTTGTCCACAGGGGTCACATCTAATCGGATTTTCACTCCAAATCCATCTTGGCGAATAGTTGGGTTTGACAGGGAATCTCGCCGTAAGAATAAGTTTTTCTCCGTTCATCTCTTTGCTTTGACACTGCTTTTTTGTTCTTAAGCCTGTGTCCTCCAGGTAAAACTCACAGCTACACAGTCTGATAAGAGATTCAGACATGCAGGAAGTCTTTTGACATACAACCCGTAATGGAGCTTGCCTGTTATCGCTCTACGTCATCAAGGTTGTAAAATGGGCCTGTCAGTGATCTGATTTTACAATCTTTTTGTGGCGACTGCAAAGCAAACACTGCGATTGTTAAGTGGACCAATGATTTGCTACAGGCATGGTTTTAGCAAAAGCTGGAAGTAAGTGCCAGCTTTCAGCAAAAGTGTCATAAAAGGCAGGCACCAGGCTAGAGAGCAGAAGATGGTAAGTTCTAGTCTCATCTGAGGCAGAAAAGCCGACTGGGTGACTTTGGGCCAATCACCAGGAGAGGTGAGTTCTAGTCTCACCCAAGGCAGAAAAGCCGACTGGGTGACTTTGGGCCACCACCAGGAGAGGTGAGTTCTAGTCTCACCCGAGGCAGAAAAGCCGACTGGGTGACTTTGGGCCAATCACCAGGAGAGGTGAGTTCTAGTCTCACCCAAGGCAGAAAAGCCGACTGGGTGACTTTGGGCCAATCACCAGGAGAGGTGAGTTCTAGTCTTACCTTAGCATGAAAGTTGATTGGGTGACTTTGGGCCAGTCACTCTGTGTGAGCCCAATCCGCTTCACAGGTTTGTTGTTAAAAGAGGAGGACGGTGTGTGGGACACGTTTTCTGCCTTGAGTTACTTGTGACAATAAGAAAAGTGTGAAATAAAATACACAAATAAATAAAATAAAAGCATTCACGAGACCACGGGATGCGGCCAATGGGCGCCCATGCAGCTGTGTTGCTGAAGACTTGACACTTTAGTCACAGGACTGTGGAGGAGGCCTAACCATCGACATTTTGAATCTCAATCATACGTCCTTTTAGGTCGGTCGTAACTTTGGATGACTGTCATAAGCAAAGGATTTCCTGTATCTGAAAACCAGACTCCCTTTCCTCCATCAGTTTCCACACTTTTGTTCACAAGTGACTGTTTGATTGGCTTATTCCAATTTAAGCAGGAACAAAAACCGTATTTTCTGGGATATTCAAATCCACCTGAAAAATTCAATTGGGAGGAATGAACGGTGAAAAACACCTTTAAGCTAAAGTAGGCTGGCAAAATGTCCTTTTGCTTTACATTAGAGCAGGGGTGTCCTGTCTTGGCGACGACACAACTTCTGGACTTCAACTCCCAGAATTCCCCAGCCGGCCATGCCAAAATTGGACCCTCCATCATTCTGCAGTGTTTTCGTATTCAGTGCATGGATGAATACGTTTGACGCCCCTGTTTCAATAATTATGATATCCAATATTAGCTATTTTACCAATTTCCAGAACGTTCTAAGTATTAAGGCCTTCCATTCAGAGATTGGGGACCTTTTCTATTTGTCGATTCTTTCAATTGGCAGTTAAAAATTGACCTTCCAGAACAGGTTCCATCCAAATACCTTATAACCTTAACGCAGGGGTTCTCAACCTTGGCAACTTTAAGACTTGTGGACTTCAACTCCCAATTCTGGGAGTTGAAGTCCACAAGTCTTAAAGTTGCCAAGGTTGAGAACCCCTGCCTTAACGTTTGTCTTTTATATTTTTGTTCTGTTTACTCTACGGTTATTTCCAGCTGTTACCTCTAAAGCATCTTTTGACCTTCAAAATGCATGCTCAGTTAATCTCTCTCTTAAGAAAGACGCTCTGCGCCGTATTCAATGGGAATTTTGTGGCTGAATTAAACCTTTTGGGCTTTGTGCTTCTTTAGGTTGTAATTGGGGACTGCTGAACAATGACACACATGCACAGCCACACAATGGATCTTCGGAATGATACGTTGGATAATGTAGCCAGTTGCTAGGCTGGGTAGATTCTGAAGCTGGCATTCGGCAAATTAATAAATCATACATTAGGTTAATGCACGGGTGCGCCCTGCAGGGTTCGGCTGCTTTCAAAACGGCTCGGACTACCAAGAATGTAGGAAGGAATAGCAGATGTGTTGCTAAATCATATGAATGCACACAGTTGGCACTTTATGGATGTGTTTTCCATTCAGTGATTCCAGATTTATCTGGCCTTTCAAGGTATTATTCACTGAAGGTGTCTTCTAAGTAATTTCTGATTATTTAGCAGCAGACAGCAATCTTCTCCAGTGACCAAATGAGAGGATTTCGTTTCATTAATTATTGTATTATTTGAATTTTGAGGCCACCTGAATGTACAGCAACTCTGGGCCGCTTGCAATTAGGAAAAATTAAAAATAAGACAGACTAAAACCTAGGAAGAACGGCTGTGGGACTTGGGCTTGGCCACTCTAAAGAAAAGAAGAAACGGGATGCATGATAGCAGTCTTCCATTATCTGAGGGGCTGCCACAAGGAAGAGGGGGTCAGGCTGTTCACCAAAGCACCAGAGGGCAGGACGAGAAACAATGGTTGGAAACTGATCAAGGAGAGAAGCAACCTGGAATTAAGGAGAAACTTCCTGACAGTGAGGACAATCAACCAGTGGAACAGCTTGCCACCAGAAATCGTGGGCGCTCCATCACTGGAGATCTTTAAGAAGAGACTAGACATTCACCTTTCTGAGATGGTATAGGTTCTCCTGCTTGAGCAGGGGGCTGGACTAGAAGACCTCCAAGGTCCCTTCCAGCTCTATTCTATTCTATTCTATTCTATTCTATTCTATTCTATTCTATTCTATTCTATTCTATTCTATTCTATTCTATTCTATTCTATTCCACATTTTCTATTCTATTCTATTCTATTCTATTCTATTCTATTCTATTCTATTCTATTCTATTCTATTCTATTCTATTCTATTCTATTCTATTCTATTTCTTCCATATTCTATTCTATTCTATTCCTTATTCTATTCCTTATTCTATTCCTTATTCTATTCCTTATTCTATTCCTTATTCTATTCTATTCTATTCTATTCTATTTCTTCCATATTCTATTCTATTCTATTCTATTCTATTCTATTCTATTCTATTCTATTCTATTCCACTCCACATTTTCTATTCTATTCTATTCTATTCTATTCTATTCTATTCTATTCTATTCTATTCTATTCTATTCTATTCTATTCTATTCTATTCTATTCTATTCTATTCTATTCCACTCCACATTTTCTATTCTATTCTATTCTATTCTATTCTATTCTATTCTATTCTATTCTATTCTATTCTATTCTATTCTATTCCATTCATGCTGATGCTGCCCCCCCCCCAAAATACACATACACGCATACACACATGAACTCAGAGGTAGCTGAAGGCAGCACAACGCATAAGAGGGGATTTCATTAATTTATAGCTAGTGGAAAGAAATCACAAACATCCCAATAAACATAAAAAGGCAATAAAAACATTCGGGGGGGGGGCATGTAATATATAGGCCAAAAGAGAGCACACTTTTAGAGAGACACGCAGATAAAATTATCTTAATCCAGTTGACTTCTTTAGGGTTCACTGCAGGAAATTTCCAGGCTAATGGTGCATTTATTTATTTAGTTTATATTCTGCCCCTGTATCGGCAGAGGTCTACCGAGCAATTTTCCAACAGAAAGTTGACTTACCGCCACAACTGACTCCTCCATTTCTGTTGTTAAGTGGGACATTTCTTAAATGAGTTTTACCCCATGGTATGACCTTGCTCCACTTTGTAAGTTAGTAACGGGGCTAAGTGAATCTGGCTTTGCGTGTCAGACGGCCGCAAAAGGAGTTCGCATGACCCCGGGGACGCTGCAAACCGTCGTAAATATGAGTCAATCAGTGGCCAAGCGTCTGAATTTTGATCACGTGATGCTGCAGCGGTCACAAAAGTGAAAAACTGTCCTAAGTGCCGTTCTAACTTTGAACAGTCACTAAATGAATAGTTTTACGTCCTGTACTAGGGTTACTATATTCCTAGCTTTGATGAATGGTAGAACAATGTGGAAAAAAAGAATTTCCCCTAGTTTTAATTCTTTGTTAATTAATTCTTTTTTGGGGGGGGGTGAATTTTTTTTTCTCCTTCGTCCCACCTTCACGTAAAAGTGTAAATCTTTTTTAATGGGCTTTTGTTCTAATATTTCTATCCGTGGGGCTCATATATCTTAGGCTTAGGCTTACGGGTAAATAACTGCTGAGCTATTTATCCTATGTCTGACAAGAAAGCCAGCATATTACCCAGAACCTCTTGTCTGGAATCATGAAGACGATAAAGGGAAGAATGATTGATTTTCATGCAGACGTGCATCCTGGTAAAATGGGTCCATCTAATACTAGCATTCAGCTTGTTCAAAGTAGGAATATTGGAATAATGGTATGATCAAGTTTGTCTTCTGCAAACTGGGCAAAGTTAGTTACTTGAATTCAGAATGGTGTAAATTGGGTTTCTCAAATACAAGAAACATCGGTCAGAATTCAGATCCTATCACAGTTTGGTGGGAAATGGTGAGATCTGGCTGTGGGGGAGGGGGGAACGGAGGAAAGAGGAGATGGTTTTGTAGGAGGGGCAGGTACAGGAGCAGCCGTTGCTCGCGTGAGCGAGGCCGAGAGCACCCGTGATGCTCATGCGAGTGAGGCCCCGAGTGCTCACTCGAATGGGACCGCGAGTGTCATGGGTGCTCTCGGCCTCACTCACGCGAGCAACGGGTGCTCGTGCACCTGCCCCTCCCTCAAAGCCGTCCTCTCTTCCCCCCCTCCCGAGCACCCACAACACTTGCACAAGTGGAGCTGCGAGTGCCTACGACATTCATGTGATTAGGGCTGTGCAGGCGGATGGCCCAGTTGCAAATAGGCCACGGACTGGTAGTGGGCTGCGGCCCATAGGCTGGGGACTCCTGCACTGGATCTCTCTCAGCTAATGTTGAGCCAGGTACCATCTACTCCAGATGTCCGCAGCCCCTGGTTCGTGGACCGGCACCGGGCCACAGCATGTCAGAAACCGGTCCACACAAACAAGCAAACCCCCATCCGCGGGATGCAGGCAGTACATGAAAACAGGCCCCCTCCGGTCCGCAGAAAAACCTCTCTCCAAGGAACTGGTCACTGGTGCCCAAAAGGTTGGGGACCTCTGATCTACTCTACCACCTGTACATTCGGTTTTGGGGGCCTTCTCACCACTGAACTGCATCTTGAACTTCATCTGCGTATCAGGAGGAAATGTCCTTGACTGAGACCGATGTGGTTCCCGTATTGGAGGTAACTTAGTGATGGTGCAGAATATGTCTACAGGCAGTCCTTAACTTACGATCATTCATTTAGTGCAGTGTTTCTCAACCTTGTCAATTTTAAGGCATGTGGACTTCAACTCCCAGAATTCCACAGCCAGCAACGCTGGCTGTGGAATTCTGGGAGTTGAAGTCCACATGCCTTAAAATTGACAAGGTTGAGAAACACTGATTTAGTGACTGTTCAAAGTTACAACGGCACCGAAAAGAGTGATTTATGACCAGTGGTGGGATTCAAATACCTGAATATCTGGTTTTCTGCGTGGATGCAGGCCTGGGCCTCCAAGGCCTGGAATGGACTTCCAGAAGTGACATCCATGCACTTCCTGTGGGCTGTTCTAGGCCTGGGAGGCCTCCTCCAGGCCTCCAAGGCCTAGAGCGGCCTTCCGGAAGTGACATCCATGCACTTCCTGTGGGCTGTTCTAGGCCTGGGAGGCCTCTTCCAGGCCTCTGAGGCCTAGAACAGACTTCCGGAAGTGACATCAACGCACTCCCAGCAGGTGGTTCTAGGCCTGGAAGGCCTCCATCAGACCTAGAACGGACTTCCAGAAGTGACATCCACGCACTTCTGGTGGGCCGGTCTAAGCCTGGGAGACCTCCTCCAGGCCTCCGAGGCCTAGAACGGACTTCCAGAAGCAGCATGAGTTCAGCCGGTTCTCCGACCTAAATAAAATTTAGCTACCGGTTCTACCGAACCGGTGTGAACCAGCTGAAGCCCACCACTGTTTATGACCCTTTCTCACACTTACGACTGTTGCAGCATCCCCAGGGTCATGTGATCAAAATTCAGACACTTGGCAACCGGTTCATATTTACGACGGTTGCTGTGTCCTAAGGTCACGCGATCCCCTTTGGCGACCTTCTGACAAGCAAAGTCAATGGGGAAGCCAGATTCACTTAACAACGGGATGACTAATTTATCAGCTGCCATGATTCACTTAACAACTGAGGCACGAAAGGTCATAAAACGGGGCAAGGCTCCCTTAACAAATGTTAACAACAGAAATGTTGGGCTCAGTTGTGGAGTAAGTCAAGGACTATAAGCAACCTTGGTACTCCCATAAAATTTATTTTCCTCACAATTTGGAGTGGACCCTTTCTGATTACATAGCTAGTCATTTTCCAGAATAATCTGTCTTCAATCTGGTGTTTCAAGTCTTGGTTTAATCCCGGCCACTTGAAATATGCTTCTATTGCCACTTATTAACTTAACGGGCTTTTTCAACCCACCGAGCAAATATTAAAGCAAGCAAACATTGTAAATTATAGAAATGTGAGTTCATCTAAGTCAGCGGTTCTCAACCTGTGGGTCGCGACCCCATTTGGGGTCGAACAACCATTTCACGGGGGTCGCCAAACAACGCAGTCCGCCATTTTTCCCCTTTTCCTTAGCTGTGCTACTCCCTCTTATTCTATTGGCTTTTGAAAGCAAATAGAATGGACTCTCTTGAATAGAGTCTAATTCTATTGGCTTTCAAAAGCCAATAGGAATTGTCCAGGCTGTCTCCTCCCTGCTGAGCCCGCCAAAAGTCCCAGTCTGCAAACGGTGCTGCAAGTTGTCTGCAGCAAAGGCGAGCTCTCCGGAAGTTTCCACCCCTCCCTGCTGAGCAACTACTAAAACTGTAAGTAAAAGAGGGCCAGGGGTGGGAGGTGGGAGGCCGGCGGGCGCAGGGAGGGTTTTTGGCATGTGTGGGGCCCGGCGGGTTTTTTACCTCCCTTGGGCTGGGGCAGCTGGTGGCCCAGCCCGTGGTCGCCCTGCGCCGTCACTGCCGCAGCCGCCCAGGAGCGCCTGTGCCTGCCTGCCACTGCCCCGAACGGGTGGCAGCGAAGGTAAGGCTAGCGGGGCAGCGGCGGGCACAGGGAGGGTTTTTGGCGTGTGAAAAGTGGTCATTAGTCACTTTTTTTCAATGCCTCTGTAACTTTGAATGGCAACTAAATGAACGGTTGTAATACGAGGATGACCTGGACCTCAGTAGGTAGGCGGGCTGAGACCCCCTCACTTGCTTCCATCCACGTGATACGGTGTGAGTGACGCACAAATAGCTCTAGGGATACAACCTGCATCGATACAACCAATCTTAGAAAGAGTGCAGAGAAGGGCCACAAAGATGATTAGAGGTCTGGAGGCTAAATCATACAATGATTTAAGGCAGGGGTCCCCAACCTCCGGTCCATGGATTGGTACCGGGCCGCAGCATGCCAGCAACGGGTCCGCACAAACAAGCAAAGCCCCTCCATGGGATGCAGGCAGCACACAAAACCATGCACACTCCAGTCTGCGGAAAAAAAAACTTTCTCCACGGAACCGGTCCCTGATGCCCAAAACATTGGGGACCTCTGATTTAAGGGAACTAAATATATTTAGTTTAATAAAAAGAAGGTGTAGGGCAGGGGTCCCCAACCCCCGGTCTGTGGACCTGTACTGGGCCGTGGCATGCCAGCAACCGGTCCACACAAACAAGCAAAGCACCTCTACCGGATGCAGTCAACAACACAAAACCACACACCTTCCGGTCCATGGAAAAACCTTTCTCCATGGAACTGGTCCCTGGTGTCCAAAAGGTTGGGGACCTCTGGCATAGGGGAGACATGATAGCAGTCTTCCAGTACAGAGAGTCCTCGACTTACCATGATTAGTTTGGGGACCGTTCAAAGTTACGGCAGCAACGAAAAATGTGACTTGTGATCCTTTTCGCTGTTACGACCTTTGCAGCATCCCCACGATCGTAGGTTCAAAATTCAGACGCTTGGCAATTGACTCCTATTTATGACGGTCGCAGGGTCCAGTGGTCACGTGATTCCCCTTTTGCGACCATCAGACAAGCCGAGTCAACGGGGGGGGGGGGGGAGAAGCTGGATTCACTTACCAACCGGGTTGCTAACGGGTCAACTGCAGTGACTCCCCTCAACAGCTGTGGCAAGAAAGCTCATAAAATGGGCTTAACAAATGTCTTGTTTATCAACAGGAAGTTTCGGCTCAACTGGGTTCGTAAGTCAAGTGGTATTTGGACATGAGGGGCTGTCACAGAGAAGGAGGAGGTCGACCGATTCTCCAAAGCAGCTGAAAGAAGCAATGTGTGGAAGCTCACATTATGACCTATAAAGCCCTACATGGCATCGGACCAGGTTACTTACGGGACCGTCTGCTGCCCCATGAAACCCAGCGACCGGTTAGGGCCCACAGGGTCGGCTTTCTCCAGGTCCCGTCAGCCAGACAGTGTCGCCTGGCGGGGCCTAGGGGAAGAGCCTTCTCTGTTGCGGCCCCGGCCCTCTGGAATCAACTCCCCCCGGAGATCCGTATCACCCCACACTCTCCGCCTTTCGTAAACTGCTCAAGACACATCTTTGCCGACAGGCCTGGGGCAGTTAACACCTTGCCCCTAGCCAGTGTATGTTCGTGCATGTTTGTTGGATGATTGTTTTTTTTAATTCAGGGGTTCTTTTTATATATGTATTTTAATGTTAGATTTCTATTCATGCTGTGAGCCGCCCTGAGTTCCTGGAACAGGGCAGCATAGAAATCCAATAAATGAAATGAAATGAATGAAATGAAGGGGAGATTCAACCTAGAAACGGTTTCCTGAGAGTAGGAACGATTAATCAACGGAACAAGTTTGCTTCTCGGAGTGGTGGGTGCTCCATCACTGGAGGTTTTCAAGAAAAGATTGGACAACCAATTGTCTGGGATGGACTAGAACAGCGATGGCGAACCTTTTAGCGCCTGAGTGCCCAAATTGCAACCCAAAACCCACTTATTTATTGCCGGGGGTCAGGTGGGCATGGCCCACTGGGTGGGCATGGCTGTGGTCATGGCAGACTGGGTGGGTGTGGCCAAGCTGGGCGTGGTCACCTCGATGTTGCTTGTGGGGAGGGATGCCTGTGGGGGCCGGGCAGGGTTGGGGGAGATCCAGGGGGTCTCTGGCAGGTCAGGCGGTGGGCAGGAGGCTCGTCCTGCAGGGTGAGGCTGGGCAAGGCAGGGCAGGGCGGGGGTGCCATTGTCGCGGGGCAAGGCGAGGCATGGGCCGGGGCGGCTGCTGGCTGACACCATTGGCCCCCCCACACAGAAACCAGCAAGCGCATGGGGAGCGACAGTGTCCATCAGCAGCCACAGCCTGCCGGCCCCTCGATTGGCACACTCTGCGGCTCCGTAGCCCACCAGTTCAGACAAGCCGCCTCTGAGCTAGATGGCCAGCCGACACCTGAGGAGGCGATGCAGTGGGTCGTGCCCGGGAAAAGGAGAGCATGCGAGGCCAGGAGGGATGGATGGGGGGAAGGAAGGAAACCAGCCATGCTGGGATGCATCCGGCCACGTGGGAGCTCGGTGAGTTAGCGGGCAGCTGGTTGAAGAGGGACGGTTGCCATCTCCAGGGCATGGTGTGTGTGCCCACAGAGAGGGCTCTGAGTGCCGCCTCTGGCACGCGTGCCATAGGTTTGCCACCACTGGACTAGAAGATCTCCAGGGGTCCCTTCCAGCCTTATGATTCTATATTTTATCTCTGGTTCCTTTTTTGTTACTGTGATATAAAAGAACACCACAAAAACACTGCCTTGACGTAAGGCTGTCATTACCTTATTTTTTTTTTCCTCCCGCTGTTTGAAGATGTCCAGAGTAGGCAAGGAAGGAAATAACACAACCGCACGAATTTTGTGCGTGTTGTATTCCAAAGCATTCTTGCAAAAGGACGGGTCTAATGTTTATGTTTTGGAGGTGGTTGATGAATGGAATCTACATTGGGACTTTTTAACTTTTACAAAAAAAACAAACCCCAATTGAATAAGAGGTTGGTATTCACCAGGAAGCTGTTATCAACCTTATTATAATGCAAATTTTATGAGAGAGGGTAATAAGTATGCTAGGTAATGGCTGTGGATGTGCTTTATTTATGCTTACCCTGCTCTTTTTTTTTATCTTTGAGAATTAGTTTTGTAAAAAGCAAATTGGCCAACAAATTGCATTAATGCTAGCCTTCTTGGGTATGTTAAGAACTGCTAATTTTAACTTAACACTAAATCCATACAGACGCTTAAGTACTTGCGTACAAATACTCGCCTTTTAGAAGAAAGATTTTAATGGAACTGCAGCAAGGAAGTCTTGGCTGACACCCAACCTAAGCTGGCTTGCTTATTTATTTATTTATTTATTTAGAGGGGAGGGGGTTTTGTGTTTCTGTACCATTCTAAGCCTTCACGGTGCTGATCAGTTTAAATCCCCTTCTTAGAGGTAAGAAAACTAAAATAATAAAGCAGTATATCAGAATAACAGAACTGCAAGACCGGAAAGAATAAGATAAGATGGCAAAAATGAGCTTATATGGGATCTCTGTGTGGTCCTTGATACTCTCTGAGCTCGGTAGGCAACATCATCAGTGCTAAAAGGGAGTGGGGTTTGCAAACAGGAGGAGGGGGAGGAGGAGAAGGAGGAGGAAGAGGAGAACTGTGGGGTCCTTGGTACTCTCTGACCTTGGTTTTTATTGAAGGATTTTATTACCCAACTGGGCAACATCATTAGTGCTAAAAGGGAGTTGGGTTTGCAGCGTGGAGAGGAGGAGGAGGAAGAGGAGGAGGAGGAGGAGGAGGGGGAGAGAACTATGGGATCCTTGGTGCTCTCTGAGCTTGGTTTGTATTGAAGATATTTTATTACCCAACTAGGCAACATCATCAATGCTAAAAAGGGAGTTGGGTTTGCAGAGTGGAGAGGAGGAGGAGGAGGAGGAGGAGGAGGAGGAGGAGAGAACTATGGGATCCTTGGTGCTCTCTGAGCTTGGTTTGTACTGAAGATATTTTATTACCCAACTAGGCAACATCATCAATGCTAAAAAGGGAGTTGGGTTTGCAGAGTGGAGAGGAGGAGGAGGAAGAGGAGGAGGAGAGAACTATGGGATCCTTGGTGCTCTCTGAGCTTGGTTTTTATATGAAGATATTTTATTACCCAACTAGGCAACATCATCAATGCTAAAAGGAAGTTGGGTTTGTAGAGTGGAGAGGAGGAGGAGGAAAACTTGGTTGTTTTCTTGCAGATGTTCATCTAACTACCGTAGCTAATATCATCCAGGCTAGAAGGTGGTGGGCTTTGGTCTCTACGTACGAAGTGCAAGTATATAAACCCAGAGCAAACCCCACCCCCTTCCAGCACTGATGATGCTACCTATTTAGGTCATGAAATGTCTGCAACAAAACATCCAAGCTCAGAAAGCTCCCAGGACTCCCCACAACTCAATAAATATCCTCTTCTGGTGGTGCTAGATCCCCTTGTAGGGCTTTCTTTTTTAAAAAAGTAAATACCGTGTTTCCCCGATAGTAAGACACCCCCGATTGTAAGACGTATCGGGGTTTTCAGGGGGTCGGCTAATATAAGCCGTACCACGAAAGTAAGACATATTACTCCTGCCCACTTCCGCCTCCTGCTTAAAATACTTAAATACTTAAAATACTTAATATACTTAAAATACTTAAAATAAAACTGACAATTGTTTTCCAATCAATATAAGCCGTACCCCCGAAAGTAAGACATAGTGGGGCTTTTGGGGATAAAAAGAAAGTGTGACCCTGTCTTGCTTTAGGGGAAACACGGTATATATATACGGCGGTTGCAGCATCCCAGGGTTGTTATGTTCACCATTTGCTAAGTCCATGAGGGGGGCTGGATTTGCTTAACAAACCGCAACGATTCACTTCACATTTGTAATGACTCAGTTAACAACTGTGCCCCAAAAAGATCCTAAAATTGAGTGCAACTCAATGTAACAACCGCCTTTCTTAAGAACAGAAATTGTGGTTCCGATTGTGGTTGTCCACCGAGCACTACCTGCACGTACACAATTTATCTCCAAGGCAGATTCTTTCAGATAAAACTCCCATAATCTTACTTTTGTTCCTGGAAACTGTGGCAAAGTTCGGCGGAGTTGTTTCGCCCTTCAAAAACTGTCAGAGATTCAGTCTACTATTCAGAAGCGCAAACGCACAATATGCGATAGACTAGAAACAGTAGATAGACCATATATAAGAGAAACACCAATCAAACAAAATGTATTCGGAGTATACTTGAAGATGTAAGGGAGGAGGGAAGAACGTTTACTAAAACAGATGTTTACAAAGATTAATACCTAATGTTGTATGCTATGGTCTAGGAGGATTGCTTAGCAATAAGATCTTATGTTTAATGTTGATCACATTAATATTGAAACAGATAAGAGAAACACCAATCAAAATAAAATGTAACAGGAGTATAGTTGAGGCTGGACGCAAGGAGGGGGGGAAAAAGGCCTACTAAGTCAGACGTTTTCAAAGACTAATACTTAGTATTGTATACCAGGTGTCATGATGATCGCGGCATAATATGTTTTTATGTCCAATGCTGATTGTTCTTAATAAAAGAATTTTTATAATTTAAAAAAAAAAAAACTGTCAGAGGAGTGAATGGTGCTGTTTAGCCTTTCAAACTCCGTTGAAATGTTTCTTGTTCCGTGTGATAGTTAGAGAATTTAATTAGATTTCCTCATTGTCCCAAACTTCAGACGAACGGTAAAGAGTTTGAAATAAACTCCCACTTGAACTGACGATTCCATCAGCTCTCTCGCCTCCACATATAAACAGACATTACAGCCTCTATTTGCTCATAATTCAGATTTGGAATGCGGAATGTGAACTTCTGACAATAGGTATCCTTGAGACGCTGAGATATCCAGCAGCCACAAAGCTGAAGTTCACGTCTACTCTCTCCGTACAGGGAAATCCTTTTATTTGCTGATTTGCTGTTGTTTGGTCACTAAGTGGTGTCCGATTCTTCGCGATCCCATGGACCATGCCACCCAGCCTCCTGGAGAAGGCAAAGTCTGGTGAAGGATTTAGACTATGTCGTGGAAAAACCCAATGAAAAAGACGAGAGACAGCAACACAAAACAATAATTCTTACTTTAAGATTTAGAGCAGTGGTTCTCAACCTATGGGTCGCGACCCCATTTGGGGCCGAACGACCGTTTCGTGGGGGTCGCCGGACACCGCGGTCCGCCATTTTGGTTTTTTTTGGGGTTTTTTCATCACGCATGCGCGGTTCGGGCCGTCGTGCATGCGCCGCGCATGCGCGGATCGGCCCCATTTTGTTTTTGTTTTTTTTCCCGGCGCGTGCGCGCCGCGCATGCACAGATTGGCCCGACACACGCGCACACCAGGGTCGCGCCGCGCATGGGCGGGGCAAGTGGGGTCTCAACCTGAAAAAGGTTGAGAACCACTGATTTAGAAGTTTATTTTGCTAATAATTTGGAACATAGCAAGCATAATAACATAACATCACTTACAATAACAGCCCATTGCAATGAGGACCATATGGCATAGCAGATTCCAAAAGGACAGCTATAGGCCAATGGCAAATCAATCAGGTCCAGTCCCAGCCCTTTATACCCTTTCTCGTTCTAAGACTGTAGTCAGATGGTCCACTGACTTCTGCTGACTTCTTACTGATATCCTGCTGACCTTCTGCTGAACATAACTTTCCACATATAGCTGTGTACATTAGAACCCGCATCCACCAGCTACTTTCAGTTCCTCTTCTCCCATGGTTATAATACTCATGTTCCAAATATACATAGAACTATCTACTTTGCAATTTCATAGTGCACAAAGCTCAGCAGATTACAAACAATATGTCTGTATCGTAAAACAGTATAGCGTTCGAGTTAAAGCTTTGTTTGAAATCACTACTATGGGGCCTATCTCAGGTTTGCTCCAGCCTCATCTCATTATATGAGGAGGGGATTATATTTTTCTCTCCCACCACTATTAATGGGCCAGCCTCTGGGAGCAAGGCAATGGCTGGAAGCTCATAAAAGGGAGTTCCTATCTGTAACTACGGAGACATTTCTTGACAATGAGAACAATTAATCAACAATTAATCAACGGGACAATGCTGGGTGCTCCATCGCTGGAGATTTTCAAGGAAAGATTGGACAACCATTTGTCCATGACGGTATGAGGACGGCATGTCAAGATATTGCCTTCAATATCTTCAGGGCATAGATGCTTGGTTAGTTCAAAATGAAGCTTCACGTTTGTTGTCATTCCCTTGACTTAAAAGCAGAAGTGAATCGGAAAAACCTGATCTGGATCTTCGAGAAGAGGACCAAGCGTTGGAAATATTGTCATGCTGGTTAACTTCAGCTCTGTGGGCTTCTGTCTCATTGCTAGAACCAAGCCAGCGAGGTACTTCCAGACTCCTGTCTGGTTTCTGATTAACATTGGGCTGGTGTTTCTGAAAGAAGAGATTCATAGTCATGCTGGGTTTGTAGCCTGACATCTGGCAAGTTGCTCAAAGTATCTGGAGCAGAGCATCTGAGCATCGAACAGCAGATGGAACCGTCATACTGCAATGCTGAGAGAAGCCACATCTGGATGACAGACCGTACCACAGACGAGAGAGAACATCTGGTCCACTCAAAAGACAAATGAGATCCTGGTGGGGCTGGTGGAAACGGTGAAGGAACCTGGCGTGCGGAGGCCAACATAATGTCAGGAAAACATATTTGGCTGCATCGCCCCAAACCTTTGGTGGCAACGTGAACGGTTAACAGCAAAAGTAGGGAATGCAGAAAAAAGAAATATTCAGGATTAGGGGAGGTGACATTCATTCAATTAAAAAAAAAAACACCCAATGCAATCCTTGACTGCATTAACAGAGGGAGAGTATCAGGATGATGTGAAGTGTTAGTACCACTTTATAATGCCTTGGTGAGATCACACCTGGAATACTGCATCCAGTTTTGGTTACCAAATGTAGGATAAATAGCCGTGCACTTTCTTTACCCTTTATTTATAAGCATAAGCATAAGATATATAAACCCCACCTATAGAAATGTTAAAACAAAAGTCCATAAAAAGGATTTACATTCTCAATGACATGGTGAAACGAAGGAGGAAAAAAATATTAGGCAGGAAAAACCAAATGCACAGATGGGGAAGAGTTGATACCTGGCTCAACTGTGAGAGGGATCTCAGAGTCCTAGTGGACAATCCCTTAAATAGGAGCCAGCCGTGTGCTGCAGCTGCCAAAAAAGCCAACACAGTCCTAGGCTGAATTAACAGAGGGATAGAATCAAGATCACGTGAAGTGTTAATACCACTTTACAATGCCTTGGTAAGGCCACACTTGGAATACGGCATCCAGTTTTGGTCACCACAATGTAAAAAAGATGCTGAGACTCTAGAAAGAGTGCAGAGAAAAGCAACAAAGATGATTAGGGGACTAGAGGCTAAAACGTATGAAGAACTGTTGCAGGAACTGGGTATGACCAGCTTAATGAAGAGAAGGACAAGGGGTGACATGATAGCAGTGTTCTAATATCTCAGGGGTTGCCCCAAAGAAGAGGGAGTCAAGCTATTCTCCAAAGCACTTGAAGGCAGGAGAAGAAGCAACGGGTGGAAACTAATCAAGGAGAGAAGCAACCTAGAACTAAGAAGACATTTCCTGACCGTTAGAACAATTAACCAGCGGAACAACCTGCCTCCAGAAGCTGTGGGTGCTCCAACACTGGAAGTTTTGAAGAAGAGACTGGACAGCCATTTGTCTGAAATGGGATAGGTTCTCCTGCCTGAGCAGGGGGTTGGATTGGAGGACTTCCAGGGTCTTTTCCAACTTTGTTATTCTGTTCTTTTATTCTATTATTCTTTCTATGATCTGCGTGCATCCCTCCCATCAAGCCCAAAGGAAATCTGGAATGGTGTAGATCCCCTGACATGGACAGGTGGGGTTGGACTAGAAGCTCTCTAAGGTCCCTTCCAACCTTATTATTCTACACCAGCGGTTCTCAACCTTTTTCAGGCCGCGACCCCGACCTGCACCGTGCATGCGCGGCACGACGGCCCACATCGTGCATGTGCAGCGCATTGTGCATGTGCGGCACGACGGCCCGCATCGCGCATGCACGGTGCTACCCCGCGCATGTGCGGTGCTGCCCCCTGCACCGGCTGAGGGGGAAAAAAAGGCGGACTGCGTTGTTTGGCGACCCCCATGAAATGGTCGTTCAACCCCAAATGGGGTTGCGACCCACAGGTTGAGAACCGCTGTTCTATACTCTATGTTCATCCCTATAAACAGAGGTGAGAGGCATAATTGAGACCATTGAGTTGAACTGCCCGCCTTGGTGTTCAAACCCAGATCAAAACATTTCTGACAGCTGCCTATCAATTTTTTTTTTTTGCTTAAGCTCACTCCAGGGAAGAGGAGACCATCACCCACCAAGTCCTTGTTTATGCTGTTGAGCAGCTCTGAGGACAATTTTTTTTATTATTATTAATTTTTTTCCCATCAACATATGTTAATTTTTCAATTTCTCTGATGTTCAGTTAGATCGGTGGGATTCTTCTCCCTAACAGAAGCCAGCTGTCATGTCTCCGTCTAAGGAAAATGAGCTGGAACGGGACCCCGTGGAGGCCGAGGGAGAGGGGTCTGTGGCTTCAGAGGAATGTGAGGAAAAGCAGGCCGAGGCAGGCCAGGGCCCTTCAGGATTGGGACAGGAGGAACAGGGGAGGCAGAGTTCAGGCGATGAGCAAGGGCCACCCCCACCTGATCCTAGAGCACGGAGAGTGGAGAGAAGGAGAGAACAATACAGGCAGGCTCAATTACTCGGGAGGAGCGCGTTCCGCCCCTCTCCACAAGGCACACCTGGAGACAGAGATTTAAGGAGACGCTGTGGGAAGGGGCATTTGTCAGGAAGAAACGCTGATTCCTTGGAGTTTTGTGTGGGTTATTGCTGATCTCTTGTTCTGTGACTTCTGCTTGGAAACCTGGAAACTCTGACCCTTGGACCGGCTGACAACATTGCTTGGATGTTTATGATCTCGGACTGTATTTTGGCTTCCCTTCTGAAACTGCTCAGGCAAGCATGTATTCACACAGACTCCTTAGGTTTATGATGTATGTGTCATTCTTTCTTATCTCCGTGGCCTTGAGTAAATTCCTCTCCTAATCAGACTGTATATGAAACTACTTGCAGCCAGAGGTGTGTGTGTCTTCCTCTGTTTGGAGGCTTGCCAGACACGTGGGAGCATTTGGGGAAACTTTTGGAGCAATTAAAGGGCGGTTTGAATTGCCAGCTGACTGCATTGCCTCTGTGCTGTGCCCTGGGTCATCACACCAGCTTTTGTTAACTCACATTCATTATTATGTGAGCTCCGTTCTGGGAGGGTAAGGAAATAGTATCCTTGCTGGAGAAGAGCCAGGAAGAACGATAAGGAATAAAATTAACCCGGGAGACAAACTTGCAGAGGTACATACCGTGTTTCCCCGATAGTAAGACACCCCCGATTGTAAGACGTATCGGGGTTTTCAGGGGGTCGGCTAATATAAGCCGTACCCCGAAAGTAAGACATATTACTCCTGCCCACTTCCGCCTCCTGCTTAAAATACTTAAATACTTAAAATACTTAAATACTTAAAATACTTAATATACTTAAAATACTTAAAATAAAACTGACAATTGTTTTCCAATCAATATAAGCCGTACCCCGAAAGTAAGACATAGTGGGGCTTTTGGGGATCATCAAATCATCCATTCGAATCGTCAAAAGACAGAAAGTTCAGGGAGTCCTCGGCATACGACCGCAACTGAGCCCCAAATTTTCTGTCGCTCCATGAGAAAGTTGTTAAGGGATTTTTGCCTCATTTTGTGACCTTTCTTTGCCACAGTCGTTAAGCGAATCACTACAGTTTTTAAGTGAATCTGACCTTGCTTGTCCGAAGGTCGCAAAAGGGGATCAGGTGAGCCGGGGGACCCTGCAACCGTCATAAATATGAGTCCGTTGCCATTAGAGGGGATTTTATATTGCCAATTAGAGGGTTAAAGGGAGATGTTGAGATAAGGCAAATTTTGGTGATTAGATTGATAATATTTGGAAACTAGTTGAAAACAAGGATTTTTATTGGCTTAATATTTAAAAATTAGACCTAAAAGGAAAAAGAAAGTTAAATACTATGAATATGTTGGACTTATTGATTAACCCAGGCAATATATATATATATATATATATATATATATATATATATATATATATATATATATATATATATATATATATATATATATATATATATATATATATATATATATATATATATATATATATATATATATATATATATATATATATATATATATATATATATATATAATGGTTTTGATTTATTAAAGGGGATGTTGTGATATTAAGTAGCTGATTTAATATGGTGGGAAATAGATAACTCTTAGGAAATAGGACAAGATTACATTCAAATAGATAAAATGTGCATTTTGGATATTATAGTTTCTTATGAAGTGAGATAAGGGAAATGTTGGTTACCCAAAGTCTGAAAATTATAAATATCAAAGGTTAAATTGGAATATTGATAAGAAATTACAAATTGAGTAAAAATTAGTAACAGGATATGGATTGTTTATGAAGACTGAATGTAATTAAGATATGTATCAGCTAAAAATTTATTGATAAATGTAATAATGATGTTCTTTTTTTTATAAATGTATTTTATTAGATTTTTATATGGGTAGCAAAAGATGGGGTCGGGAGGGGTACAGGGGAACCAGGATAAAGGGGGCTGGGTGTGGATAGTAACAATAGATATGTGATTCAGCGAACAAGCTGTCGTCCGGATCTTCATATTGAATATTATTATTTATATAATACTAAACATTTATAAAAGTAAATCGGTATAGTTACAACAAACGTTTGGTAAAGCAGTAATATTCCTTTAAATAATTAGCATAATTAATAGTATAGCAACTATTTCTAAACATCAAGCTTAATACTTAATATACTAAATCTCTAATATCTCTTCTTATTCTAACGTGTTTCAACCCACTGATAAAATTTTCCCCAAGTTTTATAGAAGATTGAATCCTCTTTCTCCTTCATCTCTAACGTTAATCTATCCATTTCTGCACAATCTAGAATTTTCAAAATTATAATCTGATCTGATGGTAGGTTTTCATTTTTCCAAAATTGGGCGAAAACTATTCTTGCAGCTGTCAATACATGTAGTATTAAATAATCATTTTCTTTACCGTAGTTAGGTCTTAATATACCTAACAAGAACAGTTCTGGTTTAAATTCTATCTGAATTTTCATCATCTTTACTAACCATCTATGAATCTTAGACCGATATTTTTTTGCAATAGAACATGTCCACCAGGCGTGATAATAAGTACCCGGTTTTTGCTTACATTTCCAGCATGTATCTGATAAATTTTTAAACATTTTCGCTAAACGAACTGGTGTCATATGCCACCTATAAAACATTTTATATAAGTTTTCTTTGTATGTTACTGCTTTAGTAAGTTTAATATTTTTATCCCACAATTTTTGCCAATCTTCTAATTCTATAGAATATTCAAAGTTCTTTGCCCATACTATCATTGTCTCTTTTACTTGTTCTTCTTCCATTTTCCAATTTAATAAATATTTATAAAGTTTCTTAATCAAATGTTCATCTGTTGTTAAAAGTATTTTATCAAGTGGAGTCTAATAATGATGTTCTTATTGAGTTGATATAATTAGAAATGTACCAACCTGAATATGAGACAGTAAATGTTAAGGGAAAAAGAGAAGAAATATTTGATGCTGTAACCTGAGGTTTGCACTAAGATTTTGTTATTGGATTATTGTAACCCAGTCACCACATTGCTTTTTAAATATTCAAATGTAAAATTCAAGTAGCATAACTTCGGCACTAACATAATCAAAGCCAAAAACTGGATTCCCCTCCCCTGAGCACATAGTATCAAAGCACAATTCCCTCCCCTAATTAACAGTCATAAATCACATTTTCCAATTAGCTTGAAGTGCAGGCTTTCCCTCCAGTTCTCCAGCCCGGCCAATTCTTTATCATCTCTTATTTCAGCAACCTTGATTCTCACGCTAGGTTCAGTGTTGTTATGTCTACCTGGACTCTTTCCCCACCCCTCCCCAGCATCATCTAACTCTAAAAACGAAAAGAAGAAAACGGCTACATCGCCAACTGTTGACAATGCAAAAACATCCGATGTTAGCAGCGTTGACACAAAGATTACCTGTATGGTTAAGGATACGTCCTGCCTGCAAAAAACGAAAAGTCCTCCTCATTCACCAATAAGGAGACAGCGATCCTGGTTTCTAGACCTTCCCACTTGTGACTAATCACCAGGTCCCACTGGTAGGCTTACTAACTTCCTTTTAAACTATGGTTCATACAACTTATGTAAGCCCACTTTTAGAAGAGCCCATCAGGTACATTTTAACTATCTTAACTCACTAGGAAATTTAATAATAAATATATAAGAAGTGCACGCGTGCATTGCAATTCGGTAATATGCATGCACAATCACAGTGGGCAGAAGCAATAGGAGTGTCGGCAGGGAAATAGTTCATTTCTGAATGATAGAGCAAATAGGTTACAAAGCCCTTGATTACATTTTTTTTAAGGCAACAGAGAGAAGAAAGAAGCTTCTGTTTGTGTGGTTTATCTGAATGGCTCCTTCCATTATTCTCTGGCTGAAAAAGTCACTCTGTCAGAGAGACAACACCTTTCTCTCCTGGATGTGCTATTGAGGAAACAGGAGAAAAGGCCTAATTCACAAAAGAGTCCTTTGGTGTGGTGAACTGCCTGCTTTTAATTCTGTTTAATTAATCAAACATTAATTTCATATCAAAATAGGGGGAGGGAGGGAGGGAAGGATGGAGGGAGGGAGGGAGGAAGGGAGCAATGGATGGATGAAAGGAAGGAAGGAAAAGAAGGAAGAGAGAGGGATGGATGGATGGATGGATGGATAGATGGGAAGGGGAGTGGAAGGGATGATGAGAAGAAAAGTGGAAGGGAGAGGAAAGAAGGAAGGAAGGAAGGGAATGATACATAGATGGAAGGAAAGAAAAGACGGAAGAGAGGGATGGATGGGTGGATGGATGGATGGATGGACGGACGGACTGACAGATGGGAAGAGGAGTGGAAGGGATGATGAGAAGAAAAGGAAGGAGGGAGGAAGGAAGGAAGGGAATAATACATGGATGGGAGGAAAAGAAAGAAGGAAGAGAGGGATGGATGGACGGATGGACGGACAGATGGGAAGGGGAGTGGAAGGGATGATGAGAAGAGAAGTGGGAGGAAAGAAACAAGCAAGCAAGGAAGGAAGGGATACATGGATGGAAGGAAAGGAAAAAAGGAAAAGAGGGATGGATGGATGGATGGATGGGATGGAGAAAAGAGGAGGGAGGGAGGAAGGAATGAAGTAAGGATGGGAGTGTTGGATGGATGGAAGGGAAGGAAGGAAAGAAGGAAGAAACTGATGGATGGATGGATGGATGGAGGAAGGGAAGGGAAAGGAAGGGAGGAAGAAAGAGAAGAACAAAGGAAGGAAGAAAATTGAGTCAAATTTAACTTCTACAGACTTCAGCTACATGTAGTTTTATAGCAACAATACGGAACTTTGCCATTTTGTCCTCTGAGCCAAGTCCTCCAAAATCCAATCCGTTTATTTTTGTTTTTAGAGCAAAGCGTTGGGGACATGAATGTTCAAGCCCAGGAGGATTAGAAGTCTCAGACTTACTAATAAGCAACGATGAAATATTTTGGGCAGTTCCTGAAGAATACGCCAAACCACGCCCGACACACGCCACTCAGTCCCTACGATTTGATCTAACGAAAAGTGAAAGCTACTTTGTCAGTTTAATTCAACGGATATGGCCTCCCATTAGGGAAGGAGACCACAATTCAAAACAAAACAACCAAGCAGCAAATGTAACGAACGACACCCTGCACAACACAACACAACCCGTATCCGGGTCTCGTGAAAATCCATCTCACAACGCCTAAGGAAGGGGTGGGGAACCTTGCCTCTTTTATGACTCGTGGACTTCAACTCCCAGAATTCCTGAGCCAGCCATGCTGAGGGGAAAGGGAGAGGTTTCCAAGCTGAGCCAGGCTGGCTCAGGAATTCTGGGAGTTGAAGTCCACGAGTCGTAAAGGGACTTCAACTCCCAGAATTCCTGAGCCAGCCATGCTGAGGAGAAAGGGAGAGTTTCCAAGCCAGGCAATTCTGGGAGTTGAAGTCCATGAGTCATAAAAGAGCCAAGGTTGCCTACTCCTGATCTAGGTCTGTCTGTCTGTCTGTCTATCTATCTGTCTATCTTTCTATCTATCTATCTATGGCAGGGGTAGCTCTTGACTCTTTTATGACTCGTGGACTTCAACTCCCAGAATTCCTGAGCCAGCATGGGGGAATTATGGCCCCTTCATGACTTGTGGACTTCAACTCCCAGAATTCCTGAGCCAGCCATGCTGAGGGGAAAGGGAGAGGTTTCCAAGCTGAGCCAGGCTGGCTCAGGAATTCTGGGAGTTGAAGTCCACGAGTCATAAAGCGGCCTAGGCCTAGCCCAGGGGTAGGCAACCTTGGCTCTTTTATGACTTGTGGACTTCAACTCCCAGAATTCCTGAGCCAGCCATACTGAGGAGAAGGGAGAGGTTTCCAAGCTGAGCCATGCTGGCTCAGGAATTCTGGGAGTTGAAGTCCACGAGTCATAAAGCAGCCTAGGCCTAGGCCAGGGGTGGGGAACCTTGGCTCTTTTATGACTCGTGGACTTCAACTCCCAGAATTCCTGAGCCAGCCATGCTGAGGGGAAAGGGAGAGGTTTCCAAGCTGAGCCATGCTGGCTCAGGAATTCTGGGAGTTGAAGTCCACGAGTCATGAAGGGGCCAAGATTACCTACCGCTGGCCTAAAGGAAACACAAATTTTTAGCACATTGTTGAGGCCAAATCAGGAGAGGGGATGTATGGAAGAGGACCAGTGCAGACTCTTCCCTATTTGACCAGTTAATCCAAGTGTCACAAAACAAAAACCTCTGAATCAATAATTCACAGTATATTTGCTACCCACACACTTACCTGTTTCAGAAAGCAGCTTTGTGGCTTCTAACACTTTCTCGGTGTAAACCCCGGCTTCGTAATTTTCCATCTCGGCATTGATAATGTGGATCACCCGGGCGGCACGGCCTCGAATCGCCCCAGCAGTTCTATCCAAGGTGTCAACGTCACCTTCTTGCAGCGCAATCACACATTTGTTGACATCCTCCAGGATGTGATTTTCTGTAACAAAACATGGCCGTGGAGATTCATAAACGGGGTTCTGTCAACGAGACAGGGGGCTCCTCGGCTTACGATCGCAAAATTCCCATTCCTCAGCGAGAGAGCGAAATTTCGCCCCGTTTGACGACCTTTCTATTTTGGCCAAAGTTGCTAAGCGAACCGCTGCAAGTGCTAACTTAGTAATCCGGTTGCTAAGTGAATCCGGCTTTCCCCCCTAGCCTTTGCTTGTCAGGAGGTCGCAAAAAGGGATCACGTGACACCCCCACCCCGGGAAACTGCGACCGTCATAAATATGAGTCAGGTGCCCAGCGCCTGCATTTTGATCACGTGACCTGCAATGGTCGTAAGTGTGGGGAAAAGGTCATAAATTGCTTTTCTCCGTGCTGTTTTAACTTTGAACGGTCACTAAATGAACTGTTGTAAGACAAGGACCACCTATTTGCTCGCCGCGACTTTAGGCGGCTTACAAATAAGACAAACACAAAGCAGAAAAAATAAAAATAAAACACACACACACACACAGCCACTCATCCTGGCGACAACACACACTCATGCCAGCCATTTAATGGGCTCCATCCTACTCTGGGTTCCCCAGGCCCGCTGGCAGAACCCACATCTTCAGGGCCTTCCCCAAGAGTTTCAGAATTGGGGGCCAGTCTAACCTCGGCAGGGATGATGTTCCAGAGAGAGGGAGCCACCACGGAGAAGGCCCTTCTTTGGGATCCCGCCAAGTGCACCTCCTTAGGGGATGGGACCCACAATATTCTTTGCCTCCCTGCTTAGTGGGTCCCCTGGCAAGAGACGGTCCCTCAGATAAGCTGGTCCCATCCTTTTGGGGGTGTCTGTCGTAACTATGAACTAAGCAACCCTTTGTAAGTCGAGGATTACGTGTGTTCCTGCGTTGGACTGAGACACAGGGAGTGGGCTAAAATGATCTCCTAAGTGAGGCCTTTGAACTGTGGTGCTGGAGAAGGCTCCTGCGAGTCCCCTGGACTGCAAGGCGATCCAACCAGTCAGTCCTAGAGGACATCAACCATGACTGCTCTTGAGAAGGCCAGATCTTGAAGTTGAAACTCAAGTCCTTTGGCCACCTAATGAGAAGGAAGGACTCCCTGGAGAAGTGCCTGATGCTGGGAAAGATGGAGGGCAAGAGAAGAAGGGGACCACAGAGAATGAGGTGGCTGGATGGAGTCACTGAAGCAGTAGGCCTGAGCTTAAATGGACTCCAGAAGATGGTAGAGGTCAGGAAGGCCTGGAGGAACATCGTCCATGGGGTCACGATGGGTCAGACACGACTTCGCAACTAACAACAACAACAATAGATTTAAAACCTGGCTCTTCCCTATCATCCTAAAATGTCCTGCCCCCTCTTCTGAATGGCTCCTATATTCAGCGACCGATATTTCCAGCAGAATACCTGAGACGGACAGGAAATCGTCCACAGAGGTGATGTCATCCACAGCCTCGGTGAGGACTCGCACTTGCTTCTCCCATTGGTCTTTGAAGACATCCATGTTGTCTTGGGCCACTTTGCTCTGAGGTCTGGCAGCCAAGGTCAGAGCTGCATTTATCACCTACAAGATGGAAAGGGTTCTTGTGAATAGCAGTAACTGGACATCCCGTTCTCAAGGGCAAGGGGGCTCCAAACTGAGCCACTTGAAGCTGGTGAACTTCAACTCCCAGAATTCCTCAGCCAGCCAGCATGGCTGGCTGAGGAATTCTGGAGGTTGAAGTCCACAAGCCTTCAAGTGGCCGCGTTTGGCTGGCTGAGGAATTCTGGGAGTTGAAGTCCACCAGCCTTCAAATGGCCAGGTTTGGCTGGCTGAGGAATTCTGGGAGTTGAAGTCCACAAGCTTTCAAATGGCCAGGTTTGGCTGTCTGAGGAATTCTGAGAGTTGAAGTTCACCAGCCTTCAAGTGGCCGGAGTTGGCTGGCTGAGGAATTCTGGGAGTTGAAGTTCACCAGCCTTCAAGTGGCCGCGTTTGGCTGGCTGAGGAATTCTGGGAGTTGAAGTCCACCAACCTTCAAATGGCCAGGTTTGGCTGGCTGAGGAATTCTGGGAGTTGAAGTCCACAAGCTTTCAAATGGCCAGGTTTGGCTGTCTGAGGAATTCTGGGAGTTGAAGTTCACCAGCCTTCAAGTGGCCGGGTTTGGCTGGCTGAGGAATTCTGGGAGTTGAAGTTCACCAGCCTTCAAGTGGCTGGGGTTGGCTGGCCGAGGAATTCTGGGAATTGAAGTCCACAAGCTTTCAAATGGCCGGGTTTGGCTGGCTGAGGAATTCTGGGAGTTGAAGTTCACCAGCCTTCAAGTGGCTGGGGTTGGCTGGCCGAAAAATTCTGGGAATTGAAGTCCACCAGCCTTCAAATGGCCAGGTTTGGCTGGCTGAGGAATTCTGGGAATTGAAGTTCACCAGCCTTCAAGTGGCCGGAGTTGGCTGGCTGAGGAATTCTGGGAGTTGAAGTCCACCAGCCTTCAAATGGCCAGGTTTGGCTGGCCGAGGAATTCTGGGAGTTGAAGTCCACCAGCCTTCAAGTGGCCAGTTTTGGGGACCCCTGCCGAAGAGGGAAGAACTCATTCATTAAATATCTATGGAGATTCTCTGTCATCCAGGTTTCATCAGTTCCAAGAGGGTTCCACACCCATTTACACTATTCAGGTGACCCTGAGGGCACAGATAAGCCTCCATGGGGCCTCAACGATTCTCAGAGAGTGCAAACAACAAGAGGACTGCAGGGGATATAAATCCTTCCGCCCTCCACCATTCAGTCAGAACTGAAGAAGCTTCTTGGATGAGAAGAGAAATGTCTTCAAGGAAAAAAAATAATAATTTAAAAAAGCAAAGAAACAAGAAAGTCCAGTTGCCTTTTGAAAAGCACATCTGGACAAGATTCCACATTCAGGGACAAGATTTGAGGGACTTCCTTTGTCCAGATGTTTCTTCCGTCCAGTAGAATTGAGCCTAGTGAGCACCTTACACGATCGCATCAAACAACAACAATAATAATAGAGTTAGAAGGGACCTTGGAGGTCATCTAGTCCAACCCCCTGCTCAGGCAGGAAACCCTATACCATTTCACAAAAATAGTTGTCCAATCTCGTCTTTAAAAACTTCCAGTGTCGGAGCACCCACAACTTCTGGAGGCAAGTCATTCCTTTGATTAATTGTTCTCACTGTCAGAAAATTCGTCTTTAGTTCTAGGTTCCTTCTCTCTTTGGTTAGTTTCCATTCGCTGCTTCTTGTCCTGCCTTCCGGCGCTTTGGAGAACAGCTTGACTACCCCCCCTTCTTTTTTGGGGCAGCCCCTGAGATATTGGAAGACTGCTATCATGTCACCCATAGTCCTTCTTTTCATTAAATGAGACGTACTTAATTCCAGCAATTGTTCTTTATACATTTTAGCCTCCAGTCCTATGATCATCTTTATTACTCTTCTCTGCACTCTTTCTAGATTTATTTATTTATTTTATTTAATTTATATGCCGCCCTTCTCACAAGACTCAGGGCGGCTCACAACAAATAATCCTCTTCCAACAATTCAGCAGCATTATTTAGGGGAGCCTAGGACCCAGATCTTTTCCATCTGTCCTCTGGAATGATATTTTTCTAGAGACCTGGACAGAACCTGCTGAAGATCTGAGTATTCTTCTAGATTTGGGGAGCAGGTTAATAACCGAACCCAAATTAGATGTTTTTTTTTTTACTTGTTTATATGACTCTCTCCAAGCTGCTTATGTTTTTTTTTCTTTTGTCAAATTCTTCTTATTATTATTTTAACCGTAAGCCACCTGGCTTCACTGGAAGTCAGGTAGCCTATAAATTATTTGTATGTGTAAATAAAATTGATTAATATTGTTGCCCTTAGTAAGATGCAGTGCCGCGAACACTGTACTGCACTGACTGCACTGACATCTTTACTGATTTTTTATTGTGTTTTTATTGTGGGTCATGTTGCAGACGTAAAAGCTGCAGAGCATCAATCACACCGAAGTGGCATTGTAAACAAAGAAGCATGCTAATGAGGAACTCAAAATTCATATGATTCTGATTATTTTCCACAGGAAACGTATTTTGCTCTTTAGGAACAACAGAATAACAGAGTTGGAGGTCATCTAGTCCAACCCCCTGCTCAGGCAGGAAACCCTACGCCATTTCAGACAAATGACTGTCCAGTCTCTTCTTAAAAACTTCCAGTGTTGGAGCATTCACCGCTTCTGGAGGCAAGTTGTTCCACTGGTTAATTGTTCTCACTATCAGGAAATTTCTCCTTAGTTCCAGGTTGCTTCTCTCCTGGATGAATTTCCATCCGTTGCTTCTTGTTCCTGCCTTCAGGGGCTTTGGAGAATAGAACATAGAAGATGGGGGGGGGGAAGAGTTGGAAGGGACTTTGGAGGTCTTCTAGTCCAACCCCCTGCTCAAGCAGGAGACCCTACCATTTCAGATAATAATATGGCAGATCTCTTCTAAAGATCTCCCCTTCTCCTCCAAATAACAATATAAAGAAGACTCACCTGTGGGCATAAGCTATCAATCTGGGTTGCTGCCATCCGGACCAATTTCACACCTTCTTCATTGTTGGAAATGGAACAAGCCAAATTGGCAACCTGCAATTAAAAAGGCGGCAGAATCAATTTCAGAATCAGGAAATCAGAATGTTTTTCTCCATAAAGACAAAGCACGCAAGCAACGGAGCAAGATGGATAGAGAATTTTTTTATTTTTTAAAAAAAAAAGTTAGATCACATCCTTTCCAAAGTGAAGACCAAAATTGAGAAAGCCACATTCCACTAAGCTGCAAAATGGCTTTTGTAAACCCACTACCATAATTTGTAAATCGCAGTTTGCAACTTAATACAATCCAGGTAGGCCTCAATTTACGACGACAAAGTTCCGCTGCTAAGCAAGGCGGTTGTGAAGTGGACTTTGACCCATTTTATGACCTTTTTTGCCACCGTTGTTAAGTGAATCACTGCTGTTGTTTAAGTTAGTGCAGGGGTCTTCAAATTTGGCCCTTTGATCACTTGTGGACTTCAACTCCCAGAATTCCTCAGCCAGGCATGCTAGCTGAGGAATTCTGGGAGTTGAAGTCCACAAGTCATCAAAGGGCCAAGTTTGAAGACCCCTGACCAAGGCCTTTAAGATCTGTGGACTTCAACTCAGAGAATTCCTCAGCCAGGAACGCTGACTGAGGAATTCTGGGAGTTGAAGTCCACAAGTCATCAAAGGGCCAAGTTTGAAGACCCCTGACCAAGGCCTTTTAAGATCTGTGGACTTCAACTCAGAGAATTCCTCAGCCAGGAACGCTGACTGAGGAATTCTGGGAGTTGAAGTCCACAAGTCATCAAAGGGCCAAGTTTGAAGACCCCTGACCAAGGCCTTTTAAGATCTGTGGACTTCAATTCCCAGAATTCCTCAGCCAGGCATGCTGGCTGAGGAATTCTGGGAGTTTAAGTCCACAAGTCATCAAAGGGCCAAGTTTGAAGGCCCCTGAGTTAGTGGCACTGTTGTTAAGTGAATCTTAAAATCTTACAACTGAAAAAAAGGGACTTATGACCATTTTTCGCACTTACGACCATTGCAGCATCCCTGAGGGGTTGCGTGGTCAAAATTCAGACGCTTGGCAACTGACTCACATTTACAACCGTCGCCGTGTCCCGGGTAGTCACGTGATCTCCTTTTACGATCTTATGACAAGCAAAGTCAAAGGGGGGGGGAGCCAGGTTCGCTTAACAACCGCGTTCCTAACTTAACGACTGCAGTGATTCACTTCACCGCCGTGGCGAGAAAGGTCATAAAATGGGGCTAATGTCACTGAAGAACTGTCTCGTTTAGCAGCCGAAATTTTGGGCTCCACTGTGGTCGTAAGTCAAGGACTACAGTGGAAGTTTTTAAGAAGAGACTGGACAGCCATTTGTCCGAAATGGTATAGGGTTTCCTGCCTGAGCAGGGGGTTGGACTAGATGACCTCCAAGATCCCTTCCAACTTATTATTATTATTATTATTATCATCATCATCATCATCATCATCATCATCATCATCATCATCATCATCGTACAGTCAGCCAGATGTTCAGACTGGATTTGGCATTTTTGTCTACCTATCGAGTCCTCACCAAGGACCTGGGATAGGCAGATGTGGGTGTTTGATGTTGTTACAGATCTCGTCCCAGGATGAAAGCAGTTCCTAGCAAGGCTGCCTTTTGCAATTGACTAATGGCGAATTTGTCAATGCCGATAATGGTGTTCAAGTGGTGCTCCAGTTGTTTTGGGATTGCAGCCAAGGCGCCTATTACTACTGGTACTACCCTTGCTGGCCTTTGCCACAGTCCTTCTATTTCTATTTGTGGGTCTTTGTATTTTGTTATCTTCTCCAATTCTTTCTCGTCTATTCTGCTGTCTCCAGGCACTGCCATGTCCACCATCCAGACTTTTTTTGTCTTTCTTATCGACAATTGTTAAGTCCGGGATGTTATGTTGCAGGTGCTTGTGTGTTTGAATTCTGAAGTCCCAGAGGAGTTTAATTTTATCATTTTCTATGACTTTCTCTATTTTATGATCCCACCAGTTTTTTGCTTACAGGCAAATGATATTTCTTGCAGATCTTCCAATGCACCATTGTTGCTACTTTGTCATGCCACTGCAACAATGGTGCATTATTATTACTAATAGTATTATTATTATTATTTGTAGATTGCTCCTCCTATTTAGAATCACCTGATTCAATCCATAGGAGATAAGATAACCTTTATTGTCATTTTTTTTTACTGTGGGCACAACGGCACACATCAAAAAATGAAATTTAGTTGCTGATGGTTACTGATGCCAGTTTGCTGCTTCTCTCCCTCTTAATTCATTGTGGTGGAAGCAAACGTGGTTTGAGGCTAAGCCCATATTTTTTTCCCCCCCGAACATTGTCTGCTTGCAGAAGCCAACAGTTCTGAACAAAGAGGTCACTGCTAGCATCGCTGCCGCTGTCCCTTTTGCCAAGGGTTTGATGGGTTGCGAGGCACAGCGCTTCAGATTTGAAGCCTCCAGCCTGAAGCCAAAGATCCAGCTGTTCTAGGAGTCTGCTTCTGCAAAAGCCATCCAGATGTCTGCTAGGCAGCCCACCAGCAAGATACGAGCACAACAGCACCGGCCCGCTTCTGTTTCCCACCGGAATAATATCAAAAGGCTGATGGCTTCCATTATTGGAGATGACACCCTTTTTACTCTCCACGGATGTGTTTCATGCTCTTTTCAAACTGCACACAGGGTCAGTGGATATGACCAGCCGCCGTTTCCACGCTGGGATTTATAGCATCCGCCCGTCACCCACGAGAAGGTCCTGTGTTCACTAGTGATGGTTCGCCATAGCAACAGTGGGATAATGCTACAAGAAGCCATGAAGTCACCGGTGGGGGGGGAATGGTCTACAGTGTGCAGGAGCGAGCGTTGAAGATTCTCCCATGGACTGGAGGTGTTTTGTTTTACTTGTCCAGAGTCACTTTGCAGAACGGCAGAGTTGGAAGGGACCTTGGAGGTCTTCTAGTCCAACCCGCCCCCCCCCCGCTCAAGAAACCTATATACTGGAGCTTTTAAAAAAGACATTGGACAACTATTTGTCTGAAAGGAATAGAATAGAATAGAATAGAATAGAATAGAATAGAATAGAATAGAATAGAATAGAATAGAATAGAATAGAATAGGAAAGGATAGGATAGAATATAGAATAGAATAGAATAGAATAGAATAGAATAAGAAAGAGTAGAATAGAGAATTAGAATAGAATAGGAAAGAATAGAAGAGAAATAAGAATTAGAATAGAATAGAATAGAATAGAATAGAATAGGATAGGATAGGATAGAATGGAAAAACAATAGAATAGAATAGAATAGAATAGAATAGAATAGGATAGGATATGATAGAATAGGATAGGATAGGATAGAGAATTAGAATAGAATAGGAAAGAATAGGATAGAATAGAAATAAGAAATAGAATAGAATAGAACAGAATAGAAATAAGAAATAGAATAGAAATAAGAAATAGAATAGAATAGAATGGAATGGAATGGAATAGAAACAAGAATTAGAATAGAATAGAATAGAATAGAATAGAATAGAAGAATAGAATTAAGAATATTCTGTTCTATTCTAATTCTTATTCCTATTCCTATTCCTATTATTATTTTCTATTCTATTCTATTCTATTCTATTCTATTCTATTCTATTCTATTCTATTCTATTCTATTCTATTCTACTCTATTCCATTCCATTCCATTCCATTCCATTCCATTCTATTCTATTCCATTCCATATTCTATGCTATTCTATTCTAATTTCTATTCCATTCCATTCCATTCCATTCCATTCTATTCTATTCTATTCTATTCTATTCTATTCTATTCTATTCCATTCCATTCCATTCTGTTCTTCTCACTTTCTAAAATCTCCCCTCTTTCTGCATCCCTGTTCTTTCTCAGAAGATGAGATTCACGAGAAGGGATCATGACTTGTACACTTTCCATCCCAAGGTAGCTAAGAAACGAATGAACCAGCCAACCCGCAAACCACATCAGCAAAGGTTGCACACAAAATATTTATCAGAATCGAACCAGATTGGGCGTGGATCACCGCAGAGGTTCCTGACTCTAAAACTCTTAACTCTTTGAACAAGAACACGGACGGAAATGAATATTCTGCTTTGGTTTTTATTTATTTTGCCCCGAGGTTATGCTACAGTACCGGCTGGAAATTATTCACGAATCAGTTCAAACAGCCCTCTTTCTCCCCGTTTCTTCTGGTCTTCGCTTGTGGCATTAATCTGTTCCCGTTTCCAATTGCGTGACGCGATATAATTACGGGTCCATCTGTTTGCGGAGTGCCCCCCCCGCCCACTGCAGCCAGCCCCAATTTCGCTCCGATGTTATCAAGGACGCGGCTTGCAGGCCTCAATGGGTCAGGATCCCAGGGAAAAACAATCCCCTTACTCTGGATAGCAAAAGGGGCCTTCAGGATATGCCCTAGGCTAGCTTCCCCCCCCCTTTTAAATAACTTCAACACGTGAAATCTGATTTTTGTCGGAAAGGGGAAGAAGACAAATGAATTGGCTGCTTTGCTAACAGCCTGCGGTCAGAAATGGCTCTTTCAGATGCCCCCTTGAAGCTGGTCTCCTATGTTTGCTAGCCCGCTGCTGTTTTGCATACACCAGACAACATTGCTTCTTTCCCTTAGAATGACCCAAGGCTACAACGAATAGTAATCATAATGCAGAGGCAGAAGGGGAAGAAAACAAAAATCAGATGCTTTAAGTCAGACGCAGAATGCAGGATTAAAGGGCCTGTAACAGCAGCCCCCAGTTTTTGTGGCTTGGCGGCTCACCCAGGGCGAGGGGGGAAAAGGGGAACTGGCTCCAGCCAGCCACTCGCGTGGCCCAATTCCAAATAGGCCACGTCCCGGTAGTGGGCGCAGCCCAGGGGTTGGGGACCCCTGGCCTATAAATATTTGCCACCAACCTTGTTATGAAGTTTGCAGATGATACAACAGTAGTGGGCCTTATTCATGACGCCAATGAGGGTGCTTACCGCAAGGAGGTTGAGGGTTTGGTGAACTGGTGTAAGGAGAAGAGCCTAGTTTTAAATACTGGAAAAACCAAAGAAATCATTGTCGATTTCAGAAAAGGCAGGCCCAGCCATACTCCTCTGTGCATTAATGATTCACCTGTGGAGAGGGTTACCAGCATCAAATTCCTGGGTGTGCAGCTAATGCAGCGGTTCTCAACCTGTGGGTCGCGACTCCATTTGGGGTCGAACGACCATTTCACGGGGGTCGCCAAACAACGCAGTCTGCCATTTTTTTTTCCATTTCCCCTCGGCCGGCGCAGGGGGCAGCACCACGCATGCGCGGCGCGGGTCGGGTTTGCGGCCTGAAGGTTGAGAACCGCTGAGCTAACGAGTAGGCTGGCTTGGTCGCTCAACAGCGAGACACTGGTAAAGCTGACACAGCAGCGCCTGCATTTTCTTGCGTCGCATGAGAAAAGCACATCTTCCTTCCCGTCCTCACCACTTTCTACAGGGGGACGATCAAGAGCATCCTGTCATACGGCATCACAGTCTAGGTTATTATTATTATTATTATTATTATTATTATTATTATTATTATTATTATTACTTTATTATTATTATTATTATTATTATTATTATTATTATTATTATTATTATTATTATTATTATTATTTATTCGATTTCTATGCCGCCCTATTCCGGAGAACTCAGGGCGGCTCACAACACAGTAGAAATCAACATATAAAATACATGTAAATATAAAACCTCTTAATTTTTTTAAAAAAACCAATCATTCAGCATACACACAGACATACACTGGCTTGGGGCAAGATGTTAACTACCCCAGGCCTGCCGGCAGAGGTGTGTTTTGAGTAATTTACGAAAGGCGGAGAGGGTGGGGGCAACACGGATCTCCGGGGGAAGTTGGTTCCAGAGGGCAGGGGCCGCAACAGAGAAGGCTCTTCCCCTAGGCCCCGCCAGGCGACACTGTCTGGCTGACGGGACCTGGAGAAGGCCGACTCTGTGGGCCCTAACTGGCCGCTGGGATTCATGGGGCAGCAGACGGTCCCGTAAGTAACCTGGTCTGATGCCACGTAGGGCTTTATAGGTCATAACCAACACTTTGAATTGGGTTCGGAGACCAATTGGCAGCCAATGCAGCTCGCGGAGTGATGCCGAAATGTGGGCATTTCTGGGCAAGCCCAACACTGCTCGCGCGGCTGCATTCTGCATTACCTGAAGTCTCCGAACGTTTTTCAAAGGTAGCCCCATGTAGAGAGCATTGCAGTAGTCGAGCCTCGAGGTGATAAGGGCATGAGTGACTGTGAGAAGAGACTCCCGGTCCAAATAGGGCCGCAACTGGTGCACCAGGCGAACCTGGGCAAATGTCCTCCTCGCCACAGCCGAAAAATGATGTTCCAAATTTAGCTGTGGATCGAGGAGGACGCCCAAGTTGCGGACCTTCTCCGAGGGGGTCAAAAGCTCCCCCCCCCAGGCTGATGGACGGATAGATTGAATTATCCTTGGGAGGCAGAACCCATAGCCACTCCGTCTTGTCGGGGTTGAGCTTGAGTTGGAAGCATCCCTGCTTCAGACAGGAAGGCTGTGCAGAGAGTGGTGAGGACGGCCGAAAAGATCATTGGCAGTTCCCTCCCTCCCATCCAGGACGTAGCACAGAAGCATTGCTTGAGCAGGGCCCGTAAGATTGTCTGGGACACCACATGTCCTCTTCATGACCTGTTTTCCTTGTTACCTTCCGGGAGGAGGGGGCTCTGTGGTATCCGAAGCAGAACATCCAGATTCAATCCCAGTTTTGTCCCTCTTTCTCTCTCTTCCTCTCTTCCTCCCTGCATCTCTCCGTCTCTCCTTCCAGACAAGTTTCTTGGAAGTTGCACATTGTAAGTCCAAAGTGCAAAACAATATTTGAAAACAGAAGCGGAGCATGCAACATCTGAATTATGAGCAAAACAGAGTAATACCATACAGAGTTTAGCTTACTGCAGCATTAAATATAGATTATAGAGAATGCACGTCCCTAAATTATAGGATCTCTAAAATCTGCCTTTTCCTAGATGTTAGGTTTAATCATTGTTACAGTGCTAAGAGAACGGTGTGAATTTTCAACTGAGTACTAACCGAAGCGTACGGTCTACCTGATGAAGGGATGCAGTGGAGATAATATCACTGATGAGGTCTCACATATTATCACGGTCCTCAGAGATTTTCTGTTTAACTCACGAAAGCAAGATGGCTGGGGTTTTTTTTTCCCCCAGAAGAGCATTATTCGCTCGTAAATACACAAAGCCATTTATATATAATTGTGCTCCCTTCTTTCCAATTTCAAAGCTCTCTGATCAGAAGAGTTTTCTTATGATGCTTAAACAAGCAAATGACACACAGATCCACTCACTAGTTGTACTCAACACAATTTTCATAATTCTAATAAATATAACTTAAGAAATATTTTCAGAAACTTTTTGGCACAAAATGAAAATAAGAGAGAATCCCTCCTTTTCCTTCCTTCCTTCCCTCTCTTTTTTCTTCCTCTTTCCCTCCCTCCCTCCCTCCCTCCTTCCTTCCTTCCTTCCCTCCCTCCCTCATTCCTTCCTTCCCTTTCAGCATACATGTGATAGCTATATAAAATAAATATTAATAATGAATATATATATATATATATATATATATATATATATATATATATATATATATATATATATATATATATATATAGATAGATAGATAGATAGATAGATAGATAGATAGATAGATAGATAGATAGATAGATAGATAGATAGATAGATAGAGATATAGATATAGATGTGTATGTGTATATGTATATGTATATGTATATATGTAGGTCTTTGGTTCTTCGGGTTTTCTCCCACGTAGAATTTGAAGTGTCTTGGCGACGTTTCGACAAAGTCCCATTCGTCATCTTCAGGCTGGTGCTCTCGGCTTCGTGCTTCTAGGAGCAATGTGTGATTGTAGCTGTTTCTTCCTTTTAACTGCCAGTGGGGGTTTGAACTGATTGGCTGGGAGCTCGGCTGTGTTCTGATTGGGTGGAGGTGTGTTCTGATTGGTTAGGGGCTTGGCTGTGCTCTGATTGGATGGGGGGTTGGCTGTACTGTAATTGGCTGGGGGAGTGTTCTGTTTGGGTGGGGGCTTTGTTGTGCTCAGGTTAATCTGAGTTACAGGGGGATTAGAGTTGGTGAGCTGCATAGCTGTTTGGCTTCGCGTTTGTGGTGGTGCCTCATCTTCATGGTGGGTGTCAGTTTGCTTCATGTATGGATTGTAGGGGTTTAAGGTGGCTAATGATGCAGCTGTGGTCTGGCTTCTCGTTTGTGGTCGTGCCTCATCATCGGTATGGGTTTGGGTTTGCTTTTTGCCTGGATGTGTGGTGGTGACACCGAAAACACCAGCCTGAAGATGACGAATGGAACCTCGTCGAAACGTCGCCCAGACACTTCTAATTTTACGCGGGAGAAAACCCGAATAACCAAAGACCTACATACAAACACCCGCGAAAACCTCAGACAACATGTATGTATATGTATATACACACACACATATATGTATAAACACACACACATATGCACACATACACACAGACACACATGAAATAGCCTTAAAAATATGAGTCTCGGGTATATTCATATTCAACATCAAAAAGCACAGATCACCAAGACTAAAAGTTTATTTAAAAACTTAACTTTCATCAGCGTTTGCTGACATCATCAGAGTTTAAGACAGGATTGAGGAACATGTTCTTATAATCTCTGCAAATCCAATCGTTCGACTAATGAGCGTGTTACGGGTCTATTCGGCTCTCTTTTACCCTGAGCTTTGCTCTTTGCAAATTGTTAATTGTCGCATGATATCTAAGAGCAATGTATATTTAAGCCTCATGCTAATATCCCTATTTTTAGGTACAATGCTTCTTATGTTAATGCGACGCAGAACGATTAAGTGCAAGTCGAGATATTTTCGTTCTGGTGAGGAAAACACACAAAATACGAGAGAGAGAGAGAGAGAGAGAGAGAGAGAGAGAGAGAGAGAGAGAGAGAGAGAGAGAGAGAGAGAGAGAGAGAGCTGTAAAATGTTAATGGAACAAATTCGCTATTAACAACAACAACAAAGCAAATCTACATTCTTTGTGCTGCTGGTAAGGGATGAGAAATCCTGAAAATGTAGGCATGAAATGCCAAAGGAAGCTTAACAGAGATAACTGTTTTCAGAGCCTGAATATTGCATTTAAGAGTATATGCTATGTGGGGGGGGGGAGGTTCCAACGTTTCATGAGCCAACTAGGCAACATCATCAGTGCTAGAAGGGAGTGGGATTTGTTCACCCTTTACATACAAGTGGCTTTCCTTGCCATTTTTGCTGGAGGTATGGTTTTCTCTTTGGTAGTTCCTTGATTAGGGAACTACTTAATTAGGGGACTACCTAATGTTGTATCTGGCCCTTCTCAGCTTAGTAAAATCCACATAAATATTTCTTTAAGAGTTTTATTTAACACATTTCAAAAGATTCACTTCAAAGCAAGCTGCTGGCAGTTTGTTGGCCGGAACGGCCCAGTCTGATTTATGTACATTTAGTTTAAACATTCTCCCACCTTCCAATTAACTCACTCTTTATCGCTCACATTGTCCAAGACTTCATTAATCCTCCGTAGATTTCAAAAACACCAGAAAACTGAGTTCAAACGAACTCGGTGATGCATCAGACTGCCTCTTGATATTAACGTTGCTCGTGACAAAGAATTAGTCCCGTCTTCCTCTTCTAATATAGTTTTCAATACGTCACTTCCTTTTTCCACTTAACTGACACCTCCGCCTATCAAACCTTCGGAATCTCGGATCAAGCCATCTATCTTCCTGTTCCAAATCTGACTCATCACTTTGAGAGTCTGACTCAGATTGCATACAAATCTCCTCATTGTCTAGCTCGGCTGATGGGAGGGGAAAATACCCAGAGGGGCCTGGTTGTGCTTCGTCATCCCCAGCCGGTCTAGAGACACTCACAACACCTAATTAGGGAACGTTAGATGTGGAGTCCTTGGTGGTGTCTAAAAATGGGATAAATTGGGAAAAAAACATTTTTTTCTTCATTTTTTCTAAACAGCTTTGGAAAAAATAAACCCACCGTTCCCCCCCCCAATTTTTCTGGTCCCCCCTCCCAGGCCTTTCCGTCTCTATCTCTGAGCTTGATTATTTTCTTGCAGACATTTCATTCCCCATCTTGGGAACATCATCAGTGCTAGGCTGACCCCCCCTCTTCTCTGTGACGGCCCCCCAAGTATTGGAAGACTGCTATCATGTCACCCCTAGTCCTTCTCTTCATCAGACTAGACCAGGGGTAGGCAACCTTGGCCCCTTCATGACTGGTGGACTTCAACTCCCAGAATTCCTCAGCCAGCCTGGCTCAGCTTGGAAACCTCTCCCTTTCCCCTCAGCATGGCTGGCTCAGGAATTCTGGGAGTTGAAGTCCACAAGTCATAAAAGAGCCAAGGTTGCCTACCTCTGGCCTAGGCCTAGCCCCCTTTCTGACTCGTGGACTTCAACTCCCAGAATTCCTCAGCCAGCCTGGCTCAGCTTGGAAACCTCTCCCTTTCCCCTCAGCATGGCTGGCTCAGGAATTCTGGGAGTTGAAGTCCACGAGTCATAAAAGAGCCAAGGTTGCCTACCCCTGTTTTAGATAGACCCAGTTTCTATAACTGCTCTTCATATGTTTTAGTCTCCAGCTTCCTAATCATCTTTCTTGCTCTTCTAGAGCCTCAACATCTTTCTTGTATTATGTTGACCAAAACTGAATGCGGTATTGCAAATGTAGTCTTACCAGTGTAGTATATTTGATAGTGTATTTATTTGATAGCATATTTGATAGTAGAGGTTATTCGATCGGTTGTGGTGACCTCTGCTCACTCTTGGTCAGCTGTCTTGAAAAGGTTTCTCCTGTCCATCTTGCAGATGACTTCCTTCCTTCCTTCCTTCCTTCCTTTCCCTCCCTCCTTCCTTTCCCTCCCTCCTTCCTTTCTTCTTTCCTCCCTCCCTCTCCCTCCCCCACTCCTTCCTTCCTTTCCCTCCCTCTCTCCTTCCCCTGCTCCCTCCCCCTTCCTTCCTTCCTTCTTTCCTCCCTCCCTCTCCCTCCCCCACTCGTCCTTCCTTCCTCCGTCCCTCCGTCCATAATCCTTCCTTCCTTCCTTCCTTCCTTTCCCTCCCTCCTTCCTTTCTTCCTTCCTTTCCCTCCCTCCTTCCTTTCTTCTTTCCTCCCTCCCTCTCCCTCCCCCACTCCTTCCTTCCTTTCCCTCCCTCTCTCCTTCCCCTGCTCCCTCCCCCTTCCTTCCTTCCTTCTTTCCTCCCTCCCTCTCCCTCCCCCACTCGTCCTTCCTTCCTCCGTCCCTCCGTCCATAATCCTTCCTTCCTTCCTTCCTTCCTTCCTTCCTTCCTTCCTTCCTTCCTTCCTTCCTTCCTTCCTTCCTTCCTTCGTGATGACCTCTGATCACGGTTGGTCGGCTTTTCTTGAAAAGGTTTCTCCTGTCCACCTTGCAGATGTCTTCCTTTCTTCCTCCCTCCCTCCTTCCCTCCCTCTCTCTTCCTTCCTTCCTCCCTCCCTCCCTTCCTCCGTTCAATTCCCATAGACGCTCATCTCCACAAACGATTCTGCTACATGAAGCCTTCCTATTCTTTTAGATCCCTTCCTAACATAATTCACTTAAGCTTCTATTCTGACTTGGTTATCATTGATGCTGCTCTCTTGTACAATCTCCTACCAGAAGAGCCGTGTCTGTTTGCTGAATCCAAAGAAATCATTTGGACAGGCTGAATCTTTTCTGTTTACGTTTAGCGCTGGCTCACACCTGACCATCAACCTCACCGCCTTCAGGAGGAACGTTGTCCTTCCACAAAGACGTTCCCCCCCCCTTGTCACAAAAGTCCCCATTTCAGCCGAAAGAATCCCTCCCCGATGAATTATATGTATGCCCGGCAAAGAGCTCTCTAAAGTAAATATCGCAGAATTAGGCAGCTCTTCTCTTTTATCTAAAATGGCCAATGGGTAGTCCTCGCCTTACAGCAGTTCATTTAGTAACCGTTTGAAGTGACGGCACTGAAGAAAAAGGGACTGATGACCCTTTTTCACAATTTAATGACCATCGCAGCCTCCCCAGGGTCGCCTGATCCAAATTCAGACGCTTGGCAACCGACTCGTATTTATGACGGTTGCAGCGTTCCGGGGTCACGTGACCCCCCTCTTTCCCGCCTTCTGACAAGCCAAGTCAGTGGGGGAGCCGGATTCACTTAAAACTGTGTTGCTAACTTAACAACTGCAGCAATTTGCTTAACGACTGTGACAAGCAAGGTCATAAAGTGAGGCAAAACCTGCTTAGCGATGGCCCCACTTAGCGACAGAAACGTGGGCTCCATTCAAGAATTACCTGCACGGGGGGGCTTCTGAAAAGTAACCTTTTTTTTTTTTGACTCTCCCTGATGTTTACTTAAAATTCTTTTTCCCACGGATCTGGAGTTTCTAGGAAAAATAATAATAATAATAATAAATGCCCGCTTTATTTACCTCTTTAATTCCTGCAAAAATTCCCTCTCACACACTTTTGTGCATTTGGCTGGTTCCAATTTGTACTTAATTAGAAATCGGTACAGCTGGGAAATCTTTCTTGAGTTGCTGTTAATTTGAGGTGACCAACTTTTTTACAGTGAAAAGGAGGACACAAATAAATTGAAGAAAAAAATATCGTAAATAAAAGAAACATTTTATTCATTGCAACAATAATACAGAATACACTATAATATGATAAATGCATAATAAAAAACATTTGTAACAATAACATTTTATATTATAATTATGCTTACATGCCGCGCCCCCGGGGGGCAGCCCGCCGTTGACACACCCTGCCTGCAGCTGCCCCGCCAGCACCACCGCCCACCCTGCGCAGCCCTGTGTGCTCCCACAGCACGGGGGGAAGCCGGCCACAGCCACCCCTCACACCCCCGCCCGCAGCAGCCCCGCTGCCTCTGCCTCTTGCACCCGCAGCCATTATTGCCCTAGCAGGGCCGAAGATCAAGAGAAAGTGACCGTGGCATCGCCACTCCAGTCTCCTCCAGGTATCTTCGGGACTAACTAGGAGATGGTGTAGTTGGGTAGCAGGGAGGGGTGCAAAGTTCCTGCCAATTCGCCTTCGCTGCAGACAACTTACATGTGCAAAGTTTGCCGGCCGAGTGTTTTGGCCCGCTCAGCAGCAATTCCTATTGGCTTTCGAAAGCCAACAGTGGGAGTAGCACAGCTCATGCAAAAGTTGAAAAAAATCATCAAAAAAAGGTGCCGGAATGCCATTCTGAGCATTCTATGAGAAAAAAAGCCCTGTAGATTAGTCTTCAAATATCAAAAAGGAGGACACGTAGGAGGACACTTTTCGAGGGAGGACAGAACTCACAAAGGAGGACTGTCCTCCCTAAAGGAGGACGGTTGGTCACCTAATTGCACAGAAGACCCCTGGAACTTATGCTCTTCCTTTTTTTTAAAAAAAATATATTTTATTGGTTTTTTGTTTTTTTTTAATTTTTACAGAAAAAAGAAACTAGTCATATCAAATCATAGTGTTAAAATAAACAATCATCCATAAACAAAACATAAATACATTTTTCGATACATCTAATACTAATAACTCAACTAAAAATAATCATCCCAAACAATTAACATCACTGCTCTGCACCCCCACCACCACATCCCCCCAACCCTATCCTTCCACCCTCACTTACCAACTAACTACCTACCTTCCTCCCTCCTTCTCTTCTTTCTACTTCATCCTTCTCTATCTCCATCCTACTCTTCCCTCTTCTTATCAACTTCCACTTACATCAGCCTTCACTCCTCCTTCCTCTTTTCCATCAGATGTGGTGCCCAGAGGCCACCCGAGCAACCCCTTAATAACAATAATTACATATATTCTTACACCAACCCCAATTACAGTTGAGAAAACAACATATATAAAATTATAAACCCTCCCTAGCCCTCCCCCCCCCGGCTTCCCAGAGTGAGTACAGGGTACAACAAAAGAAAACCCCACTACATCAAACAAAATTATTATATAATCCTAACAAGAATTTTAAACTATATACTATATACACTCTCTAAATCAATTCAATACGTTAAACAGAACAAACAACTCATCTTGTTAAGAATAATAATTTTCATTTACATCTAAACCATCAATCTAAGTCAAACCTTAAATCACTTCGATCCATTGAGAGGTTATATAAAATCACCCAAACCATCAAGTTTTATATTTATCTTCCAGTAATCGACCTCTTTCAAACCATTCTTTTTTTTTAAAAAAAAGATAAACAAATAATATCAATAACAATAAACCCCTCAATTCAAAAAGAAAAAATTATGTTCTTAATCAATTTAATATATCTTAATATATCTTAATATATCTTCCATTAAACATCCTCTCTTACATCTTACTTATAAAATTAGTCTTTAATTCAGCCCACAATCTTAGATTAGCCTTAATTCCTTACATTTAATTTTAAATTTCATCTCTTCAATCGACTTCTGGGCTTTCTCATCTGATAATCAATTTATTCCATTTCTAACTTACATTCCTTAAACTTTAACAAATCACATAATGCTTATCTATCCCGTCAATCAATCAATCCAATGTCAAACCTAGATCATTTCAAAACAATTACATTCTTCAGCAATTTAATTATATCTTCCATTAATCATCTTCTCTTACATCTTACTCATAATCTTAGTCCTTAATTCAGTCCATAATTTTAAATTACCCATAGTTCCTTGCATACAATTTTAAATTTCATTCCTTCAGTCGGACTCTAGGGTTTTTTTTCAACCAGGTAGACCTCCATAACGAGGCCTCCCTCATTAATAATAAGTCTCTCTTCTTTACTTCTTCAGCCCCATAAGTAAGTTGCCTCTTAAACTGAGTCAATGTCTCTTTTTTCTCAATTAGATCCTCTTCTTGCTTCTTATCTAAAAGGAATAACCATCCCTTCCTTTCTTGAAGCAAATCCTCTTCCTCCACTCCATAGATAAACTGCTTATCAAACAAAATCCATCCTTTGTTCTCTTTATTCTCAGTACTATCTTCTTCTTTTTCTTGTTCTTCTTCTTGTTTAGGTTGTATTATAAAATGTTCAGCAGTCAGTTGTAAATCAGTTTCATTTGAAAAAAAGAATCTGGTTAATTGCTCTTGTTCTACTTCTTGTTTAGATTGTATTATAAAATGTTCAGCAGCTTGTAGATCAGTTTCATTTGGAAGAAATACTCCTTTAATGACTTCAATAATATCTTCTCTCATCTCTAAGTTACAAGCTTCTGACATAGCTTTAAAATCTTTTTTCTGTTCTGCCAACTTTTCCTCCAGCTTGTTCTCCAGTTTATCCAGCTTGTCATTTACTGAAAATAATGCAGCAGTTAATGCAATCTGTAAATCTTTCATTGTAAGCATTTCCGAAGGAGACTGTATAGGCTCTTGAGATTCTAAAGGAGCCTTCGCTATTGCTGCCTTATATCTCGTAGTCATAATTAAAAAAAAAAGGAAAAAGAAAAAAGAAAGATTTTTAAAGTTGCCAATTCCTCCCTTCTCAATTTCTTTTAAAGTCCAATTTGCGTTATAGTTTAGTAAATAATTCAAGTCTAAATAGTCTCTCAAGCATCACTTCAGAAAGAGAAGAGAAAATTCAGTTTCACTTTCCAGCACATTCATCACTTTCGTTTTCTTCACTTTCACTGAGTACAAAAAACAATCGCCATTTTGAAAGAATTATGTTGATTCAAGAAAGTTATAAGTACAAAGGCAGAAACAAAGTAACAAAATACTTGCAATACTCAAAAGACTCCTGTATTCACTCCGTCTGTATAAAAATCCTTATTGTTCTCTCTTAAAAGCAGAAGCGGTCGCGACGTCTATTTCTGTCAGCCGACAGAAGCGTCTCTGGGCAGGAGCATTTCAAGTGCCTAGGGAACACACCTTCTCTGCCCCTGAAAATTTTTTCCAGGGATCTTGGAAGGGCTCAACCTTGCTCTTGAGGCTCTACACCTCTTCTTTGCCCGAAGAGGGGTTTTTCCACCGCGACAAACAGCTGATGAACGCTGTTGTCAGCGGCTTTACAAACCCAGAGAACGGAGCCTCACAGTGGAGACTCTAGCGACGCCGGCGAAGCCACCGGAAGCCGGAACTTATGCTCTTCCAACGTGGAATGGACCATACACCCTCCCTGTTATTGGGTGCACTATTCAGTTCCCTTGCCCACTCCATAGGCAGTTGCCACTTGCTTAAAATCCCCTACATACTGCGGTGAATATCTGCATTATGCATCTGAACATTTGTGACACTAGTCCAGGGGTAGGCAGCCTTGGCTCTTTTATGACTCGTGGACTTCAACTCCCAGAGTTCCTGAGCTAGCATGGCTCAGCTTGAAACCTCTTTCTTTCCCCTCAGCATGGCTGGCTCAGGAATTCTGGGAGTTGAAGTCCACGAGTCATAAAAGAGCCAAGGCTGCCTACCTCTGACCTAGGCCTAGGCCGCTTTATGACTCGTGGACTTCAACTCCCAGAATTCCTGAGCCAGGCATGCTGAGGGGAAAGGGAGAGGTTTCCAAGCTGAGCCATGCTGACTCAGGAATGCTGGGAGTTGAAGTCCACAAGTCATAAAGCACCCTAGGCCTAGGCCAGAGGTAGGCAACCTTGGCTCTTTTATGACTTGTGGACTTCAACTCCCAGAATTCCTGAGCCAGCATGGCTCAGCTTGGAAGCCTCTCCCTGTCCCCTCAGCATGGCTGGCTCAGGAATTCTGGGAGTTGAAGTCCACCAGTCATAAAAGAGCCAAGGTTGCCTACCCCTGCACTAGTCCATCAGACAACTAGCTATCTGTCTATGGAGATTCTCAGTCATCCAGGTCATATGTCTCCCAAAGATGCTTTTTTAGGAGGCAACTAGACTTTCTAGTTTTTCTTTCTTTCTTTGAAAGAGGGGTCCAAGAGTCCATCTATGTCAAAACTGAACAGCCCCCTCTCAACAGAGGGGAAGGGATACAACATCATCTATCTCCAGTCTACAACACAGTCCTTTCAGCAGTTCCAGAAGGTTCCATATCCATTTGCACCACTCAGGTGATCCTGAGGCCACAGATAAACCTCCAAGTGGCCTCAACGCCTCTCTAAATCATTTGACTATGAGCCAGCAATAATTTGACCTGGCTCATAAACAGCAACTGTGAGAGGGACCTTGGAGTCCTAGTGGACAATCATTTGACCATGAGCCAGCAGTTGCAGCAGCAGCAGCCAAAAAAGCTAACACAATCCTGGGTTGTATAAACAGAGGCACAGAATCAAGATCATGCGAAGTATTAGTACCGCTTTATAAAACCCTAGTGAGACCACACCTGGAATCCTGCAGCCAATTTTGGTCACCATATCACAAAAAAGACGTTGAGAGTTTGGAAAAAAAATTCAGAGAAGAGCAACTAAGATGATCCAAGATCTGGAGACTAAAACATACAAAGAACAGCTGCAGGACTTGGGTTTGGCTAGTCTAAAGAAATGAAGAAACACGATAGCAGTCTTCTAGTATCTGAGGGGCTGCCGCAAAGAAGAGGGAGTCACATTATTCTCCAGAGCACCAGAGGGCAGGACAAGAAACAATGGTTGGAAACTGACCAAAGAGAAAAGCAACCTGGAATTAAGGAGAAACTTCCGAACACTGAGGACAATTAACCTATTATGTTCACCTATTAAGTCATCAGGAATCCAGCATGACCTGAAGGGAATTTGATTATTAAGGAATCTGATTTATTCCCCTTAATTTTATAGCCTTTTCTTATTGCCGACCTCATTTGAGTCTGCAGGTTTCAAAATTTGGGACCGGGAAGTACAGTCCCAAAGCAGCTAAAGATCATCTGTTCAAGCTTAGATCTACCTCTCAGCTGGACTGATGGAACCCAGATTTGGTCGATCTTTTGAAAGGACCAACCCCTGTTCCTTCAATAAGCAACAATTTATTTTACTTATAAATATATAATGTACCAATGGAATGTATTATTGAAACGAATTATTTTGAAATAAAATAAGTAATAAATATAATATATTTTCGGTTGAAATCCCCGATACGTTTCCTTAATTTCACCCTCGTTCACGTTCACGTGGCTTTGTCACATCTACAATAAACCCTATAAAGGAGCGACGTGACAGAAATAGGATCATCCGTTCACTCAACCAATAAATATCATATCGACTCTTTCGGTGCCAATTTGTGGCTGGGTAAACTTGTCATCATGGATGCTGGCTGAAAATGCTCTAATATTTCTCGGGTTCCAGAAAGGAGAAGACGTTCTGGTTAAATACAACAATCCCAGTTGCAAGCACACAGGGACAAAGACGTACACTATTATTCTTCAGGTTTAATTCTCTAGGGCAGGGGTTCCAAACCTGGGGGCCGCAGCCCAGTAGTGGGCCATGGCCTACTGGTTACCAGGCCGCGGGACAAACTGGTCATGTTGTGATTCCTCGCCAGCCAGTGGACCCGGCAGCTGAGTCTGAGGAATCAGAGGAGGAGGAGGAGGAGGAGGAGGAGGAGGAGGAGGAGGAGGAGGGGCCTGGAGTAACATCAGAGTCAGAGGAAGGCTCTGAGGAGCTCCAAGACTTACAGTCGGACGAGGAGCCTGGCCCCTCTACTCGCACTCAGGCTGAGACACAGCTGTGCTGGGAGCCTGAGTTGGACAGTGATGAGGAACAGCTAGGACAAATCCCGGATGCACCGAATGCACAGGCAAGAGAAGCGAGTAGGACAGAGGAATGCAATGGGGCGGCTCCAAAGGCAAAGGAGAAGGCATTAGAAAGCCACGCCTTGGCTGCATAATAAAAGGGAAGGTGTGGGAGGTGCTGGTTGCCAAAGGCAACCATTCGTGTTGAGGTTCGAGTTTCTGTGAACTGTGTTTGTTTGCCTTGGACATTGACTCAGGTCTGTGAATAATAAAAGGGGATCGTTTTTTTTCCTGCCGTTCCAGCCTGCTTGTTGGAAGAGGGGCTTCTCCTTGTGAGCTTAACAAGGACTCACGTAGGCTGGGACACAACAAGTCAGTGCGCTTGCATGTGCACGCACACCCCCTCACTTGCACTACTGCCATGGCCACAGAGCGCAAAAACAGGGCTGTCCCTGCCCCTCACAGCATGAAAATGGGACGCTGCCGTGCTGTAGGGCATGAAAACGGCACCGCCGCAGTGCTGCAAGGTGTGGTAACAGGTGCTGTGCCATGCAAGAACAGGGCTAGTGAGTGTCACGCGGGTGCTAGCCCTGACCCGTTTGTGGCGCACGTATACTGGCGGCCTCGTGCGTGTGCACGTGCACGCACATGTGTAAAATGCTTTCCCCTCCCTTTTCGTCCGGTCTGCCAATCGACAAAGTTTTGATGGCCTCTGGTCTAGGGCTGAGAATAAGCAATTGATTTCAGAGTTTTTTTTCCCCCCGAAGGGCGCTTCTCCTTGCTATTGATTCCTGAACGGGAAGGATTCATCCTGAACCACCAGCTCTTTCTGTTTCCATTAAGCCCAGTCCTCAATTTCGACCCCTAACTGCTGCTGTTTTTGTGGGCAGAACCATAAGATTATTATGTTTAAGATGGAAGACCTGCAATCAGAGGCACACAAAAGATGTGTAGTGCGAAGGCACATACCGTTTTGTATTTTAAAACGGGCAGCCCATCGTAAGACCACAATAACAGAATGAAGCAATGCTAAACTGTGAAAGTTTATTGCTAGATAAACTTCCCAGCTGGATAAACTTCCCAAAGTAGCCATGGTGTACAGGGATGCTTACTGCATCCAGTTCTGGTCACACAATACTGGCTGAGGAATTCTGGGAGCTGAAGTCCACAAGCCATAAAAGGGCCAAGTGTGAAGACCCCTGTTCTAGAAAGGGTGCAGAGAAGAGCAACAAAGATGATCAGGGGACTGGAGGCTAAAACATATAAGGAAAGGTGGCTGGAATTGGGGATGTCCAGTTTAACGAAGAGAAAGATAAGGGGTGATAGGACAGCAATCTTCCAATATCTCAGGGGTTTCCCCAAAGAAGAGGGAGTCAAGCTATTTTCCAAGGCGCCTGAAGGCAGGACAAGAAGCAATGGATGGAGAAAAATTAAAGCCTTCTGGAGAAAAATATGGTGGACACTCCAAACCATTTTGAAAAAGCGTATTGAATTTCTACCTCAGGTGTTTTTGTTAGGGATCATAAAAGACTGCACTACCACAGAGACGAACTTAATTCTGAACTTGATCACAGCAGCGAGACTGTTGGTGGGACAATACTGGAAGAAGCCAGAAATACCACCTATAGAAGAATGGACTTTGAAAGTAATAAATTTGGCAGAAATGGCTAAAATATCGGCATATTTGAAGGATCGCTCAAATGAACAATATATGATAGACTGGAAACAGTGGATAGACTACATACAAGAGAAACACCAATCAAAGAAAATGTATCTGGCTTATAGTTAAATCTTGACACAAGGAGTGAAGAATGTTTACAAATTTAAATTTAAATCGATTGTATTAAGTTGGATAGCAGTTAGCTTGAATCTTCCCCTGGTTTACATATACAAATATTTATCTATTGATTATTGGAAGGTATATATCAAATAGACTAAGAATGTACTTGCTGGAGGGAAGGGCGTATCGACATGAAAATTATTAATTTTAATAAGATGACTTGTTTGCTTGATATCCAATGGATTGATCTGAAAAGAAGTGAAAATTTTTAAAATGTAGTTGGTTTATAGTTAAACTTGGATATACAGAGTGAAGAAGGTCTACAAATTTAAAATGTTTGTATTAAGTTGAATGGCATTTAACTTGAATTTTTTTCTTTGTTTACATGTACAAATGTTTATCTAATAATAATAATAATAAAAAAAGAAGCAATGGATGGAAACTAATCAAGGAGAGAAGCAACCTAGAACTAAAGAGAAACTTCCTGACCGTTAGAACAATTAACCAATGGAACCACCTGCCTCCAGAAGCGGTGAATGTTCCAACACTGGAAGTTTTTAAGAAGAGACTGGACAGCCATTTGTCTGGAATGGGATAGGGTTTCCTGCCTGAGCAGGGGGTTGGACTAGATGACCTCCAAGGGTCCCTCAGTCCTCCTCCTCCTCCTCCTCCTCCTCCTCCTCTCTGAAAAGCCAACTCCCTTTTAACATTGATGATGTTGCCTAGTTGGGTAACAAAATACCTTCAATAAAAACCACCAAGCACAGAGACCACCTCAGTCCCCCTCCTCCCACCTTCTATGAAATATGGATTTAACAATGATTTGAAGACTGACACCCCCCCTCCCTCTCCTCTTTATGCATTCTTTTCACTGTTGCTTCTCTGTCCAGCTCCCAAGCAGGACTTGTTTTGTCTGTGAGGGTCAGTGCACAATAAGATGAACCATTATAAGTGACATTGAACCAGGAGAAAGCTGCATTTAAATGACACCGAAGAATAAGCAGCCCAGCGAGCAGGAGAGCAGGCTCCCCTCAATTCTGGCAGTTGACATGCTGATGTTTCCAGTCTTTGTTAAAAGTAGAATCTGTTGAGATTTATTTTCCTTTCTTATTTCTCCCCCCCACCCCCATAAAAACACCGGCTACCCTTGGATGGAAGTCATTTGGATGATTCTGGACGCCAACTAATTTGGAACACATCCACGCCTCAGGAGAGCCAGCTCAGAAAAAAAAAAAAGTTATTGGAGATGAGTTTTTGCGGAGAATTATAAGAGGTCCCTGTCTCTTGATTTAATAAATTATATATCTCTTTTTGCTTTTTAAAGTCCAAGAGGGTTCTGTGATGGAATAGCAGCCCTGCCTGTGCAAAACAGTGCTGAGATGTTATGTAGGGAGGGGGGAATGAAAATGAGAATTATACAGGACATCCGCCATAAAAATTAACATATATATTAAACAAAGATGTAGCCAGGATACGACCCTGACAAACTGGCATGTAGGTGCTGCCAGAGGGAGATCTAAGTGAGTTACTCCCAGGTCTTAGCAAAGTCCCTGAATACAAATTTTTGAGTGAGAGAAAAAAAATAAAGGCACCTCTCCACAAATACGTTCTAGTTTTTTTTCCCAAAGGACAGACTGTCATAGATAGTGAATCAAAGGTGGTGGATTTCAACATTTATTTTTTTTTTAAAAATGGCCTCATACAGATAAGATGGCTATTTTCTGAGTATACATTTTTGTATGAGGAAAGTTAAAATGATTTATTGCTGACTTCCCTTGTCTAAAACCCACCTGCTCATCGCTGGTGACCCTTTTGGTTGCTACCCAATCCTTCAGTTTGTAACGGAAATGTTTATTGTACAATTTGCTAACACTGCTCGGAAGGCACAAATGGGTCTTTCATTAGCTGCCTTGTTCCTTTTGTCCTTTTTTTAACCATTTAGAACGTTTCTTTTCTTTTCTTTTTTTGGGGGGAAATTCCTTTATTGAAAAAATAAAAAGCTGTTTTGGAATCACTTAAAAAATACAGTATAAAAGCAAATCTAGAATTACCACGTTTCTTGTGAGCCCTCGGGAATATGGCCAGCTTGATAACTTAGTAAGGCAGAACTAGAACCCACAGTCGCCTGACGATTGGGCCAAAGTCAGCAAGCCGGCTTTCATTCTTAAGGCAAGACTAGAACTCACCGTCTCCTAATTTTTGGCCCAAAGTCACTTGGTTAGCTTTTACGCTTAAGGCAGGACTAGAACTCCCAGTCTCCTGGTGATTGGCCCAAAGTCACCCAGCCAGTTTTCATAACTAATGCAGAAGTAGAACTCCTACTCTCTCGGTTTCTAGGCTAGTGCCTTAACCTTCTACCAGATACTACTACTACTACTACTACTACTACTACTACTACTACTACTACTACTACTACTACTACTACTACTAATAATAATAATAATAATAATAATAATAAAGTTGGAAGGGACCTTGGAGGTCATTTAGTCCAACCCCCTGCTCAGGCAGGAAACCCTATACCATTCCGGACAAATGGCTGTCCAGTCTCTTCATAAAAACTTCCAGTGTTGGAGCATTCACCGCTTCTGGAGGCCAGTTGTTCCACTGGTTAATTGTTCTCACTGTCAAGAAGTTTCTCCTTAGTTCTAGGTTGCTTCTCTCCTGGATGAATTTCCATCCGTTGCTCCTTGTCCTGCCTTCAGGCACTTTGGAGAATAGCTTGACTCCCTCTTCTTTGGGGCAGCCCCTGAGATACTGGAAGACTGCTATCATGTCCCCCCTCGTCCTTCTTCTCTTCATTAAACTAGACATACCCAATTCCAGCAACCGTTCCTTATATGTTTTAGCCTCCAGTCCCCTGATTATCTTTGTTGCTCTTCTTTGCACTCTTTCTAGAGTCTCAACATCTTTTTTACATCGTGGTGACCAAAACTGGATGCAGTACTCCAAGTGTGGCCTTACCAAGGCCTTGTAAAGTGGTATTAACACTTCACGTGATCTTGATTCTATCCCTCTGTTAAGGCAGCCCAGCCCTGTGTTGGCTTTTTTGTCAGCTGCAGCACATGGCTGGCTCCTATTTAAGTGATTGTCGACTAGGACTCCGAGATCCCTCTCACAGTTACTACTATTGAGCAAGGTACCCCCTATACTATTTGGTTTTTCTTGCCTAAATGTAGGACCTTACTTTTTTCACCATTGAATTTCATTTTGTTAGATAGTGCCCAGTGTTCAAGTCTGTCCAGATCCTCCTGTATCCTAAGCCTGTCTTCTGGAGGGTTGGCTACTCCTGCCAGCTTGGTGTTGTCTGCAAATTTGATGAGTTCCCCATCTATCCTCTCATCCAAATATCCATGCTTACCTCTCTATGTCTTCATACATTTTCCAACACTGCTGTCTTAAGCAATAACTTTTCCTCAGGAAAAAAAACTAAGTTTTGTATTCACAGTTGATTCCTTATTTATTAGTTTACAAGAGCGATAGGCCATTCCAATCACAAAGGACTCTGAATGTTGAATAATTCCCTTTGGGTAATTCAAATTAAAATCTACACATAAAGCATCTCCTCCCTCCCCAAACCCATCGTAATATAGAATTTGATTCCTTTCTTTAAACAACAACAACAACAACAAAAAACCCTCGGCAATACTTAGAGCAAAAAATCTCATCTTCCATCTAACACGAGGATCTCGACCGTAAACAGCGGTATTAATTTTGGCCGAGTTCATTTACGCCGGTTTACATTCGGCAGCGTGGGTTAAGCAAAGCCGTTCCGTGTTCATTTTCGAACTTTATATTTTATGCTGCCTTTTACCCAACGTCAATATCCATTTTGATCCATGGGAATAGAGAGAATATAAATTAAATGCATACATAATGTTTGCTTCACATGCATAATTTATAAACAAACTTGCAGACTCAAGAGCTGCTGCCAGAGACAATTGGGGCCCTTGTTACAACTCGATCGAGTGAAGCAGCTTTAACTTCCTGGTGTGGGTGAAGAAGAGGAGGAGGATCACTTGCAAACTTGCAAATTCTACAACTTCGTCATGCGCAAAATATATATATATAAATAAATAAAAAATCCAGAACCCATGCCGACTCAGAGTAACAGAATTTGAAAGGGACCCTGGAGGTCTTCTAGTCCAACCCCCTGCTCAGGCAGGAAGCCTTATACCTGGATGTCCAGCCTCTTCTTAAAAACTTCCAGTGTTGGCGCATTCACAACTTCTGGAGGCAGGTGGTTCCACTGGTTAATTGTTCTCACTGCCAGGAAGTTTCTCCTTAGTTCTAGGTTGCTTCTCTCCTTGGTTAGTTTCCACCCGTTGCTTCTTGTGATGCCCTCGGGTGCTTTGGAGAATAGCTTGACTCCCTCTTCTTTGTGGCAATCCCTTAGATCAGGGGTCCCCAACCCGTGGTCCGTGAACTGGTACCGGGCCACGGCATGCCAACAACCGGTCCGCACAAACAAGCAAAGCCCCATCCATGGGATGCAGGCAGCACAAGAAACCACGCACTCTCCGGTCTGTGGAAAAACCTTTCTCCCTGGAGCTGGTCCCTGGTGCCCAAAAGGTTGGAGACCTCTGCCTTAGATAGTCCTTCTTTTCATTAAACTGGACATGCCCAATTCTAGCAACTATTCTTTATATGTTTTAGCCTCCAGTCCCCTGATCATCTTTGTTGCTCTTCTCTGCACTCTTTCCAGAGTCTCAACATCTTTTTTACATCGTGGTGCCCAAAACTGGATGCCGTATTCCAAGTGTGGCCTTACCAAGGCCTTGTAAACTGGCATTAACACTTCATGTGATCTTGATTCTATCCCTCTGTTAATGCAGCCCAGCACTGTGTTGGCCTTTTTGGCAGCTGCAGCACATGGCTGGCTCCTATTTAAGGGATCGTCCACTAGGACTCCGAGATCCCTTTCACAGTTGCTACTATTGAGCCAATCTGAAGCAGAAGCTTTATTGCTAGTCGCCTATGTTTCAAGAATCTCACCAGACTGTCTGCATTCACTTGTGATGGTCAGGTGAGGCTTCAAGGGCTGCTTTCTGCAGCGCAAGGACTCTAAGCTAGGCCCTCTCTTAACACCGCCTTCCAGTCTGGCTGGGGATGCAACCACACTTTTGGCGCAGGGCCCAAACAGGAAATCTTGAGTGCAGCAGACATTTGGACCTTTTCAATTTTCTTTATGCAAATGTCTCACTGTGTTTTGGCATTTACATTCCCCAGAAAATAAAAACAAAATCCCATATGAGGTGAGATGGCGCCCTCGTGCCCCACTGAAACCAGCATTCAGGTGCTGTTATGCTGTATCTTCTACAAGGATTTGTGGACTCATTTTAGAACGCCTTACTCGACAAAATGTTTGAGAAATTCTGATCTTTTTTTACGTAAGCTGTTAACGATCGGATTATACAGTTTCTTTGAACAGAGCTGAATCCTGCTATACTGTCTGTAACATTAGGCAGATTTTGGCCTAATTCATCAATACACACCAGTTGCCAAGTGTCTCAATTTTGATTTATAACGACTGCCGGGATGTTAAAATCGTCATAAGTGTGAAAAACGGTCTAAAGTCAACTGTCTGTAAAATTCAGGCAGATTTTAGCAGTAGTTGTAATGCACTATTATACCTTGCATTGTCTTATTTTTATGTATTGATTTTTATCCTGGCCCGTGAGCGTTGTAAAACATTGAATTGAATATGACCTAAACAGCCTAAAGACCACGTTGCAAAAAAGAAAGAAAAGAAAGAAAGAAAAGAAAGAAAAAAGACTGGGAATTTCCAAGGATCTGAAAAGAACTTCCCGGTACAGGATTGATTAGACATGGTTTCATTTTGCTGGATGCTGTCTGCAAATTTAGCATTTGGTTCTTCAGTTCCTCACAAGAGGGGACCTGTTCAGCGACATGTCACATTTTAAAACCCCTCTTTTAGCACTTCCTAACTTGTAATTATTCCATCAAAGCTGTGAACAATTTGTGAAGATGTGTGAAGACCGTGCATTTTTTTTTTGTCTTCCCCTTTCACCTGCTGGCAATTTTCAAATTAACTAAGATGATAATCTTCCAGAATTAAGTACAGGCACTGTGAAGGCTGCTATCAAGCAAGTTTGTTCTTTAATGGGCACCTACTAAAGTCCAAATTTACATTTTTCTTTTCTTTTTCATTTTTTTAAAGTGAACTCAACAACGCTGTTCCACTGCTCTGCGATGGAGGGATGTGTATTCTGATTTCAGTCCTTGACTTTTATAAGTTCACTCAGTGACGGCACTGGAAAAAAAGTGATTTATGACCGTTTTTCACATTTGTGACCATTGCATTGCATGTGTATGAGAGTTTAGCTAGTCCAGGGCTTTTCAACCTTTTCACCCATTGTACCACTTTTAGGATAGGGCAGCATCCGAGGACCACCCGTCGCCTAGCAAGCTGTCAAAAACTTGATGACAAAAAAAAAAAAGGAAAAAAGTGATAAAATACAGGTAGTCCTCGACTTATAACAGTTCACTTAGTGACTGTTCGAAGTTACAATGGCACTGAAAAAAGTGCCCCCCAAGCCACAGACGAGCAAGACGCCTGCCTGCCCACCTGGTGGCGCTCTTCCTCCTGTCCAAGGTTTTCATTGTTGTGAGCATTTCTGTTGAGGATTGGCAGCGGGGGTGGGGTGGGGGGTGTTTGGTTTTTATTCCCCCCGTCTGCTGGGTGGTTGCAGCAGGTTTTGGTCCCTTCACATGACCCTGGGACACTGTGACCGTCATAAATATGAATCAGTTGCCAAGCATCTGAATGTAAATCACAAGAGCCTCGAGATGCTGCAACATTCCAGCTGATCGGTGCTTCTTCTGGGCTCAGCAGAAGCGCCAGGATCAGTGCTGCTTTCCAGCTGATTGGTGCTTCTTCAGGGCTCAGCAGAAGCGCCAGGATCAGCACTGAGTTCCAGCTAGAGCCTGGCCTGATCCTCGCGCTTCCACTGAGTCCTGACAGTCCCGAAGAAGTGCTGATCCTGGCACTTCCACTGAGCCCTGATAGCCCTGCAGTTCCAGCCATCTCTCGCTCAGGCTTGTGTGGTGCTGCCACCAGTTCAGCTCATTCCCCTCCCTACTACCACTTTTCTGGGATGGTCGCGTACCACTTGCCAGGTGTCAATGTACCACAGGTGGTACCACTGGTTGAAAAGCCCTGAGCTACACCAGGGTAGGCAACCTTGACTCTTTTATGACTCGTGAACTTCAACTCCCAGAATTCCTGAGCCAGCCATGCTGAGGGGAAAGGGAGAGGTTTCCAAGCTGAGCCACGCTGGCTCAGGAATTCTGGGAGTTGAAGTCCATGAATCATAAAAGAGCCAAGGTGGTCTATTACTGAGTTAGACATAACACTACTGGACCTAGTGTGTGAACCAAGGTTATTGGAATAAGAGATGATAAGAATTGGTGGGCTGGAGAACTGGGAGGGAAAGCCTGCATTTCAAGCTAGTTTGGGAATATGATTTATGACTGTTAATTGGAGGAGGGAATTGTGCTTTGATACTATTTGCTCAGTGGAAGGGAATTCAGTTTTTGGCTTCAGTTTTTGCCGACGCTATGCTTCTCAAATAAAGATTCTTTAAGGTAAACAATGCCTCGAAGTTCTTTGAAAAGTTTCATCTGTCGGAACCACGACACAAAATCAATGGGGAAAAGAGATCCACTTAACAAACGTGTTGCTAATTTAACAAGTGCAGGGATTTGCTTAAGAAACCTGGCAAAGAAAGTCATAAGATGGGGGTCAAACTCACTTAGCAAATTTCTCACTTAGCAACGTAAATTTTGGGCTCAGTCGTGGCTATACATCTAGGACTACCTACCTGTATGTCATAGTGAGAAAAATGCGAGCCACCACACAACAGAAATCCTGTATTAACATCATGGAGGTTAAATAAATTTGAGCTGAGGTCGTTCTATTTGCAACATGCTTTGCCTTTGAAAGAATTATCTCGGAATTTTCTTTCATTTTCTTTGCAATATTTCTTTTAACGTGAAATAGCAGCTATGGCTGATTTTCGTATAATAGCTGTTTTTTTAGTCTGCATCTTTCACTTTAAAAAAAGATAATCTTAATCATAGCCCTCTAACATATTCTTGAAAGGTTTCTCATGCTATTTAAGTTAAGTATCACTGGTTTGTTTTTTTTTTAAGAAAACGACCTGACTAACTTAAGTCTTACTCATTTAGGTGAATTTAGTCTAAATATGAATAATTTTTGAGTCCACCCCCCAATGTATCAGAACACTGACAGGTTAAACTACAAGAAAGTAAAGGAGGAATGGTCATAAAATCTCAATTTTTCAGGATTTAAAAAAAAATCTTATATGCTTTTCAAGGGTAGCATCAATATTATATCGTATTTTATATCAATATTTTAAAGAAAATTGCAAGTTCAGAAGAAAAATTATTGTGGAAGAGTCAAGCAAGTTTAAAGCTTTGCTACCTCAGTGAACTGTTTGTTTAATAGATCAAAATAACTGATATTATAATGCAATTGACTGATACAATCTATTATATAATTCCCTCAACTATTCATTACAACCAGGATCTCCCATATAATCTAATGGTTAAGACAAAAGGCTAGAAAGTGGGAGACTGTGAGTTCTAGTCCTGCCTTAGGCACAAAAGCCGGTTGGGTGACTATGAGCCAATCACCAGGAGACGGTGAGTTCTAGTCCTGCCTTAGCCATCAAAGCCAGGTGGCTGACTTTGGACCAATCACCAGAAGCCTTGTGAATTCTAGTACCGCCTTAGGCACAAAAGCCGGCTGGATGACTTTGGACCAATCACCAGGAGACGGTGAGTTCTAGTCCCGCCTTAGCCATGAAAGCCAGGTGGCTGACTTTGGACCAATCACCAGAAGCCTTGTGAATTCTAGTCCTGCCTTAGGCACAAAAGCCGGCTGGATGACTTTGGGCCAATCACCAGGAGATGGTGAGTTCTAGTCCCGCCTTAGGCATGAAAGCCAGGTGGCTGACTTTGGGCCAATCACTAGAAACCTTGTGAGTTCTAGTCCTGCCTTAGGCAGGACTGGGAGTTTGCTGGGGAATTCTGGGAGTTGAAGTCCACGAGTCATAAACGAGCCAAGGTTGCCTACCCCTGCCCATACCATTTCAGACCAATGGCTGTCCAGTCTCTTCTTAAAAACTTCCAGTGTTGGAGCATTCACCGCTTCTGGAGGCAGGGTGTTCCACTGGTTAATTGTTCTGTCAGGAAATTTCTCCTTGTCTCTGTGTGTCCAGCCTTAGGATTGCGAGAACGCATAGCAACACCAAGGAGGGCTGTGGGTCACATATGTGATGTCTAGGAGGACTGCAAGTTGTGCACTGCGGCTTTAAGAACTGACCTGGCCCGGGGGGGGGGACATGGCTCTGTGCTGTCATTTGTTCTGGAAGCCCAATTTATTAGACTGCTTTCATTTCCCACAGCAATTGCATTAGAAATTCAAATGCAGTGTCTCCATGCCTCCTGTCTCTAGATCGCCCAGGCCTCTCCCTTTCCATTCTAAGTAAAAGCACCATAAATTCCCACCTTGTTTAGTTCACAAAACTGTCTTTACTTTGCCGCAGGATTAAACCAAAGCTGTTCTTCAATGGTTATGCAGTTCGAACCCCACACATTTTCAGTTTTTAGGAATTTGAGGATTGGCAGTCTGTTGCGATCTGCTAGGACGGATGAGGTTACCTAGTTTGGTGATGAAATGTCTACAAGAAAAGCACCCAAGCTCAGAGAGCATCAAGGACCCCACAGTCTCCTTCCTCCTCCTCCTTTCCATAAAACCCTCTCCCTTCTAGCACTGATGACGTTACCTAGTTGGCTCATGAAACGTTTGCAAGAAAACCACCAAGCTCAGAGAGCATGGGGCTCTCTACATGGGGCAACCTTTGAAGAATGTCCGGAGACTGCAGGTTGTCCAGAATGCGGCCACGCGAGCTGTCTTGGGTCTCCCAAGACATGCTCATATCACTCCAGCCCTCCGTGAGCTGCACTGGCTACCCATTGGTCTCCGAACACAATTCAAAGTGTTGGTTATGACCTATAAAGCCCTTTATGGCAATGGGCCAGGATACTTGCGGGACCGTCTTCTGCCTCATGAATCCCAGCGACCGGTTAGGGCGCATAGGGCTGGCCTCCTACGGGTCCCGTCCATCAGGCAATGCCATCTGATGGGGCCTAGGGCCAGGGCCTTCTCCGTTGCTGCCCCAGCCCTCTGGAACCAACTTCCCACGGAGGTCCGTACTGCTTCCTCCCTCCTAGCTTTCCGGAAACTATTGAAGACCTATTTATGCCGACAGGCTTGGGGCGTATGAACAGTGCTCTGCCCCCGGGCCTAGGAATGTGCCTCCATCGTTGATTGTGTGTTTGATTGTGGTTGCATGTTGTATGTATGTGTTTGAATTGAATGTGTTTTTGGATTGGGTGATTGATTATTATTATTAAATTCCTTACATGTAATTGTATTGTTGTTGTAAACCGCCCTGGGTCCTAGGAGAAGGGCGGCACAGAAATTTGAATAAGTAAATAAATAAATAAATAAATCAAGGACACCACATTCCTCCTCCTCCACCTCCTCCTCCTCCTCATTTTCCCCTCCTCCTTTTCTTCCTGTTTCTTCCTGTAACCAACTTAACAACTGCCAGGATTCGCGTTAAGAACTGTGGCGAGAAATGGGGCAAAATTCCGGTAACAAACGTCTCGCTTAGCCATGGGAAATTTGGGGCTCAACTGTGGTCGCGAGAGCAAGGACCACCTGTCCGTTTCCGCGTGTTTAGAGAGCGAGGTTGGCAGCCTCCGCTGATCCTTGTGCGCGGGCCTTGGTTTTGCATGCGTGAATTTTACATAAAGGTGCGGGAGTTGATGACTCGACGTTCACCGTGAATAACTGACGTGTAGGTTGAACCTCTGAAAAATGCAGACGATCAGAGAGTGGAGGCCTTTCCTGAAACTTACCACCCGTTGTAGCTCAAACCAACCACTTACTCTATGACAAATGTTCCTCTCTTGACAGCACGAATAATATTGCTGCTTTTAGCTATCACACACACACACACACACACAGAGACCAGAGTTCATCCTTGAATCTCAAGAATATCCCACTCGAAAATTACCTTGGTGTCTGGCGGTTGCCAACCAAATTCAACAGCCTGTCTAATGCTTGAATGGAAAGCTTACTCTTTTGAAAACTTCTGTCTTTTCCTCATTTACCTGACACTTGTCAGTGCTTTTCCTGCCATTTTGTTTGTTTTTTTTTTTAAAAAAAACCTTTTATGTCAGTCTTGCAATGCAGGGTATAAGTTCATTTATCACACAATTATCATCGGCTTCCTGACAGCCCAAGAATTTCCAGACAGAAGAGTCAGGAGGAAGAAACTGAGCGTGCTGGAAAAAAAAAAAAAATCTAAAGACAACTGTTCAACTTGTGTAAAACAAAAACAAAACAAGTGCAGACTAGCTGCTGCTTTGGCAAGGAGCACAGAAGTAGTAAGAACATGCATTCTTACAACTTTTGAGGGCTGAAATATCACTTTGAAACAGGGCACACTACGTGTCTAGGCACCGCTGCTGTTCCTGCTACATACAGGGGTTCTCAACCTTGGCAACTTTAAGACTTGTGGACTTCAACTCCCAGAATTCCTCAGCCAGCAAAGCTGGCTGAGGAATTCTGGGAGTTGAAGTCCACAAGTCTTAAAATTGCCAAGGTTGAGAACCCCTGTACAAGGTAGTCCTTGAGTTACCGTAGTCCTTGAGTTACACTGATGTTTTCCCTTGAAAACTGAGCAGCTTACAGGCAGTTCTCAGCTTACAACTTCCCTCTCCTCCCCAGCAGGCGGGTAAGTGGCTATTGCTGGGTGAATGAGGGAGCAAGGGATTGCACGACTGACTGGGAAACTGTCCCGGAACGTTGAAATGGAAGAGTACATTCCTGCAGCAACAGCCAATAACATCGAAGCCGCCACGGTTTTATTCGCTCAGGAGACATGGATCGTGGATTTTGAACACATTCTGTAAGTTAGGCCCTTTAAGGCAGGGGTCCCCAACCCCCGGTCCATGGACCGGTAGCGGTCCGTGGCATGCCAGCAACTGGTCTGCACAAACAAGCAAAGCCCCATCCGTGGGATGCAGGCAGCATACAAAACCACACGCTCTTTCTCCACGGAAACAGTCCCTGGTGCCCCAAAGGTTGGGGACCTCTGCTTTAAGGTTTTGTTGTTAGTTGCGAAGTCATGTCCGACCCATCGCGACCCCATGGACAACGTTCCTCCAGGCCTTCCTGTCCTCTATCATCTTCTGGAGTCCATTGAAGCTCACGCCTCCTGCTTCAGTGACTCCATCCAGCCACCTCATTCTCTGTCGTCCCTTTCTTCGATTGCCCTCCATCTTTCCCACCATCAGGCTCTTCTCCAGTGAGTCCTTCCTTCTCATTAGGTGGCCAAAGGACTTGAGTTTCAACGTCAGGATCTGGTCTTCTAAAGAGCAGTCAGGGTTGATCTCCTCTAGGACTGACCGATTTGATCGACTTGCAGTCCAGGGGACTCGCAGGAGTCTTCTCCAGCACCAGAGTTCAAAGGCCTCCATGCTTTTGCTTTAAGGTACTTTGGCTCAAAAATTGTTGCCCCGTGATGCACCATTTCACCCAGTTAAAGGTCGCAACAGCAGGAATTTCAGTAGTGTGCAGCTAACAACGCTTACAATGAACATTATTTGATCCCCACAATCCCCTCTCAAACGTTTGATTTCACGTTTTTCTAACGCAAAATGATGGCTTTGAAGGCACACCCATTTCCAGGGCTGTCTCGACAGTTTCCGCAAACTTCTGACGTTTTAAAAGCCATCGCTTGGATCAGAGGGAAGCAATTTCTCTTCACAGCGCTAACATGGATGTTAAGACGGAGAGAGCTGCTTCGGTGGGAAGACCTTCTTTGCGCTTTCCGATAAACAGGCCCCGAGGCTGGAGATTTTTGCACGCTCGATGCAGCTGATTTTTTTTTTTTTGCAAACGCTCCAAAAGGAAATCCATCCAAAAATTTATTTAAAGCCTTTGAGTCTGGGAAAACAGCAGCGATCCATATAGAGAATCTCTTAATTCATGCAGCTAAGCCTCCGATGAACACAAATGAACTTTCTGCAGTCCGCTTTTCGGCCAGTGCTCTGATTTAGTCATGATTATTTTTTCATTTGCTGAATTTATTTGCCGCAAATAACTGAGGCTCAAAAATGGCTCTTGCCAAGTGAGACATTTGTTAAGTGAGTTTTGCCCCACTTTACGACTTTTCCTAGCCACAGTTGTTAAATGAATCACTGCAGTTGATAAGTTAGTACACGGTCGTTAAGTGAATCTGGCCTCCCCATTGACTTTGCTTGTCAGAAGCTCGCAAAAGGGGATCGCGGGACGCCCAGGACACTGCGACCGTCATACGTATGAGTCAGTGGCCAAGCGGCTGAATTTTGATCACATGACCTCGGGGATGCTGCAACGGGTGCAAGTGTGATAAATGGTCATAAGTCACTTTTTTCAGTGCCGTTGTAACGTTGAATGGTCACTAAATGGTCGCCAAATCAGTGAAGCGGTTGAGGTGATGTGCCGGTGTCTGGAGGCTATGAGGGTCTGGATGGGCGTTAACAGATTAAGGCTCAACCCCGACAAGACAGAGTAGCTGTGGGTGATGCCTCCCAAGGACACTTCAATCTGTCCTTCCATTACCCTGGGGGGGGGTGAATCCATAAACCCCTCGGAGAAGGTCCGCAACTTGGGAGTCCTCCTCGATCCACAGCTGACATTGGAACATCATTTGTCGGCTGTGGCGAGGGGGGCATTTGCCCAGGTTCGCCTGGTGCACCAGTTGCGCCCTTATTTGGATCGGGAGTCTCTCCTCACAGTCACACATGCCCTTGTCACCTCAAGGATCGACTACTGCAATGCTCTCTACATGAGGCTACCCTTGAAGAGAGTTCGGAGACTACAATTAGTGCAAAATGCAGCTGCACGAGCAATTGTGGGCCTTCCACGTTGTGCTCACATTTCGCCAACTCTCCACATGCTGCATTGGTTGCCTATCGGTCTCCGAGTGCAATTCAAAGTGTTGGTCATTACCTATAAAGCCCTTTGTGGCATTGGACCAGGATACTTACAGGACCGTCCCTACGACCGGTGAGAGCGCACAGGGTCGGCCTCCTCTGGGTCCCGTCAGCGAAACAATGTTGTTTGGCGGGTCCTAGGGGGAGGGCCTTCTCTGTTGTGGCGCCCACCCTCTGGAACCAACTGCCTCCTGAAGTCCGCATTTCTCCCACTCTCCCGGCCTTCCGAAAGAATCTTAAAACCTATCTTTGCCGGCAGGCCTGGGGATGATTGTGGATTGTTGTGTGAATGATGAATGTGTGTGGGGTTTTCATTTTTAAATATTTTTGTTTGGACTTAGATTGTGATCCATTGTTTTATATATATGTTGTAAGCCGCTCCGAGTCTTCGGAGAGGAGCAGCATATAAGTCCAAATAAAATAAATAAAATAAATAAATAAATGGTGTAAAGCCGAGGACCACCTGCAAATGACCTTGATCTATTTCTCCATCTCTCTCACTCTCTCAGACATACATACACACAAAAACAACGATAAGGGGAAGAAACATACTAGGAACGCCACCTGTCTAGCTGAAAAGAATGAGTTTGTTTTGACAATGTGTAAGCCGTTTCAATCACAGCAGAAACTCTAAGAGACGCTTACACATTGCATCGAAAACAGATAAGAATAACCCACAAAACAAACTAAATATGCCATAGTATCTTAACAGAGGAACAGAATCGAGATCATGTGAAGTGTTAATACCGCTTTACAAGGCCTTGGTGAGGCCACACTTGGAATACGGCATCCAGTTTTGGTCACCGTGATGTAAAAAAGATGTTGAGACTCTAGAAAGAGTACAGAGAAGAGCAACAAAGATGATCAGGGATCTGAGGCTAAAACATATAAGGAACGGTTGCTGGAATTGGGGATGTCTAGTTTAATGAAGAGAAGGACGAGGGGGGACCTGATAGCAGTCTTCCAGTATCTCAGGGGCTGCCCCAAAGAAAAGGGAGTCAAGCTATTCTCCAAAGCGCCTTAAGGCAGGACAAAAAGCAAAGGATGGAAACTGACCAAGGAGAGAAGCAACCTAGAACTGAGGAGAAACTTCCTGACAGTGAGAACAATTAACCAGTGGAACCACCTGCCTCCAGAAGCTGTGAATGCTCCAACACCGGAAGTTTTTAAGAAGAGACTGGACGACCATTTGTCTGAAATGGTATAGGGTTTCTTACCTGAGCAGGGGGTTGGACTAGATGACCTCCAAGATCCCTTCCAACTCTGTTATTCTATTCTAACAGGTCTCATCCTGCTTCACCAAACACCCAACTTTGTTTGGTTCCTACTTAAAATTCTCTTTTTTAAGAGAATTTAACAATGCATCATGATCCGATCCCAAACTGCCAAACTCTGGGAGCCATCCGCCTCTTTGCTACCTCTTCTTATTGACTTAATTATCCATCAAAATGTCCAGGCAAAGATATAATTTTGCATGATGCTATGCAGAGATGCCACGGGCATTATAATGGATGAGCGCAGCCTGGCAGATTAGAAGCAGCCATCTTTCAGAATGAGCTATCTTTTTTTTTTTAGCCACCACCACACACACCGAGGAGTGCATTGCTCAAACATCTGCTGCAAAGGGTCCCTAACCTTTCTGCTTGTCACTGGATAGTGTCCTGGGTAAATTAAAAAAAAAAAACCAGAAACAAAACAAAACCAAAAAAAGGACTAAGGGAGACATTTACGGGTAACCTGCACCAAATGGAGTGTGGTCATCAAAGCGGTACTAATTGATCCTCAGAGAAAATCTTAAGTAAACGTGGTCGGTTCCTCATTTTGAAAGATCAATGTGCAATTTGTCCACGCCAAGTCCCTTAAATCAGAAGGGCCTCAATGTTATTGGACGTGGAGGAAAAGGCAAAATATATTTAAGATGTAGATGAGCCGTTTTACCGAAACAAAAGGAAGGGAGAATTTATAGAGAACCCGCCGTGGCTATTATTGAAATTGCAGAACTGAAAAATCAACCTGAATGGGCTGGATAGAAAGGATAGGCATTTTGCCATTAGGCCTCAGAACACAATAGTAGTAGTAGTAGTAGTAGTAGTAGTAGTAGTAGTAGTAGTAGTAGTAGTATTTATTTATTAATTAAATTTTTATGCCGCTTCTCTCCAAGGACTCGGAGCGGCTAACAACATAAATAAAAACAACATCTCAACATTTCCAAAAATCTAAAACCAAATCTAAAAAGCATTTAAAAAGACCCCCAGACACATTCATCATTCACACACAAGTAGTAGTAGTAGTAGTAGTAGTAGTAGTAGTAGTAACAATAATAACAACAACAATACTAATACTAATACTAATACTAATACTAATAATAATAAAGTTGGAAGGGACCTTGGAGGTCATCTAGTCCAATCTCCTACTCAGGCAGGAAACCCTATACCATTTCAGACAAATGGCTGTCTAGTCTCTTCTTAAAAACTTCCAGTGTTGGAGCATTCACCACTTCTGGAGGCAGGTGGTTCCACTGGTTAATTGTTCTAACTGTCAGGAAGTTTCTCCTTAGTTCTAGGTTGCTTCTCTCCTTGGTGAGTTTCCACCCGTTGCTTCTTGTCCTGCCTTCAAGCGGTTTGGAAGGCAGAGGTCCCCAATACCGGGGCTGTGGCCCATTACCAGGACCTTGAGCCGTTTGGAACCGGGCCGTGGAAGTGGCAGGCACACATGCTCCATTTGCGCAAGCGGCGGGCATGCTTGTCCGTTCAAATGAAACTGTGTACACATGCTTGCCCACCGCTCGCGTGAAACCATCTCCTCACACACACACACACACACACACACACACACACACACACACACACACACACACACACACACACACACACACACACCCAGCTGGTCCACAAAGCCAGGAAGGTTGGGGAAATCTGGACTAAGGAATGGGTAATATGCATTTTCTGGATAAATGTACAGATGTGTAGGAAACTTCACTCTGACCTGGAAATTCCCAGAGACAGGTGGTCCTCGACTTAGGACCGCAATTCAGCCCAAAATTTCCACTGCTAAGCCAGACAGTTGTTTAAGTGAGTTTTACCCCCATTTTACGACCTTTCACGTGGTTAAGTAAATCACAGCAGTTGATAAGTCAATCACACGGTTGATAATCAATCTGGCTTCCCCTTCGACTTGGTTATATCAGACAGTTGCAAAAGAGGATCACGTGACCCCCGGGACACCGCAACCGTCATAAATACGGGTCAGTTGCCAAGCATCTGAATTTTGATCCAACTGACCAGCAATAAGATCTCTAAAGTTATAGCATTTAATTTCTACCAAGTCTTGGATTAATATATGGATTGAGTACTTTGACCTGAATTCAGGCGAATGTAGAAGTTTAGGAATGCTGGATGTTTCTTCTGTTCTCTTTGCACAGCTCATCTACTGAGTACGTATTTTTATTTTAAAAAAAAATCTGATAAGAGCTAACGCGCTTATATTTTTAAGCGAGTTTTAAGACATCTCAATTTCTATGACTGAAAATAACTGTGATTATAACTGTTATACAATCTCCCAGCAGTGGCAATTCTCTTGCTTTTTTTTTTAAATGAGATTGATTTATGGAGACGCGAAGAATACATATTGTCCTTTTAAGTACTGAAGATAGAAGAGAAGATGGCCAACCTTAGAATTGCAGTTTAAATATTGATAATATTTAGACACAGTCGTGAGTGAAATTTCAATTCAGATTTACCGTTTGAATCCTGATGATATTCAATCACGGCCACCTTAAATTATATATTATATCTTTGGCTATTTCAATCAATCACCAAGTTATTTTATTTTGTGTTCAAGAGAGAGGAGGAGGAAGAGAAGAAATGGGAGTGTTTTTATAATGTTTCTCAAAGTATTTGTTTGTTTTTTTAAAAAAAGTATTCACCCTTTCACACTTTTAAAATTTTTATTCCTACTTATATTCCTGTTATAAATCTTCCTTCTATTCAATGTTTGTATAAGTGTTGCCCAGAACAAGGACCAATTTGTTCCAAAATGTGTGTGAGCTTTATTGTAAAAAACATATTTTATTAACAGTAACTGGAACTTTTCCCATTGGACTGCGTATGGCTAGTCTTTATTAAGAGACCACAATTAGGACTGACTTAAGCAAAGTGGTCCTTAAATGAAACTGCCACCTGAAAGTTTTCTTTGCTTTATAGACCTACAAAGGTTGTAAATGTAAGGACTGGTTGTAAGGGTACTTTTTCATCCCTGTTGTAACTATAAATGGTTGCTAAACAAGGCAGTCACTAAACCAAGGACTGTCTATAGTTATGTCTTCCTCTACATCAGGGGTCCCCAATCTGTGGGCTGCAGCCCAGAATTGGTCCATGGCCTGTTGGCCACCGGGCCCCGGGAATGGCTGGCAAGTGCGCGCACATGTGCGCCCACCCTTCACACTTGCGCTAGTGCCGTCGCACAGGGATGAGGAAGGAGGAAGAAGGAAAAAGGAAGAGGAGGGGAAAGGAGGAGGAAAAGGAGGAAGAAGAGGAGGCGGAAGGGGAGGAGGAAGAGGTGGAGGAGGAAAAGGAGGAAGAAGAGGAAGAGGTGGAGGAGGAAAAGGAGGAAGAAGAGGAGGAAGAGGAGGAAAAAGGAAGAGGGGAAAGAAGGAGGAAAAGGAGAAGAGAGAAGGAGGAAGAAGAGGAGGAGGAAGAGGTGGAAGAGGAGGAGGGGAAAGAAGGAGGAAGAAGAGGAAAAAGGGAGGGGAAAGGAGGAGAAGCGAGGAAAAGGAGGAAGAAGAGGAAGAGGTGGAGGAGGAAAAGGAGGAAGAAGAGGAGGAAGAGGAGGAAAAAGGAAGAGGGGAAAGAAGGAGGAAAAGGAGAAGAGAGAAGGAGGAAGAAGAGGAGGAGGAAGAGGTGGAAGAGGAGGAGGGGAAAGAAGGAGGAAGAAGAGGAAAAAGGGAGGGGAAAGGAGGAGAAGCGAGGAAAAGGAGGAAGAAGAGGAAGAGGTGGAGGAGGAAAAGGAGGAAGAAGAGGAGGAAGAGGAGGAAAAAGGAAGAGGGGAAAGAAGGAGGAAAAGGAGAAGAGAGAAGGAGGAAGAAGAGGAGGAAGAGGAGGAGGAAGGGGAGGAGGAAGAAGAAGAGGAAGACACAATTTGTCCTTCCCTGGAAAAACCAGAAGTAATCTATGGCTAAAACGACATCTGAATCAACCGGAGGAGACTCACGCAGGACTCTTGTAAGTCCAGGGGAAACAGAGACCATAAAGCAGAAGTGGGAGCCTTCTTCCTTAACGAGATCGGCTGCAAATGCACGGTGATTTTATTGATTCGCTGCAGTATATCAAATTTTAATCACACTAAAATGCAGGCTTCTTTCTACGTGCCACCCACAAGGGCTTGCCACAAGCCACCGATTCTTTCAGACCTCTCCAGAAGCCTTGTGAGAAGAAAAAACAAAACAGATGGCGCCAGAAAGACCCACAACGTCCCCAAGGGACGTCTGCCTCAATCTAAGCAGCCAGAGGAAAAAAGGCACAGGGCTTTCTCTTTTTTTTTTTTTGGGATAAAATAAGCACTCTTCCACAGAAGAGTGGACGTGACTGTTTCAAGGATAACGCCAGCATGATAATCCAGTTAGCCAACATCCCAGAAGACAAGCTCAGGATCCAAAAGGATCTTGGCGAATGTGAACAATGGGCCCTATCGAACAACGTGAACTTTAAGGTGGAGAAAAACAAAGTTTTACACCTAGGCAGGAAAAAACAAAGGTACAAGTACAGATTAGGGCAGGGGTTCTCAACCTTGGCAACTTTAAGACTTGTGGACTTCAACTCCCAGAATTCCTCAGCCAGCAAAGCTGGCTGAGGAATTCTGGGAGTTGAAGTCCACAAGTCTTAAAGTTGCCAAGGTTGAGAACCCCTGGATTAGGGGAAACCTGGCTCAAAAACAGTCCCTGTGAGAGGGACCTTGGAGTCCTAGTGGATGATCAAGCTATTTTCCAAAGCGCCTGAAGGCAGGACAAGAAGCAACATATGGAAACTCATCAAGGAGAGAAGCAACCTAGAACTAAGGAGAAACTTCCCTGACAGTGAGAACAATTAACCAGTGGAACCACCTGCCTCCAGAAGCGGTGAATGCTCCAACACTGGAAGTTTTTTTTAAGAAGAGACTGGACAGCCATTTGTCTGAAATGGTATAGGGCAGCGGTTCTTAATCTTTTTCAGGCCGAGACCCTGACTTGTGCCACGCATGCGCGGCGCGATGGCCGGCATCGCACATACGTGGCCCAAATTGCACATGCGCGGTTCGACGGCCTGAATCGCGCATGCACGGCACGCGCGCGACGGCCCGAATCGCACATGTGTGGCGCGATGGCACAAATCGCCCATGCACGGCATAGCGCGGTGGCCCGCATCGCGCATGCGCGGTGCGACGGGCCCGCATCGCGCATGCGCAATGTTACCCCCGCGCATGCACGGTGCTGCCCCCTGCGCCGGCCGAGGGGAAAAGGGGAAAAAATGGCGGACTGCGGTGTTTGGCGACCCCCGTGAAATGGTCGCGACCCACAGGTTGAGAACCGCTGGTATAGGGTTTCCTGCCTGAGCAGGGGGTTGGACTAGATGTCCCCCAAGGTCCCTTCCAACTTTATTATTATTATTATTATTATTATTATTATTATTATTATTATTATTATTATTATTATCACTTGACTATGAGCCAGCAGTGTGCAGCCGCCGCCAAAAACGCTAATACAATCTTTGCTTGTATAAACAGAGGCATAGAATGAAGATCACGTACAATATTAGTACTGCTTTATAAAGCCTTAGTAAGGCTACATCTGGAATAGTGCATCCAGTTTTGGTCACCACACATTACAAAAAAGATGTTGAGACTTTGGGAAAAAGTGCAAAGAAGAGGAACATGGAGGATTACAGACCTGGAGACTAAAACCTATGAAGAACGGTTGCAGAAACTGGGAATGGCCAGTCCAGAGCAGGGGTCTTCCAATTTGGCCCCTTTATAAGGTGACCAACTTTTTTACAATGAGAAGGAGGACACAAATAAATTGAAGGAAAAAAAGTGAGTCTAATGCACGCGTGTGTGCCGTGTCGTGTTTCGGTAAGAAGTAAACAAAGCCTCTTGCGTGCAGCACACTCTTGCACGCAGCGCACTCTCTCAAAAAAAATTCTCCTGTGCGGAGTGCATGCGTCTCATTATCGCGTCTCGCCACACTGTACCAAGCCTTGATGAATCGTCATGTCAAATACAAATATGTCACATCAAACGCAACGGATCGGATTGGCATCGATCAAATACGGAGATTTACAGATTAGTCTTCAAATATCGAAAAGGAGGACATGTAGGAGGACACTTTTCAAGAGAGGACAGAACTTACAAAAGGAGGACTGTCCTCCCTAAAGGAGAACGGTTGGTCACCTTACCTTGTATTTATTTATTTTTTTAAAAGTTTTTATGGAATACAAAGAAAAAAAAGAATTAAAAACACCGAACATGGTAAATCGCCTTTGACTGACATCACAGTCCATATTGTACATTAATTACATATAATATGTCTATATACAAACTATACAATTTTGGTCTCTATCTTAACTTATCTCTTTATTTGTGACCTCCATTTTTTCCCCTCCATCTATAAAATGTATTCCATATTCGATAAAATTCTGTTTCTTCCTGATTTTTTAATCTTTTAGTTATCCTATCTAGTTCTGCGCAATACATAATTTTTTTTTATTAATTCTTCCTCACTCGGTACTTCCATTGCTCTCCACTTTTGAGCAAATAGTATCCTTGCCGCCGTAACCACATGAATAATTAAATGTGTCCTCTTTATTTACATTTTTCTCTAGTATTCCTAATAGTAATGCCTCAGGTTTGTATAGAATGTTTTGCCTAGACATTTCTATTGCCCATTCCCAGACCATACGCCAATACACCTGTGCTTCTCTACATGTCCACCATACATGAAAAAAGGGGTCACCTTACCTTTTATGACTTGTGGACTTCAACTCCCAGAATTCCTTAGCCAGCATGCCTGGCTGAGGAATTCCGGGAATTGAAGTCCTCAAGTCATAAAAGGGCCAAGTTTGAAGACCCCTGATATAGACTTTAAGAGGAGTGGACTTCAACTTCCAGAATTCCTCAGCCAGCTGGCTGAGGAATTCTGGGAGTTGAAGTCCACAAGTCACCAAAGGGCCAAGTTTGAAGACCCCTGGCATACGTGCTTTGTTACCTCATGCCTTTCAGTCTGCTTGCTTGAGTTAATAATAAAGTGTTTTTTTAAAAAAAACAAAAACCTTTATTTACTGGAGTGTTCGTTGTCTGTGGATCCCACAGGACCAATTGCCTGGCCGTGTCGGAGGGTCTCACTTACCTCCACCAACTTGTTGGCATGTTCACGGAACACTTGGGCATATTCTTTAACTTCTTTCTCGTTGCCGCTCTTGGCTGCTTCGATGAGAACCAGCAGCGGGACGTTGGTCTCGAGGAACGAGTCCGATATGTGATCCATCACGGCTTTCCGCAACTGTGGAAAATCAAAACAGAAAGTGGTGGGAAGGTTACTGCCGTATCTGGAGAAAGCAAGCGTTCAGACAACTTTATTATTCAAAGGATTAGCTCAGTGGTTCTCAACCTGTGGGTCGCGACCCCATTTGGGGTCGAATGACCATTTCACGGGGGTCGCCAAACACCGCAGTCCGCCATTTTTTTTGTCGGCCATTTTTTTTGGTCCGCCATTTTTTTCCCCTTTGCAATGCGGGCCGTTGTGCCGCGCATGCGCGATGCGGGCCTGCCATTTTTTGGGGGGGGTCGGCCATTTTTTTTATTTTTTTATTTTTTTTTTGGTCCACCATTTTTTCCCCTTTGCGATGCGGGCCGTCGCGCTGCGCATGCGCGATGCGGGCCCGCCATTTTTTTTGGGTCGGCCATTTTTTTTAGTCGGCCATTTTTTTTTCGTCTGCCATTTTTTTTCCTCTTTGCGATGTGGGCCGTCGTGCCGCGCATGCGCGACGCGGGCCGGGGCCGAGCCCCGGAAAAGGTTGAGAACCGCTGGATTAGCTTTACTATTGTCTGTGGAGATTCTCAGTCATCCAGGTCATGGTTGTCCCAAGGGTGCTTTTTTCTGAGGCAACTGGACTTTCTTGTTTTTCTTTGAAGACATTTCACTTCTCATCCAAGAAGCTTCTTCAATTCTGACTGGATGGTGGGGAATGGAAGGATGTATACTCCTTGCAGACAGCTGGTCATTTGCTTCCTTTTAGAGAGTCGTTGAGGCCACCTGGAGGTTTACCTCAGGGTCACCTGAGTCGTTGAGAAGGATGTGCTTTCTGCAGGGACACAGGGCAGAAAACATCCTGCAAAAGCACAGTTCCAACTTCTCAAGGACTCAGGTAAACCTCCAAGTGGCCACAACGACTCTCTAAAAGGAGGCAAATGACCAGCAGTCGGCGAGGAGTATAAATCTGTCCTGTTCCCCACCATCCAGTCAGCGCTGAAGAAGCTTCTGTGATGAAAAGCGAAACGTCTCGAAAGAAAAACAGGAAAGTCCAGTTGCCTCAGAAAAAAAGCACCTTTAGCTTTACTATTAGAACTAGTTTTGAGTCTTTTTGTTGGTACAGGCTGTCCTCGACTTACGGCCACAATTGAGCCCAACATTTCTGTCACTAAGTGAGACATTTCCTAAGCGGATTTGCCCCACTTTATGACCTTTCTTGCCACAGTGGTTAACTGAGTCTCTGCAGTTGTTAAGCTATCAACACGGTCGTTAAGTGAACCTGGCTTCCCCAGGTTGTCAGAAGGTCACAAAAGAGGATTGTGTGACCCCGGGATACCGTGACCGTCACAACTACGAATCAGTTGCCAAGCGTCTGAATTTTGATCACCTGACCAAGGGGAGCTCCAACGGTCTTAAGTGTGAAAAACGCTCACAAGTCACTTTTTCCAGTGCTGTTGTAACGTCAAACGGTCACTAAATGAATTGTCGTTAAGTCGAGGACTACCTGTATTTTTTTTTCTTTCTGAGAAGCAGAAAAATATATATATAAGAATACGTTGAAAATACACTTTTCTTTAAAGCCACAATGAAGCTTCTGCTAGGTAGTCAAGGGAACCAGAATTCTTTAGTTTGAAAAACATGTCTTTTTTTTATAAATTTTTTATTAAGTATATATTTGTAAATGTAAACAAAGGAAAAATTCAAGTTGAATGCTACTCAACTTAATACAATCATTTTGAACTTGTAAACATTCTTCACTCGGTGTATCACGATTTAACTATAAGCAAGATACATTTTCTTTGATTGATGTTTCTCTTGTATGTAGTCTATCCATTTTTTCCAGTCCAACATATATTTTTCATTTGAATGGTCCTTCAAATATGCAGATATTTTAGCCATTTCTGCCATATTTATGACTTTCAAAGTCTATTCTTCAATGGATAGTAATTCTGGTTTCTTCCAGTATTGTCCCACCAACAGCCTTGCTGCTGTGATCAAATTCAGAATTAAGTTCGTCTCTATAGTGGTACAGTCTTTTGTGATCCCTAACAAAAACAACTGAGGTAGAAATTCAATACGCTTTTTCAAAATGGTTTGAATTGTCCACCATATTTTTCTCCAAAAAGCTTTAATTTTTCTACAGGTCCACCATACATGAAAATAAGTAGCATCCATACTTTCACATCTCCAACATTTGGGTTGGAGGTCAGGGTATATATATGATAGTTTAAAAAAACAACAACCTCATTCACTGAATTCCTTCAGATTTGCTCACAGGATAAATTGCTGAGGTAAAAATAAAGGAAGCTCTTAACACTCACTGATGGGAAATACATTTCGCTGCAGATTGTCTCGACTAGCAGAGAAAATCTGAATTGTCCTCAAGATCGGTTTTGGTAAAATATTATTCACTAAAATATAATAAATGATACGTAACAACACTAGTCAATATATCTCTAGCCCGAATCCTTTTGAAGGACTCGCTAAGTGGATCAAGTGCTAAATCCAGTCTAAACTTCTGGCTGTGCTTGTAGAAAGTGGCAAGTGTTTTTCTTTCTTTCTTTCTTTCTTTCTTTCTTTCTTTCTTTCTTTCTTTCTTTCTTTCTTTCTTTCTTTCTTTCTTTCTTTCTTTTTTTGGGGGGATGCACACTTGGTGTCCTGGAAAAAAATTGCTTGTCTAGACAATTGTGGTGAGTGTTTATATAGTGCTATTAAGAGAGCGGGTGCTTTGCAGCACACAATATCAGGGGGAAGGAAACAGGACCTCCTGTCTCGGGGACTTCCTGTCTGAATTTCCAGGCTGAATTACAAAGAAGGAAATGGCAACAGGAAGTTGGGATCCATGTAAGGGGTGTCCTATATTGTCCATTAGATTAGCTTCCATTGCTTTTTTCCACAGAGATGGGTGGGACGGAGCAAGGAGGAAATGGATTAAGCAACATAAAACAAATCAAAAAGAGAAAGTCAGGAAGGAAGGAAGGAAGAAGGAAAGAAGGGAGGGAGGAAGAGGAAGGAGGGAGGGAGGAAAAAAGGAAGGAAGGGGAGGAAGGAGGGAGGAAAGGAGGAGTGAGGGAGAGAGGGACGTAGAGGGAAGGAAGGGAGGAATGGAAGGAGGGAGGGAGGGAGGGAGGAGAGAGGAAGGAAGGGAGGAAGGGGAGGAAGGAGGGAGGGAGGGAAGGAGGAAGGAAGAGTGTGGGAGTGAGGGAGGAAGGAAGGAAGGAAGGAAGGAAAGAAAGGAGGAAGGAAGGAAGGAAAGGAGGGAGGAAGGAGTGGGGGAGGAGGGAGGAAGGAAGGAAGGGGAGGAGGCAGGGAGAAAAGAAGGAAAGAAGGAAGGAAGGAAGGAAGGAAAGAAGGGAGAGAGGAAGGAAGAGTGGGGGAGGGAGTGGGGGTGGGAGGGAGGAAGGGAGGAAGGGAGGAAGGAAGGAAGGAAGGAAGGAAAAAAGGCAAGAGGGTGTATAAGGAAAAACAAAGAACCGGTTGCTATAGAAAGTCTTTTGATGAAGGTCTAAAGCTTTCTTTTAAGCTCAAAACCAAACTTTACAGAATCAAATTTGTAGGGGTTTGTTTTTTTTTAAATGCCCTAAATTGTTAATTACATGTGACGGATTTAAAAAAAAAAAAGCTATCCTTTTAATCAGATTTCTAGCAATGCAGCTGGAAATCGGTCAACTGCATTATACAGATTTTCAAAAAGATCTCAGTTTTTGGTTTGCTCTGCAAATTGCCTCGCTGTCTCTTGCGCTGCCTGCCTTCTTTGCTAAACGCAGCCCGGTCTCCGCCACGGTAAATTTTTCATGCCGAGGCCTTAATGCAAACAAATATTGCAATCTCCTCCCGAACTGGAGTCTTGCAATGCCCTTGTGTGGATGGCAGAGACCGTAGTTAATAGATTTTACATATGCAAGACGATAGCAAAAACTTAACAATCCATCAACAACAACAGCCCAGAAGAGACGCCTGACAAAATCATTTGTTAACCGTGGCAGCGGTCTGAGCATAAGGCGTTCTTTTTTAATAGCATGACCAGGGAGCATTAATTGTCCTCTTCGACAAGATATTCAAAGGTATCAGCTTAGCAGAACCCGTCTATTTTACCCAATTAGGGCCATACATCAAAGTAAACAATTCTTAAGTAGCAAAATCTCAGGAACGCCCTGCCCCAAGTGTGGTGAGGATGGATAGGAATTATGGGCCTCCTGTTTGCACACAAAAGTCCCTAAAAGTTGCTTTATCGGGGAGATGGGCGACATATAGATGTATTAATAAATATCAAATAACACCGGAAGGCAAGACAAGAAACAATGGATGGAAACGAATCAAAGATTCCCCTTGGAATTAAGGGGAAACTTCCTAACAGTGAGTAAAATTAACCAGTGGAACAGCTTGCCACCAGAAGTGGCAGGTACTTCATCACTGAGGGATTTTAAGAAGAGACTGGACAGTCGCTTGTCTGAAATGGTATAGGGCAGTGATGGCGAACCTTTTAGAGACCGAATGCCCAAACTGCAACCCAAAACCCACTTATGCATCGTCAAGTGCCGGGAGGTTGTGGCCCATTGGGTGGGCATGGCGGCGGTGGTAATGGCAGACTGGGTGGGACTAAAAAGTTCAATCAACCAATTCCAACTTTGCAAGACCTTTTTTTTCCCCGCGAAAAGTTGAAATTGACTGATTGAATCTTTTTTTTTTTTTTTGGCACACGGCAGTGAAGGCCTAAAGCGAAAAGGTTTTATAAAACCCAGTTGAAGGCCTAGGACTGGAGCGATGGCACGCGTGCCCACAGAGAGGGTTCTGCGTGCCACCTATGGCCATAGGTTCGCCACCACGGGTATAGGATTTCCTGCCTGAGCAGGGGGGCTGGACTAGAAGACCTCCAAGGTCCCTTCCCGCTATATTCTGATTGATTTAAATAAATGTAGATTCCTGAAAGGTGTGCAAGAGTGGATATTTGGGCTCGATACCATTTAAAAAGGACTTGGAAGAAGTGTTTCAAGAGCATAGTGCTTCTATTGTACTCATTAAAATAGCTATGTCTTTTTTAAAAAACAATATTTCTTTAGCTTTCTTCAAGAGCATGAAGAAGATGCTGCTGCTTTAAGGAGCTGCTCATTAAGGCAACCACTGAAATGACTGCAACTTTCCCCCAGATATGCAGAGAAATTGAGGAAATGGTCGAGGGGACTGGGGAATCCCTGCATTAGGTGGACATAGGCCTGCAACCATCTGCCGAATATTAATTTTCTTCTTGCTTAATATTCAACAAACAGTATTGATCCCCCTTACAAATGATGGAGCTAACGCACGTAAACCTTTGGAGTCTGTTGCATAACGGCGAAGTATTATTATAAATGTGGTTATTAACGGCAACAATCAATACTGAAATCTGGAACAAGCTAGGCCAGGGGTAGGCAACCTTGGCTCTTTTATGACTGGTGGACCTCAACTCCCAGAATTCCTGAGCCAGCCATGCTGAGGGAAAAGGGAGAGGTTTCCATGCTGAGTCATGCTGGCTCAGGAATTCTGGAAGTTGAACTCCACGAGTCATAAAGCGGCCTAGGCCTAGGCCTAGGCCAGAGGTAGGCAACCTTGGCTCTTTTATGACTCATGGACTTCAACTCCCAGAATTCCTGAGCCAGCCATGCTGAGGGGAAAGGGAGAGGTTTCCGTGCTGAGCCAGGCTGGCTCAGGAATTCTGGGAGTTGAAGTCCACGAGTCATAAAAGAGCCCTGGTTGCCTACCCCTGAGCTAGGCTTTATTCACCTCCTTTTGTTGGCTTGTGGTACCAGCACTCATTGTGTGCCATAAACATACAGCTCCGTGGTCTGCAGTGGGGGCCTCTGGAGTGTAATTCAACCGTTTCCCCAAATTTTTGCTACCCACCGTGCGAGAATCTCTCCTTCTTGAAGTTTTCTTTAGGGGTTTCTGAAAGTTCTTTAAGGGCCCAAGTGATGAGATGGGCTTTCATATTTTTCTAGCTATTGTATGAAGTCAGACACACCCTGATCCCCAGACATCTCCCATCAACAATAGCAAGCCATTAGAATAATAAAAGAGGAAGCCCCTTCCCTTCTAGCACTGATGATATAACCTAGTTGGGTAATGAAACGTCTGCAAGAAAACCACCAAGCTCAGACAGCACCAAGGACCCCACAGTCCTCCTCCTCCTCCTCCTCCTCTTCAATCCCTACTCCCTTCTACCATTGATGATGTTACTTAGTTGGGTCATGAAACGTCTGCAAGAAAACCACCAAGCTCAGACAGCACCAAGGACCCCACAGTCCTCCTCCTCCTCCTCCTCCTCCTCCTCTTCAATCCCTACTCCCTTCTACCATTGATGATGTTACTTAGTTGGGTCATGAAACGTCTGCAAGAAAACCACCAAGCTCAGAGAGTATCAAGGACTCTGCCGGTTCTTCTGTCACACCCCTCTGTATATTTAACCCAAGTCAATCAATTGCACATTTGTAAGGCTACTCTCCAAGCAGTTATAGACCTCAGAAAGCCACAGGAAAAAAAAAAAGAGAGAGAGAGAGTCTTTTAATCTCTTTGCCAAACTAGTGTGGTTCTTTTGTATTGCTTAGCTCCAATTCTATCTGCATTTCAGGAGCCTAAACTGCTCTCCAGCACAATGATTTTCATGCTTATATAATTATTTCTCTCCCTGAACATGTGCATACTCACAGAGGCAGATGCAAGTTTACTAATTACAGCCAGAAATAGAATTAAGCAGCCTGCTGGAGTTGGAAGATGATAATGCCACAGTGGGAGACTGATGGTCCTTACTGATTGTTCAACTTTTTATCAAGACTGTGTCACCCTAGGGATGGGGAAGCTTCGCTCTTTTATGACTTGTGGACTTCAACTCCCAGAATTCCTGAGCCAGCCATGCTGATGTAGGAAGTCAGCTCCCCACCCCACCCAAGAAAGAAATATTTTTGGAAATATTTAAAAGGCAGAATATATTTTCCTAAAGGATTTTAAAATCAGAAACCAACCCCGCCCCCAAGTCTCTCTGTCCCAAACAGAAACCAAGTCTGCAGAAATGTAAATGTGATAATCTTGTCAGAAAGACTGGAATCAGGAATCTGGGATTAGGAAGAAAGATCCCTAAAATCAACACCAAAAATCTAAGAATCAACAGCCACAGCGCCAGGGAAGCAGGATATGACCTTTGGGATATAATAGGATTAACCCACCACCATCAGAATATCAGAAAGGCATACTAAGGTCAAATTTCATGCCACAACTCCAAACACAAAAGCCCAAGAAGGTATAAAAACCCACTCCCTACATGTGCTCGCTTTCCAGAGCTACCTTCCTTCTGGCTCTCCTCTTCAATAAACTGCAACCTTCTTTCTAAAGCAGTCGCCATGTTGTTTATTCCTGGCTTGGAATGGACCCTGATGAAGACTTTTCCGTCAACACTAGCTCAGGAATTCTGGGAGTTGAAGTACACAAGTCATAAAAGAGCCAAGGTTCCCCACCCCTGCCCTAGACTCTTTGCTAATGAACATGCAGCAAACCTTTTGTTAGTAATGGGGGGAAATAGGATTGCTCATAAAGTTTTCTCTGTTTAATGGGTAGCATCTCAACTCTATGACTTGTTGACAACTCTATGACTTGTTGACAACTCTATGACTTGTTGACAACTCTATGACTTCTTGCTACTGAGCAAATCTAATCAAGTATCCATCAGCAAGAATAGAAGTGAGACTTTTAAGTGCAGGTTAATAACACCTGAAGAGAGAAACTGCAGCTAAGCTGAGAAACTGGGAAAGGGAGAAAAAAAATAGGAAGTGTGGTCATGATTATTATTATTTTTTTATAAAATACTTTCATATCTACTCTGTCCTTACACTTTGTGCGGGTGTCCACTGAAGGCATAATTGTGCACTGATGATGTTACCTAGTTGGTTCATGAAACGTCTGCAAAAAAAAAAACCAACCCACCAAGGTCAGAGAACACCAAGGACTCATTGTCGTCTTCCTCCTCCACTCTGCAAATCTATTCCTGATAACATTACCTAGTTGGTTAACAAAATGTCTGCAAGAAAACCACCAAGTTCAGAGAACGCCAAGGACCCCACACTTCAACCCTGAGCTACAAATATTCTCTTTTATTGGGAAAGAACTTTGAATGTCATTAACATAGGTTGTCCATCCGTCCATCCATCCATCCATCATCTATCTATCATCTATCTATCTGTCTGTATGTCTGTATGTTTATCTATCTCTGTCTATCCGTCTATCCATCTGTCTATCCATCCATCCATCCATCTATCTATCTGTCTGTCTGTCTGTGTCTGCCTGCCTGTCTGTCTATCTCTCTCTCTCTCTGTCTATCCGTCTATCCATTCAGCCATCCATCCGTCCGTCCATCATCTATCTGTCTGTCTGTCTGTCTGTCTGTCTGTCTGTCTGTCTACCTACCTACCTACCTACCTATCTCTGCTTACTCACTGTCAGTGATTCTGAGCAGCTTACAAAAATTAAGGTTAAATAATCCATTGGTGGAAGCTCATGAGTGGAAGATCCAACCTGGAAATAGGGATGAATTTCCTGACAGGGAAAACGATTAAAGAGTGGAATGGCTTGCTTTCAGAAGTTCCGGGTGCTCCATCTCTGGAGGTTTTTCAAGAAAAGATTAGACAAGCATTTGTCTGGGATGGCATAAGGCAGAGGTCTGCAACTTTGACAACTTTAAGAATTCTGGGAGCTGAAGTCCACACGTCTTAAAGTTGTCAAGGTTGCAGACCCCTGGTATAAGGAGTCCCCTGTCTTGGGCAGGGGATTGGAGTAAAAGACCTCTAAAGTCCTTTCTGCATCTATCATTCTATGATTTTGGGAATAAAACCACAATGATTACATCCAAGTAAGGGCGTCATTCTTGGGCACACGAGAAAGCAGCACGTAAGAAAATGCGAGAACAACCTTAAATTATCTGTACAAAGCAGCCAAGTGGGTGCTTTATAGCTGAAAGAGACCCATAAAACAATATTGAGAAAGAAAGGGGATTTATAAACTATTTAACCATTGTTTTAAAAGGCTGTAGGCACGTGCACTTAGCCAAGCTGAGAATTAATATTAATCAAAATATTGACTGCACCAAGCACCGGGCCTCACTTGCATTCCAGAAGGGAACTGTTACTTGCCAGGGAGAAGATGCAGAAACAAAGGAAGAGAAAGAGAGAGAGAGAGAGAGAGAGAGAGAGAGAGAGAGAGAGAGAGAGAGAGAGAGAGAGAGAGAGAGAGAGAGAGAGAGAGAGAGAGATTTGTAATAACACTTCTGAGTGGCCTATTTGCTTTTCACACAGCGAGGTTTTTGAAAATGTCTCAAGCTCTCACTCCAGAATTCAGCAGAATATGGACAATTATAGACTGCGTTGTCTACTATTTGTTCTCTGAGTGAAATTCAAGAAGTGACTATGGCAATTCTCAGTCATCCAGGCCAGGGGTAGGCAACCTTGGCTCTTTTATGACTGGTGGATTTCAACTCCCAGAATTCCTGAGCCAGCATGGCTGAGATTGAAAACCTCTCCCTTTCCCCTCAGCGTGGCTGGCTCAGGAATTCTGGGAGTTGAAGTCCACCAGTCATAAAAGAGCCAGGGTTGCCTACCTCTGGGCTAGGCCTAGGCTGCTTTATGACTCGTGGACTTCAACTCCCAGAATTCCTAAACCAGCATGGCTCAGCTTGGAAAGCTCTCCCTTTCCCCTCAGCATGGCTGGCTCAGGAGCTCTGGGAGTTGAAGTCCTCGAGTCATGAAAGAGCCAAGGTTGCCTACCCCGATCCAGGTCATAGTTATCCCAAAGGGACATTTTCACGAGGCAACTAGACTTTCTTGTTTTTTCTTTGAAGACGTTTTGCTTCTCATCCAAGAATGGAGAATGGTGGAGAATGGAAGGATTTAACCTTGCTGGTCATTCGCCTTCTTTTAGAGAGTTGTTGAGGCCACTTGGAGGTTTATCTGTGTCCTCAAGGTCACCTGAGTGGTGCAAATGGGTGTGGAGCCTTCTTGGAACGGCTGAAAATCCTTCCCCTCCCCACCATCCAGTCAGAGCTGAAGAAGCTTCTTGGATAAGAAGCGAAATGTCTTCAAAGAAAAACACTTCCCGAAAAAAAACACCTTTGGGACAAGGTAGAGGATTCAGTTCCAGTGGTGATGGAAGGCCTGAATGACTAGATTAGGGACAGATCTTACAAAGGAAGTCTATGCACGTGGTCCCCAAGATTTAACCATAGCTTGGTGGCACACAATTAGTCCATAATCAATATCATCTCCAAACAAACTGGAACTTGTGACGTCAGAAAATGTCATATGCAGGATGAATTCAGACTGCGTGCTCAGATGAAGAGCAAATTACAGCAAATCTGAGGAAAAACACACCCTTTGTTCCTTTCAAAGCACGTTGGCCTATGAAAAACACGCTCTGTCGTACGGACGACTCCAGGAAGTTGCTTGGAAATAGAAAACATGAGTAATTTGAGCTGAAATGAAGGGGGAAAAAAACCCGCCCACCCCTTTTCTAATGAGGAAACGGAGAACTTTCTCTCCATGGACTGTCTGAATCATCCATGTGTTCCACACGTGTTCTGACCATACGTGACTTATGTGCTCATAACAGATTTGCTGTGCAGGAAGCGTTGTCTGTTTGGATTCGAAAACATGGAGTTTAACCCACACTCCAGCACCGATTCTGGACAGAACAGGAGTGTTCGCTCAAAAACAAAATAACAGAAGATGAATGAAAACCTAACGCAGATTAAAATCCCATAAATGACAGCTGACAAGTGCTCTGGAAGCCTTCTGCAGCCTGGAATCAGGCCACTAATGTATGAGTAGAAAACAGATGATTTTTTTTTCAGTAGTGTGATGTGAGGTTTTTGGATTGTTTGAGGTGGAAATAGAAGCTGGAGGTGTACGGGACATAGAGTTTTCACCTTTCCACACGCATACCATGCCATCTTGCTGCGAAATTTGATTCTGAGGTGATTTTTCAGATGCTTGGGAAGTCCTAAAGCACTTTTTCCCGAACTTGCCCATTTGAAGACATGTGGACTTCAACTCCCAGAATTCCCCAGCCAGCCATGGGAATTCTGGGAGCTGAAGTCCACACAACTCCAAGAGGCCATGATTGTCTTAAAGCAGTGGTTCTCAACCTTTCTCAGGTTGAGACCCCACTTGTGCCGCCCATGCGCGGCGCGACCCCGACCCACACCGCACGCGCGGCGGGCCAATCCGCGCATGCGTGGTGCAACGGGCCGATCCGCACATGCGCGGCGCAATGGGCCGATCCGCGCATGCATGGCGCAACGGGCCGATCCGCGCATGCGCAGCGCGCATGCGACGGGCAAAAAAACAAACAAAAAAATAACAAAATGGCGGACCGCGGTGTCCGGCGACCCCCGCGAAACGGTCGTTCAACCCCAAATGGGGTCGCGACCCATAGGTTGAGAACCGCTGTCTTAAAGGATGGAAATGGGAAAGGTTATCACTTTTAACACCTCATAAACATTAACAATAACTGCATAACAAAGTTGGAAGTGACCTTGGAGGTCATCTAGTCCAACCCCCTGGTCAGGCAGGAAACCCTATACCATTTCGGACAAATGGCTGTCCAGTCTCTTCTTAAAAACTTCCAGTGTTGGGAGCATTCACCACTTCTGGAGGCAGGTCGTTCTACTGATTAATGTTCTAACTGTCTAGAAATTTCTCCTTTGTTCTAGATTGCTTCTCTCCTTGGTTAGTTTCCATCTGTCTAATCTCTAACAATGTCTAATCTTTATCAATAACAATAACCCTAACCCTCTGTAAGCGGTTTACAGAGTCAGCATTTTGCCCCCCTCCCAACAATCTGGGTCCTCATTTTACTGAATTTGAAAGACTGGAAGGTGGAGTCAACCTTGAGCCGGTCAGGATCGAACTGCCAAATTGCTGGCAGTCGGCAGAAGTAGACTGCAATACTGCATTCTAACCACTGGGGCACCACGGCTCTTCGTGATGGTGAGATGATGGTTGTTGGGAAGGAGCACCTAAAATATGGAGAGATTGACCCCCCTCCCCCAAAGCCTCATCCCCAATTTGAAATATTGCAGCGAAAGACTAAACAAAATCCACCTATCTGTTGAAGTCATTACCACGGATATCAAGACTATCTGGCTGAATGCCATTATAAAGTGAAAGTGATTTATACGGTTTATTTCGCTCCCCTTAAATCTAAGAAAATACTCTTAGAGGCTTCTGTGCGTCCTTCGCATGAGAAAACCAAATGGGCTAGGCTGAGCGTGATTGAAGTTGACTTCTGCAGCAATTGAGAGCAAAACTTTTAAGGCGGGGAGAAGAGAAAGCAATGGCGATAGCTATAAAAGGAATTGCTCAGAACTGGCAATTTTCATTTGATTACGTGAAATGCTATGCAACACGGGGAGCTGGGTTCACACATGCACTAATGGGGTGTGAGGTCCTGCAAATAATCAGCAGGGAAAAAAAAAAGAGAATCTTGAAATCCTGAGGTAACCTAATGTTACTTTCAATGCTTAATTTACTTTTACGCAGCTTGAATGTCTATTTTTTTCTCATCCTATTTTCTGCTTTACCCCCCCCCCCTTGCGCTTGTGCTTTTAAAGATCCATTATTATTGTTATTATTTTGTAAAGCAGAAAAGAAGATTTTGGGAGTCAAGCAAATTGTTCTCTGAAGCATGAATATCCTTTGGGTGTTTCAGCTGCGAAAACAGGGAAACGACACGCTAGAGATCATTAGAAAAGGGATTGTAGAAAAATTAAGTTACCAGCGCTGCGATGCTCTTTCACTAATCTCGGAGACTGTCTGCGTATCGGGAACTTGTAAAGCTCTGGTTACTGCGTGTGAAAAGGGAGACTACACGGTTTTAAAACATGGGGAAGAGAGCGAGGAAATGACAGAGGGATCTCAAACACTTTGGTTATAAAGAAAGTTAGGAACTTCGGAGACCACCAACCTGGAAAAATGGTGACTGAGGAAGGACATTCAGATAATCCTTGACTTATAACTAATAGCTCAGCGACCCATTCAAAGTTACAACGGACCTCCCTGGGACTACTTACAATCTGGTTCCAAAGTTGCAACAGCTGCACCCCCCAATATTTACGTGACTGCATCTGGGGTGCTCGGCAACCAACCCGTGTTTACGTCCGCTTGCAACCTCAGATGGTCACCTGACCCTGTTTCATGACGTTTTCCCTTCAAAGCTGGCGTTTGTTTCCCAGTTTGGGCAAAAGCGCCCCGTGGCGACATTATGGGTTAACAAGGAGGGTGCTCGCTTAACAACCGCTGCAGAAAAGATTGCAAGCAAAATCGTGTTTGCTCATGCGGGCGACCCACTTTAGGAATGTCACGACTTACAACCGTAATGGGCAAGCTGGATTACGGTTGTAAGGCGAGAACTACCGTATGGAAGACCTAAATCAGCGGTTCTCAACCTTGGGGTCGTGACCCCATTTGGGGTTGCACGACCATTTCGCGGGGGTCGCCGGACACCGCGGGCCGCCATTTTGTTTTTTTATTTTTATTTTTTTATTTTTATTTTTATTTTTTTTATTTTTATTTTTATTTTTTTTATTTTTATTTTTATTTTTTTTGGCGCGCGCACACCGCGCATGCGCAGATCCACCTGTCGCACCGAAAAAAATTATAAAAAAAAATTAAAAAAAAATTAAAAAAAAAAACAAAAAAAACCACAAAAAAAAATGGCGGCCGCGACGGGCGGATCCGCGCATGCGCGGTGCGCGCGACGGGCCGATCCATGCATGCGCGGATCCGCCCGTCGTTGCTGCCATTTTGTTTTTTGTTTTGTTTTTTTAATTTTTTTTTAATTTTTTTTTTCGGCGCGCGTGCGCACCCGGGTCGGGGTCGCAGCACGCATGGGCGGGGCAAGTAGGGTCTCAACCTGAGAAAGGTTGAGAACCACTCACCTAAATGGAAAATAAGCCTTGGCGTGATTTTTTTTCAGGATGCTCGTAATATAAGCCCCACCCCCAAAATAAGCCCCAGTTAAGATCGTCAGCCAGACGGACACATCTTGGTACCGTATTTCCCCGAATATACGACCCAACTGGAAAATTAACCCAAGCATGATTTTTTTCAGGATGCTTGTAATGTAAGCACCACCCCAAAACTAAGCCCCAGTTAAGATTGTCAGCCAGATGAACGCATTTAGTATGTCTGTTGTAACATAGGATGGATGCTATCGAATTACCGTATTTCCCCCCCAAATAAGATCTAACTGGAAAATAAGCCCTAATGTATCTTTTGGAGCAAACATTAATATAAGATCCGGTCTTATTTTCAGGGAAATACGGTACCTGGCATTGAGAGGTATAAAATCATGCGGAGACAGTGGACCAAAGTGATTTTTGGGGGGTGGACCGCACATATAATTGCACACATTGGAGAGTCAGTTCAGGGTGGTGATTAAGGAGGTGGCTTAAAAACCAGGAGTCGGGCAGTTCTAGTCCAGCCTTAGCCATGAAAGATGGCTGGGGGGAGTTTGGGCAAATCACCAGGAGACCGTGAGTTCTAGTCCAGCCTTAGCCATGAAAACCGGCTGGGTGACTTTGGGCTAGTCACTAGGAGACTATGAGTTCTAGGCATAACAGCCGGCTGGGTGACTTTGGGCTAATCATTCTACCTCAAAGGGGTGTTGTTGTGGGGAAAATAGACGGAGGGAAGAGTATTAGGTATGTTGGTGACTTATGAAATATTTTTTTGCTGTTAGTTGCGAAGTTGTGTCCGACCCATTGCGACCCCATGGACCACGTTCCTCCAGGCCTTCCTGTCCTCTACCATCTTCTGGAGTCCATTGAAGCTCACGCCTCCTGCTTCAGGGACTCCATCCAGCCACCTCATTCTCTGCTGTCCCCTTCTTCTCTTGCCCTCCATCTTTCCCAGCATCAGGCTCTTCTCCAGGGAATCCTTCCTTCTCATTAGGTGGCCAAAGGACTTGAGTTTCAACTTCAGGATCTGGCCTTCTAAAGAGCAGTCGGGGTTGATCTCCTCTAGGACTTACCAGTTGGATCGCCTTGCAGTCCAGGGGACTCGCTGGAGTCTTCTCCAGCACCAGAGTTCAAAGGCCTCAATTCTTTGGCGCTCAGCCTTTCTTATGGTCAAGCTTTCACAGCCATACATTGCAACTGGGAAAACCATGGCCTTGACTATACGCGCTTTTGTTGGCAGGGTGAGGTCTCTGCTTTTTAATATGCTGTCTAGATTTGCCATAGCTTTCCTCCCCAGGAGCAAGCATCTTTTAATTTCTTGGCTGTAGTCCTCATCTGTGATGATCTTGAAGCCCAGGAAGATAAAATCTGTCACTACCTCCATTTCTTCCCCATCTATTTGCCAGGAATTGAGAGGGCTGGATGCCATAATCTTGGTTTTCTTAATGTTGAGTTTCAAGCCAACTTTTTGCACTCTCCTTCTTCACCCGCATCAAGAGGCTGTTTAGTTCCTCTTCACTTTCTGCCATTAGGTGGTATCATCTGCATATCCTAAGTTGTTGATATTTCTCCCGGCAATCTTAATTCCAACTTTTGATTCATCTAGCCCTGCCTTTCTCATGATGTGCTCTGCATATAAGTTAAACAGGCAGGGCGACAGAATACAGCCTTGTCGAACTCCTCTCCAAATTTTGAACCAAACAGAATCTAATAAATCTATGCATGTTCCCTCACAGTAGAGTGAGGGCCTTACAGTTTTTTCATGCAACTGTCAACACAATGGATGAAGGCCTCGTTTGCTGCGGTGCTTCTCCAAGAACAAAAAAACTAGGCTTTTGTGCCAGATATGTGAATAGTGGATATGTGGGCAGTTGAGAAGGAACATTAGAAAAACAGATTCGGTCACCCGCAAGGATCACACTGGTGTGCAACTGGCTTAACTCTGTTGTGGAGTCAATTCAGCTAGGCTGACCCAGCACCATTAGTCTTTTGTGTTGTAACGGCCTGGGTAATGGGCTGTGTGGTAACATCCTGAGATCTAGTATAGTGATAACCTGAGTTCTCAGGAAAGCCTGAGATCTCAGGATGTTACCACACAGCCCATTACCCAGGTCATTACAACACAGAAGACTAATGGGCACACAGCCAGCACCTCAGCTACTCAGGATGTTATGAAAAAGCCGAACAATCCGCAAACAATAACTCCAACACAGCCAACCAACCCACCTACAGCAACTAAGCCAGCACTCAACACACCCTCGCCAATATTTATAGAGAGACAGCAGCTCCGATCACACTTTGCTCGCACAAGCACAAAGCCAAAGACCCCAGCCTGAAGATGATGAGTGGGACCTCGTCGAAACATCGCCAAGATATTCTCAATCTTACACAGGAAAAGGCCCGAATATGCCAAGACCTGCATATCTGTACATTGTGAGCATCGGTTTCAGCCCTGCGTCTGCTAAGCAGAATGCAGATCTTAATTTGCTGCTTATTTAGTAACATCACTTTGCAGGGACTTAAATCCGCAACTCATTTGTTTCCACAAAGGTCAATGAGGAGATTAGCAGATGGAAAATGGCTGATTGTTTACTCGTTCCGTAAAATTAGATTATCAAAGCCTCGGACTTTAAATGACACATATTTATTAAAGCTAAATAAATCACTGTTATCTTCTGATGTCCATCAAATCAAAAAAAGGTTTTGGTAATTTACCTTGAGTAATTTTAATATTTGCCTCAGAGATTGTCCATCGAACTGCTCCATTCCAATCATCGACTTTTGTAAATGTAAGGGGAAAAAAAATCCCTTTACCTTCATTTGGAGCATAAACTTCCAGATCTATAGTTTTAACTCCATATATGTTAACTTCCGCAGCAACAATCTTATCTATTAATCTATCTGTCTGTCTGTCTGTCTGTCTATCTATCTATCTATCCATTATCTACCTATTTATCTATCCATCAATCTATCATCCACTTTATTTAGCTCTATCTGTCTTTCTATCTCTCTACCTTTCTCTCTCTCTCTCATCCACTTTATATCTTTCTCTCTCTCTCTCTCATCCACTTTATATCTATCTTTTTCTCTCTCTCTCTCTCATCCACTATATCTATCTTTCTATCTATCTCTCTATCTATCTATCTATCCACCCATTAACTTTATTTATATCCATCCATCCATCCATCCATCCATCCATCCATCCATCCATCCATCCATCGATCTTCTTAACAGCCCAGATTATATTTCTTATGTTAACTACCAAGTAAATCCAGGCCATGCATTCATTACTTAATAAATGTTCTGGGCTTAGTTGGTGATTTATATATAAATTATTTGCTGAAGGATTTACAGGTCAAAATATCTTTTCCCTGATATGAGTCTCTTGTAGGCAAATATTGTCTACAAGAAAAAAAAATAGAAAAATCCGTACCTTGGAACACCTAATTCTGTATTATTCTTTTTCCAATTCCATAACATAAATAGTTAACATATCATGATGCATTAGAATTTTCTCAAGAGGATGTACAATAAAATCAAGAGAAGATTTGACAATATCAATGGTTGATATGTGTCAATGATTTTCTCACGTGCATTTATCAGAAAGTTTTAAACCAGATAAAAGATGTATTGGTTTTGAACAATGCAAGACTGACTTTGAAACAGAACTGTCTACTAATGAGGAGGATGTTATCACCAAACTACATAAACTCTTGTTAAAATATGAGACAGAAGAACAAGTGAAAGAATGTAAGATAAAGTGGGCTAAAATTCTGATGACAATATAGAAATGGATGAATGGGAAAATATGTGGTTGAAAGGACGGAAATTTATATTATGTTCTAACTTTAAAGAATTTTTATTATACAGGTAGTCCTCGACTTACAACAGTTCATTTAGTGACCAGTAGAAGTTATAATGGCACGGCAAAAAAAGTGACTTATGACCATTTTTCATACTTATGACGCAGCATCCCCATGGTCACGTGATTAAAATTTGGATGCTTGGCAACTGACATGTACTTAGGACGGTTGCAGTGTCCCAGGGTCATGTGATTACATTGTGCCACCTAGGGACCAGAAAAGTCAATGGGGAAGCCAGATTCACTTAACAACTGTGTTACTCACTTAACAACTGCAGTGATTCACTTAACAAGAAAAAAAGGTTGTAAAATGGGACAAAACTCACTTTACAACTGACTTTCTTAGCAGTGGAAATTTTGGGCTCAAGTGTGCTCATAAGGACTACCTGCATGAAGTTTTGTTGGTATTTTGACACCAGAGAAATTGTCCGGAACATATAAATCCTTGCTGGAAAATGAGAACAAAATGAAGGGACAGTTTATGATGTTTTCTGGGTGTGTAGAAAAGCCAAAAGGTTTTGGATCCATATGTGTATATTAATTGAAAAGATTTTAAAACACTAAAATACCATTAAAACCAGATCTTTCTCTTTTGGGACTAATGGTTAGACAACTAATTAGGACATTGATTGTCTAAAAAGACTAAATGTTAAAACAACCAGGGTATGTATAAACTAAAAATTATTGATAAATGTAAGAAAGTTATTTTTATTTAATCGATATAATAAGAATTGTATTAGTTTAAATATGAGACAGTAAATGCCAAGGGGAAAAGACAGGAAATATGCAATGTAATAGTTTGAGATCTGTACTAAAGATATTTGTATGTTATTGAATTATTGATCGTCTCAGCCGCCATGCTGCTTTTCAAATATTTAAATGTAAAACTAGAAAATCAATAAAAATTTCTTAAGCAAACGAAAAGATAAGTAGAAAATGGAATTGTTTTTAGGGGCGAAAAGTGGAAAGTTTCAACACTATCCACAACAGAGGAATTGTTGGTGATGGATCTTGTAGAGGAGAATAAATTGACAAGGCAAAATCTACATTTATGACTGATAGGAAGCCCCTTTTAGTTTTTTTGCATGAGACAGAAAAAAAGGCATTTATGTTTTGTGGTTCCAGTGATAGAAACCCTCCACCCCAGATAATAGAAAGCCATGAGCTTTCGTCTTATAATCAGAGAATATTTGCACAGTTTGGAATCCTGTTTGCATTTGCTTGCAAAAGAAAGATGAAACTTTTTAATTTCTATTTCTTTTTATCCTTTCTTTCTACACTTCTGGGGTCCCCCCCCCTGGTTTCCTTCCCTTTTCCTTGTTCTCTTTATTCTGTATTAATTTGCATTCGTTTTTAGGTCCTCTTTAAAACGTTTAATAATAAAATTTATATTAAAAAAAGAAAAGTAGGCTGCTCGTAAGCGAACTGTCCCTTAATAATAGAAAGACAAATTTCAAAGAGAGGCCAAATCCAGATTTTCAGCAGAAAGGGAAGACAAGATCCAGTTGAGGACCACTGAGGGATAAAGCAACTTAGCACGGAGGGCTCTGGGGAACCAAAATGAAAAGACAAAATCCATATTCCAAAAACGGAGGGGAAAAAAATCTAGCTAATACATGCAGCCTTTCCTATCTCTAAATACATTTTAAAACATGCACAGGTCGACTTCGACTTACGCCATTTCGTTTAGCGACCATTCAAAGTTACAACAGCAGTGGAAAAAAAATGACTTAGGACCGTTTTTCACACTTACGACCGCTGCGGCATTCTCTTGGTCACGTGATCAAAATTCGGAGGCTTGGCCACTGACTCGTATTTATGACGGTTGCACTGACCCCGGGGGAACACGCAATCAGCTTTTTTCGACTTTCTGAGATGCAAAGTCAATAGGGCGGCCGGATTCACTTAACCACCATCTTGCTAACTTGACAACTGCAGTGATTCACTTAACAGGGGTGGCAAGAAAGGTTGAAAAATGGTGGAAATTTCACTTTAACAACCGTCTTGCCGAGTAACAAAAAGTTTGGACTTGGTTGCGGTCGTAGGTCAAGGACAATGTACATTTATAATTGTTGAAAGGAAAAGTCTTCATCATGGCTCAGTCCGAGCCGGGAATAAATAACATGGCGACTGCTTTAGAAAGAAGGTTGCAGTTTATTGGAGAGGAGAACCAGACAGGAAGATGGCTCTGGAAGAAAAGTCTTCATCGTGGCTCAGTCCGAGCCGGGAATAAACAACATGGCAACTGCTTTAGAAAGAAGGTTGCAGTTTATTGGAGAGGAGAACCAGACAGGAAGATGGCTCTGGAAGAAAAGTCTTCATCGTGGCTCAGTCCGAGCCGGGAATAAACAACATGGCGACTGCTTTAGAAAGAAGGTTGCAGTTTATTGGAGAGGAGAGCCAGACAGGAAGATGGCTCTGAAGGAAAAGTCTTCATCGTGGCTCAGTCCGAGCCGGGAATAAACAACATGGCGACTGCTTTAGAAAGAAGGTTGCAGTTTATTGGAGAGGAGAACCAGACAGGAAGATGGCTCTGGAAGAAAAGTCTTCATCGTGGCTCAGTCCGAGCCGGGAATAAACAACATGGCGACTGCTTTAGAAAGAAGGTTGCAGTTTATTGGAGAGGAGAGCCAGACAGGAAGATGGCTCTGGAAGAAAAGTCTTCATCGTGGCTCAGTCCGAGCCGGGAATAAACAACATGGCGACTGCTTTAGAAAGAAGGTTGCAGTTTATTGGAGAGGAGAACCAGACAGGAAGATGGCTCTGAAGGAAAAGTCTTCATCGTGGCTCAGTCCGAGCCGGGAATAAACAACATGGCGACTGCTTTAGAAAGAAGGTTGCAGTTTATTGGAGAGGAGGGCCAGACAGGAAGATGGCTCTGAAGGAAAAGTCTTCATCGTGGCTCAGTCCGAGCCGGGAATAAACAACATGGCGACTGCTTTAGAAAGAAGGTTGCAGTTTATTGGAGAGGAGAACCAGACAGGAAGATGGCTCTGGAAGAAAAGTCTTCATCGTGGCTCAGTCCGAGCCGGGAATAAACAACATGGTGACTGCTTTAGAAAGAAGGTTGCAGTTTATTGGAGAGGAGAGCCAGACAGGAAGATGGCTCTGAAGGAAAAGTCTTCATCGTGGCTCAGTCCGAGACGTGAATAAAAAACATGGCACTGCTTTAGAAAGAAGGTTGCAGTTTATTGGAGAGGAGAACCAGACAGGAAGATGGCTATGAAGGAAAAGTCTCTATCATAACGAAAACAAGGTACATCTGTGTTAAGCAAACATGATAGGAGACACACCTATAGCAGGTGTTACAACGCAGCAGCAAACAAAACAGACAACCCACAACATACTTTTCAAGGCTTTGGAAAACTCAATCCAGAGCAAGCCAAGCGAAGAACGAAATGCAATTAGGTAGCTGTAAATACAACTCTGGCTAAGGAAGGGCTGTGAAAATCCAGAGTATATGCTCTTTGATGTCTTAATAGGAAGAAAATGCGGTAAAGCGGCATTGTGTACTGTGTCTTGCCTCGAATCAGGTGAACTCCACAAAAAGTCTGCAAGAAGAAAAAAATTGCCCTTCTGAACATCCTTCAGCCAATTCTGAAGAACAAGTGAAGTTTTAATTGGCAGGAAAATAAGTTGATTGCATGGTAGCTGGTTAATTAGTTGATTAATTGGTTGGTAGAGTAAGTTTACCTCAGCAAGTTTTGAAAACTGTGCTGCGGAGATGTTGAAATTACTCCTCATAGTTTCTTCTCCCTACTGCCAACTCACACTGGTATCTGCTAAATTGACAGATTTCTTCTCTGAAGATCAATTTTTAACCGACAGGGATACGAAATGAACAGCGGAAAATGGAATTCAGCTGACTCAATGATGCCATATTTGGAATATTGTGTCTAGTTCTGGTCACTATGATATAAAAATGGATGCTGAGATCCTAGAAAGAGTGCGGAGAAAAGCAACAAAGTTGATAAGGGTTCGGGAAGCTACACCGTATGATGAATGCTTGAGGGAACTAGATATGTCTAGACCAGTGGTCTTCAAATCTGGCCCATTTATGACTTGTGGACTTCAACTCCCAGAATTTATTTATTTATTTATTTAATTCAATTTCTATACCGCCCTATTCCAAAAACTCAGGGCGGCTTACAGCATAGATAATAACATATAGAAATCTGACATTAAATACATTTATAAAACCCCTAGATTAAAAACCAATCATCCGAAAACAAACTTACAACAAACATACACTGGCTGGGGCAAGATGTTAACTGCCCCAGGCCTGTCGGCAAAGATGTGTCTTCAACAATTTGCGAAAGGCAGAGAGGGTGGGGGTAATACGGACCTCTAGGGGGAGTTGATTCCAGAGGGCCGGGGCCGCAACAGAGAAGGCTCTTCCCCTAGGCCCCGCCAGGCGACACTGTCTGGCTGAAGGGACCTGGAGAAGGCCGACTCTGTGGGCCCTAACCGGTCGCTGGGTTTCATGCGGCAGCAGACGGTCCCGTAAGTAACCTGGTCCGATGCCATGTAGGGCTTTATAGGTCATAACCAACACTTTGAATTGCATTCGGAGACCAATTGGAAGCCAATGCAGCTCGCGGAGTGATGTTGAAATATGGGCATTTCTGGGTAAGCCCAACACTGCTCGCGCGGCTGCATTCTGCATTACCTGAAGTCTCCGAATGTTTTTCAAAGGTAGCCCCATGTAGAGAGCATTGCAGTAGTCGAGCCTCGAGGTGATAAGGGCATGAGTGACTGTGAGAAGAGACTCCCGGTCCAAATAGGGCCGCAACTGGTGCACCAGGCGAATCTGGGCAAATGTCCTCCTCGCCACAGCCGAAAGATGATGTTCCAAATTTAGCTGTGGATCGAGGAGGACACCCAAGTTGCAGAACTTCTCTGAGGGGGTCAAGAAATCTCCCCCCCAGGATGATGGACGGACAGATTGAATTGTCTTTGGGAGGCAAAACCCACAGCTACTCCATCTTGTCAGGGTTGAGTTTGAGCTTGTTAGCACCCATCCAAACCCTAACAGCCTCCAGACATCGGCACATCACTTCCGCTGCTTCACTGAAGTGACACGGGGTGGAGATGTAAAGCTGAGTATCATCAGCATACTGATGATATCTCACCCCGTGTCGTCGGATGATCTCACCCAGCGGTTTCATGTAAATATTAAACAGCAGAGGGCAGAGGACCGATCCCTGAGGGACCCCATAAGGGAGGAACCTAGGGGTCGACCTCTGACCCCCTGCCAACACCGACTGCGACCGACCAGTGAGGTAGGAGGTGAACCACTGCAAAACAGTGCTCCCAACTCCCAACCCCTCCAGCCGGCGCAGAAGGATACCATGGTCAATGGTATCGAAAGCCGCTGAGAGGTCAAGTAGCACCAGGATAGTGGAATGTCAGGCTGAGGAATTCTGGGAGTTGAAGTCCACAATTCATAAAAGGGCCAGGTTTGAAGATCCCTGGTCTAGACTAACAAAGGGAAGGATTAGGGGAGACACAATAGCATTTTCCATTCCTTGAAGGACTGCCACAGAAAAGAGAGGATCAATTTATTCTCTAAAGCATCAGTGAACAGGACAAAAAGTAACGGGTGGAAGCTCGTTAAAGAGAGATCCAATCTGGAAATAAGGAGGAATATCCTGACAGTGAGAACGATTAATCAATGGGACAGTTTGCCTCCTGGAGTTGAGGTGCTCCATCACTGGAGGTTTCAAGAAAAGATTGGAGAACCATTTGTCCAGGATGGTATAAGGACTCCTGCCTTGGGCAGGAGGTTGAACTCGAACACAGTTCCCCAACATTTCTGGATTGCCAGCCAGGGGGAGAAAGAGGGGATGGTTTTGTGGGAGGGGTAGGCATGTGCGCACGAACAAGTAGTCGTTGCTCGTGTGAGTGAGGCTAAAAGCACTCATGATGCTCCTGCGAGTGAGGCCCCCAGCACTCGCGCAAGTGAGGCTGTGAATGCCTGTGATGCTCGCGCAAATGGGGCTGCAAGCACCTGTGATGCTCGCACGAGTGGGACCCCGAGCACCCACGACGCTCACGCAAATGAGGTTCCACCTCCCTGTGATACTTGTGCGAGTGGGGCTGTGCACATGCGCGCGCACGCACGCACCAGCCAGCCACTCACATGACCAGGTTGTGAATAGGCCACGGACTGGTAGTGGGCCACAGCCCACAGGTTGGGGACCCCTGGACTAAAAGACCGCCAAGGTCCCTTCTAGCTCTATGTTTCCATGGCTTAGAAGCCATGCAGGGACAATTGAGGTGGCCACTCCTGAAGGTATTGTCTCAACAGGTAGAACACGCAGACAGTAAAAATGAAATTTTTGGAGTACACTGTTTTACACTGTTTTATGTAACCAGCATTTTTAAATGACCCCGACATCACTGTACTGTTTCTTTCCTGCTGATAACTTGTGCCGTTTAAAAGTTATCAACTTATTAAATTTCTTTTTTCTTTTCTCAGAAGAGCTAAAGCTTGAAAACCAACTAATTGGCAGTCAGGAATATTCTGCTGCTCTGAACGTTCCTGTCCGCCGTGGTTCATGATGAAAAGACTTTGTGTTGTGGGCCTTCTGTTTGACGAGCTTGTTTGCGAGAGAAACGCAGAGAATTCTGCCAGTTTGCCATCAATCACTTCCTTCTCACACTTTCACACAGTGGATGAAGTGAAAAAAAAAAAAACAGTTTGGTCTAGTGAGTAAAGCACTGGTTTGTTTTTTTCACCTTTAAGTGAAAGTGGGTGACTGTGAATTCTAGTCCTGCCTTAGGCATGAAACCTAGCTGGGTGACTTTGGACCAAGCACCAGGAGCCTGTGAGTTCTAGTTCCACCTAGGCATAAAAGCCAGCCAGGTGACTTTTGTCCAATCACTAGAAACCTGTAAGTTCTAATGCAGTTCTAGGCATGTAGACCACCCCGGGTGACTTTGGGCCAATCATCAGGAGTCTGTGAGTTCCAGTTCTGCTTTAGGTAGAGTGGTTTTAGGTCAATCACCAGGAGACGGTGAGTTCTAGTTCTGCTTTAGCTAGAGTGGTTTTGGGCCAATCACCAGGAAACGGTGAGCTCTAGTTCTGCTTTAGGTAGAGTGACTTTGGGCCAATCACCAGGAGACGGTGAGTTCTAGTTCTGCTTTAGGTAGAGTGACTTTGGGCCAATCACCAGGAGACGGTGAGTTCTAGTTCTGCTTTAGCTAGAGTGACTTTGGGCCAATCACCAGGAGACGGTGAGTCCTAGTTCTGCTTTAGCTAGAGTGGTTTTGGGCCAATCACCAGGAGACGGTGAGTTCTAGTTCTGCTTTAGGTAGAGTGGCTTTGGGCCAATCACCAGGAGACGGTGAGTTCTAGTTCTGCTTTAGCTAGAGTGGCTTTGAGCCAATCACCAGGAGATGGTGAGTTCTAGTTCTGCTTTAGCTAGAGTGGTTTTGGGCCAATCACCAGGAGACGGTGAGTTCTAGTTCTGCTTTAGGTAGAGTGGTTTTGGGCCAATCACCAGGAAACGGTGAGCTCTAGTTCTGCTTTAGGTAGAGTGACTTTGGGCCAATCACCAGGAGACGGTGAGTTCTAGTTCTGCTTTAGGTAGAGTGACTTTGGGCCAATCACCAGGAGACGGTGAGTTCTAGTTCTGCTTTAGGTAGAGTGGCTTTGGGCCAATCACCAGGAGACGGTGAGTTCTAGTTCTGCTTTAGCTAGAGTGGCTTTGAGCCAATCACCAGGAGATGGTGAGTTCTAGTTCTGCTTTAGCTAGAGTGGTTTTGGGCCAATCACCAGGAGACGGTGAGTTCTAGTTCTGCTTTAGCTAGAGTGGTTTTGGGCCAATCACCAGGAAACGGTGAGCTCTAGTTCTGCTTTAGGTAGAGTGACTTTGGGCCAATCACCAGGAGACGGTGAGTTCTAGTTCTGCTTTAGGTAGAGTGACTTTGGGCCAATCACCAGGAGACGGTGAGTTCTAGTTCTGCTTTAGCTAGAGTGGTTTTGGGCCAATCACCAGGAAACGGTGAGCTCTAGTTCTGCTTTAGGTAGAGTGACTTTGGGCCAATCACCAGGAGACGGTGAGTTCTAGTTCTGCTTTAGGTAGAGTGACTTTGGGCCAATCACCAGGAGACGGTGAGTTCTAGTTCTGCTTTAGCTAGAGTGGCTTTGGGCCAATCACCAGGAGACGGTGAGTTCTAGTTCTGCTTTAGGTAGTGATTTTGGGCCAATCACCAGGAGACGGTGAGTTCTAGTCCCAGCTTAGGCATGGAAGCCAGCTGGGTGACTTTGGGACAGCCCCCCTCTCTCTCCAGCCCACCTGACAAGGTTGTTGTTGCGGGGAAACTAAGCGGAGGAAGGCGTGTCTGATACGTTCTCTGCCTTGAATTATTTATAAAAATAACAAAGGCAGGAAGCAAATAAACAAACAAATACTCTATGATTTTATGGTTTCGCTCTGAAAGAACGACATAAAAGCAGCACATGGGAACGAACCTGCAATAGTGGCTTATCTGCGCTGATATTTTTGAAATGTACTGAAGGCTCCTTTGTTTTCTGTCTACTTCAGCCTAGCTATGAACTTCTTTTCAAGAGCACAGTTATGAAAAGAGGCCAAAGGATTTGTCTGAAAGCCTGCCTGAATGGTACGTTTCAACGACAACCTGCTTCTAAATATTCAGCATTTCACATAATAATAAGAGACACCCAGAAGTGACGAGGCCTGCAGTCCACTCGTGTCAGATTAAAAACATTTATTCTCTAAGCACTGAGATATCGTTCCAAAATTCACATTCTACAAAAACCGACCATTTGTTGTTGTTGTTGTTTAAAAAAAGTCCCATCAAATTCTGAACGCCCTGAGGACTAAAAGGTATAATTAACTAGATGGGTAAGTAATCAGGTTTCAATTTTTTTTAATTTTATTTTTAGTGTACTGTTTCCAAATGATTGATTCCTGTAGACTTCAAGCCAACAGATCAATCAATTCAGTTTTGTTATTCTGCTTTAATTTTTTTTTTTGGCTGCTTTTTAAATAGGCGTTCTTTGTTTTGGTGGCTATGAATGCTGATTTTTCCCTGACTGATGAGAAAATAAGGTAGGAGGAGGGACGGTGGGGGGGGGGAAGAAAGGAATAAATACAAATATTTATATTTATTCATGGGATATTGAAGAATACGTGGTACACTGGCATAGCGTGCCACTTGGCTGTATGGCGGTTTTAACACAGAGACATTTTTTGCTGCATTTGTTGATTAGAAATAATCTCCTGTTGTAACTGACATGAATTGGAAGAATTGGAATTACTGGTTTGCTAAACAACAAAACAAAAGATAAGGTACTGGATAAACAAAAGAGAATAGTTGTGGCTTAAGTTTGAGCTGTGGGTTTCTAGGTGCTCCCTCTCAGCTTGGTGGTTATCTTGCAGACGTTTCATTACCCAAATAGGTAACATTATCAGTGCTAGAAGAGAGTGGAGCTTTGGTTCTCTTTACATACAAGTGGCTTGCCCTGTCAATGATGGTGAGAATCAGTGGTGGGATTTAGCCGATTCGCACCGGTTCAGCAGAACCAGTAGCTAAATTTTGTTGAGTTCAGAGAACTGGCTGAATGCACACTGCTTCCAGAAGTCTGTTCTAGGCCTCGGAGGTCTCCCAGGCCTAGAATGGCCCACCAGAAGTGCATGGATGCCACTTCCGGAAGTCCTTTCTAGGCCTGGGAGGACTGGAGGAGGTCACCCAGGCCTAGAATGGCCTGCTGGAAGTGCGTGTACGCCATTTCCTGAAGTCTGTTCTAGGTCTCAGAGGCCTGGATGAGGCCTCCCAGGCCTAGAATGGCCCACCGGAAGTGTGTGGATGCCACTTCCGAAGTCCGTTCTAGGCCTCGGAGGCCCAGGCCTCCATCCATGCAGAGAACCGGTTGTTCAGGTATTTGAATCCCAGCACTGGTGAGAGATACTGTTAAGTAGAGATTAATACCAATATTAATACTAGACCAGCGATCAAGAAGTAAGCAACACTCCAATGAAGGAACTAGCAACTCAGACAGATAATCAAATAGTAATCAAAGAACCACCCAGAATATCCCCACCAACATGGTCAGAACAAACCACTAGTATATAAACCGAGAGGAAACCCAACTCTCTTCTAACACTGATGATGTTACCTAGTTAGGTCGTGAGACATCTGCATATAAACAACCAAGCTAAGGGAGCTAAATCGAACATATAATAGAGGAGATTGGGATTGATTGTCACATGGCTGCACTTCGGTGCTCGGCCACACAACTGCATTTACAGCCATTTGCATTGTCTCGCAGTCACGCGGCTGCGTCTTAACAATGGTTTTGCCAAAAACCTGCATTTACTTCCGTTTTTTTGGAAAACCTTGGCACAGCAAACGGCATTCACGTTTGCAACCGCTGCATTTGCTTAATGATTGGAAAAACATCATTGCGACGTATGGCCGTAATGGGCAGCCTCTAATTATAGTAATCACTATAGTCTTAATTATAGTCATAACTCGCGGACTACCCAGAAAGACAAGGCAGGTTGATTGGAATCTTTTAGAAGCTGAAAACGCCTATCCACCCACCATGGATGGCATCCTTGAAAGTGTCAATTCCTCCCAATTCCAGTATGTACCTGTCTTCGTAGATCTCTCGTCTTCTTGGTCATCTTATCAATTGCTATGTTCAGCGGGTCTCCTTTCTCCTTCCTTCCAGTCTGTTAAAGAAAAACAAAAAAAAAACATATATCAAGAAATTAAACAGGAATAAAAGACTGTAGAGGTATAAACAACAGGTAGTCCTTGAGTTAATTATTTGTTTGGTGACCGTTTGAGGTTTCAGCAGCATGGAAAAAAAGCAACTTAGGACCCGTTTTCACACTTACAACCGTTGCAGCATCCCCATGGTCATGTGATCAAGATTTCAAGCTTGCGCTTATCACCATCGCAGCGTCCCGGGGTCAAGGGATCCCCTTTTGCAATCTTCTGACAACCAAAGTCAACGGGAGAAGCCAGATTCACTTAACAACCATGTCACTAGCTTAAGAACTGCAGTGATTCACTTAACAACCATGGCAAAAAAAGGTCGTAAAGCAGGGCAAAACTCACTTAACAATTTGCTGAGTGATGAAAATTTGGGCTCAGTTGTGGTCGTAAGTCACGGGATACCTACACCAGTAGTAGCAAATCTATGGAACGAGTGCCAGAGGCAGCACTCAGAGCCCTCTCTGGGGGCACGCACGCTGTCACCCCAGGCCCACAGTCCCTGCAGCCCCCTCCTCACCAGCAGCCCCCCTGCAGGAGAGTCACCCCCTGGGTGCAGCCCCCCCTGAGCAGTGCAGCCAAGCACATGATGGTGCAGGGCGTCGGCGGAGGGCGTGGCCACCACGGCGCTGGGTGATCTGCAGCGGGCCGTGGATGGCCCTGAGGCCGGGTGGGGTGAGGGCGGAGCAGGGTGAGGGTGGGCAGGGGGCGGGGCGGTTTTGGGGCACTCGGTCTCTAAAAGGTTTGCCATCTAAAAGGTTTGACCTATACATATGGCATTACCCTGTTACCGATACAAATCACTCAAAGGATGGCATCAACAAAAGATATGTGGACCAGTAGATCTCTGCCTGCTAAAGTGAATCAAGGAATCTCCACATGCGCTCCCCTGGATCTTAATAACCTTCCAGAAAAAAGCAAGCAAAAACAAAACCTTTGCAAATGAGGCTATGATACCATACAAGGACATTTATGATCACTGCATACTTGGGGTGTCACTGTATCAATTCAGAACTTTTTCTCCGCCAAGCACTACTGATCTGGTATATTTAAAAGATCTCTACTCCTTCTTGTATATGTTGATACCAATGGCCATCCTTTTCTATCAGACTCCTCCCATTCAGTTGTGCTGTCCCACTCACTCACACGCACAGACAATGGCGGTTTAGTGGATTGATTAATATTTCCCCGTAAATGCCTTCAACACAAATCCAGAACTGTCCCAGTTAAGCCCACAACAACCAGAAAACACACTGCTAAGAAATGAACATTGTTCCCAGTATCACTTCCCTCTCTCTGCTGTACTAAATAGCCAGCTTCTGGTGCAGCCCATCAAGGTCAAGGCTGCCTCCTCATGAGTAATCTGGCTGGCTTTCTCTGCTCCTGCCTTTTCTCTGCCCTACGTGTCCTCGGATCAGGTGCAGAAGGCAGTTCCTTATTGCTGACCGGCTGCAGCTGTGTGCTTTCCCCACCTGAAGCCTCAGGGCTTTCCCCACTCTAAGAAGGTTCATCTGGCGGGACCGAGCAGAAGGGCCTTCTCTGTGTTGGCTCTCTCCTTTTGGAACATCATCCCTGTCAAGATTAGGCTGCTTGAAACATTGACACTCTTTCACAAGGTCCTGAAGACCTGGTTTTGCCAATAGGCCTGGGGAACCCAGATGTCAACGCTGCTAACATCGGATGTTCTTGCTTTGACAAAATATGCAAAGGCAGCCACTCTCTGTACAAGCTGTGTGGTATTTTTAGAGTTAAATTAGATGATGCTGGGAGGGGAGGAGAAAGAATGTGTGTGGGGATTAATTAAGATAAAGAATAGGCTGGCTATAGAAACTGAAGGGAACCTTTGCCCTTCAAACTGATTGGAGAACGTGATTTATGACAGCAAATTAAGGGAGGGAAATATGCTGGCAAAATATGTGCTCAGGGGAGAGGAATTCAGATCTTGGCATCCCTCCATGCCGTGCCGATACTGTTTTACATACTTTTTAGGATAAACAGCGCCTGGAAGTTCTTTGAAGTGTTCCATTAGTCGGAACCATGACACCAGAGTGGGGTAGAGCCCATTAAACTTCTTATTTGACTGATTATTGTTGCTAAGGAGGAAGGGATGGGTCTTGTTTTTGTACTCTTGGTTTTTGTAAGCTACACAGAATTACCGAGAGTGAGTAGCCATATAAATTATGAATGAATGAATGAATGAATGAACTTAGATGTGACAATCTTGAGAAAAGCCTTTTCTCTTCTTGAAGATTCCACCATGAATGTTTCGCTCTCCTCCAACTGGCTCTGTGTCAATTGATTTCCACTCTTCCCAAAGGGAAAGATGGCAAGGTAGCGACAATCCGCCCGCTGGCACTGCAGGAAAAGGTCTGCAAATTTAGGTCCTGTTCCCAGTGAAATAATCCGTCCTACGGGAGGATTTAGCCAAGGATTTAGCCTTTGTGGATGAGTTTTGCTTTCCCCCCACTCCTAGCATTCATGAAAAACACTCAGCAAATCTAGAGTGTTTAGAGTGCTGCTGGAGAAGGACATTTGTGTAACACCCTGGCTTGGCTGAGCAACTCAATGGCTTGAACAACTCACAGGGTGTAACATCAAGAACTTGAAGAGTGCAGTGCACAGCTGGGTGATTGGAAGCGTCTATTATCCTAAAGGATCTGCGCTCCAGTAAATTGCCTCTTCACTTTTTTTAAAAAAACTGAATGATCCTGTGGAATATCAAGCCCCAAAGAACCAAGAACAACACACAGTTACTTCTGAGTAGTTAGCAATAGAATTTAGGCTTATATACCGCCTCATAGTGCCACGTAGAAGCATTATTTGCCCCCAACAATCTGGGTCCTCATTTTACCGACCTCGGAAGGATGGAAGACTGAGACAACCTTGAGACCCGTCAGGATCAGACTCCAGGCTGAAGGCAGAGTTTGCCTGCAATACTACACTTCAACCAGTGCGCCACCAGGGCTGGTAGTCCCTTGATTGTTGTTCGCCTACAGACAGAATCTTGCCAGACTAAAGCAACTATCTCCAATAACTGAAGATGTATCCTGCGAATTGCTAGGGAGGCGGCAGCTTAGCTCTCTTCCTGACCACCAGACAGTCTAAGTTCCACTGTCTCTTTGAAAAAAAGTCCCTCCCTCCTGTAACTCCAGACTACATTCCACTACACGAGCCAGGTTTGCTGTGGGATCTTGATAGCGTACCTAATCCTTAAAAAGCTGTGGCCATTTCTGAAAACTCAGTCTTCAATGAGTACAAACAAGCTTATGGTCTCCTATTAATCATTAATTTCACCGACCAGAATTAAAAAATGAAAGAATAAAACAGAACAATCCATCCATTCACCCACCCACCCACCTACCTATCTCTGTCTGTCTGTCTGCCTACCTACCTATCTCTAATCTGTCTGTATCTATCTATATCTATATTATCTATCTAACTATCTATCTATCTATCTATCTATCTATATATCTATCTATCTATCTATCTATCTGTCTGTCTGTCTGTCTGTCTGTCTCTGTCTATCCGTCTATCCATTCAGCAGGCCATACATCCGTCCGTCCATCATCTGTCTGTCTGTCTATCTATCTATCTATCTATCTATCTATCTATCTATCTATCTATCTATCTATCTATCTATCTATCTATCTATCTATCTATCTATCTATCTATCCATCTCCCTCCTTTCTTATTTTTACAAGACAGCAAACATATCCAACACACATTTTTCCTCCTCTTTCCACCCTACAACAACCCTGTGAGAGAGAGAGAGAGAGAGAGAGAGAGAGAGAGAGAGAGAGAGAGAGAGAGAGAGAGAGAGAGAGAGAGAGAGAGAGAGAGAGAGAGAGAGAGAGAGAGAGAGAAGTCAAGATAAGACCTCAACTTACAACAGTTTGTTTAGTGACTGTTCAAAATTACCATGGCACTAAAATATGAGTTATGACTGTTTTTCACAGTTATGAACTTTGCAGCAACCCCATGGTCACGTGATCAAAAATCAGACATTTGGCAACTGACTCTTATTTATGATGGTCGCGGCATCCCGGGGTCATGTGATTAGTTTTTGGGATCCCCTGACAAGCAAAGTCAACGGGAAGCCAGATTTGCTTAACTTGGCAACTACAGTGATTCACTTAACAACTACGGCAAGAAAGGTCATAAAATGGGGCAAAACAGATTAACAACTGTCTCGCTTAGCAACAGAAATTTTGGTCTCAATTGTGGTCGTAAATCAAGGACTACTAGTGATGCATTATAACCTTCTATTGTAGCTCTCTCTCTCTCTCTCTCTCTCTCTCTCTCTCTCTCTCTCCCCTCTCTCCTCTTTCCTCTCTATCTCTTTCCTCTCTCCTCTCTTTCCTCTATCTCCCGTATCTCCCTTTCTCTCCTCTCCCTCCCTCCCTCTTTCCTCTCCTCTCTCTCTTTCCTCTCTCTCTTTCCTCTCCCTTTCCTCTCTTTCCTCTCTCCTCTCTCTCCCTTCTGTCCTCTCCCTCCCTCTCTCTCTCTCCTCTTTCCCCTCTCTCGCTTTACTCTCTCCTATCTCTCTCTTTCCTCTCTATTTCTTTCCTCTCTCCTCTCCCTCTCCTCTTTCCCCTCTCCCCTCTCTCTCTTTCCTCTTTCCTCTCTCTTTCCTCTTTCCTCTCACTTTCCTCTTTCTCCTTTCTCTCTCTCCTCTCTTTCCTCTCTCCTATCTCTCTTTCCTCTCTTTCCTCTCTCTCCCCTCTTTCCTCTCTCCTCTTTCCTCTCTCTTTCCTCTCTTCTCTCTCTCCCCTCTCTCCCTATCTCTCCTCTCCCTCCCTCCCTCCCTCCCTCTCTCCTCTCCCTCTCCTCTTTCCCCTCTCCCCTCCTCTCTTTCCTCTCTCCTCTCCCTCTCCTCTTTCCCCTCTCCCCTCTCCCCTCTTTCCTCTCTTTCCTCTCTCTTTCCTCCCTCCTTTTTCCTCTCCTCTCTCTCTCCGCTCTCTCCCTCTCTTCTTCTCTCTCTCCTCTCCCTCCCTTTCTCTCTCCCTCTCCTCTTTCCCCTCTCTCCCCTTTCTTCTCTCCTCTCTCCTTCTTTCCTCTCTCTCCTCTCCCTCTCCTCTTTCCCCCCTCTCCCCCCTCTCTCTTTTTCCTCTCTCTCTCCTCTCTCCCCTCTGTCTACTTCCCCATCTCTCTCTCTCTCTCTTCCTCCACCCCCTTAAAAAAAGAAAAGGGAAAAAGATCTGGCGAAGGTCCTTGCTATGAAAAGAATATTAAGAGTTTCTAATCTCCATCCTACCAGGCTGCAGGGTTGTTACACATGATAATAAGCAGCAAAACAGCTTGAACGCAGAAGGAGAATACTCTTTATGGCAGTAACAAGGCTCAAATTAGCAGACATTAGGTTCGGGATAAAGATGACTTCCACCTAAAATATTCTACTACAACCCCTGTAGGAAGTCTAAATGCAAAAGATACTCAATGCAGGGTTTTGAAGAATGAAATAAGAGGGAGGGAAAAGGAAGAAAATGAAGCTCATGATATACATTTCTTTTGTCAAACAGGAAGGGAGGGGGAAACTCTGTAAGGTTTTATGATTTTATGTTTTAGATGAACGCAAGGTATATACTCTTTTATCTTTTTGGAAAGTCGCTTTTTCTAGACCTTTAAAAAAGAAACAGAAGTCAATGAATCTCAAGTCCAACACTGGAGGTTTTTAAGAAGAGACTGGACAGCCATTTGTCCAAAATGGTATAGGGTTTCCTGCCTGAGCGGGGGGTTGGACTAGATGACCTCCAAGGTCCCTTTCAACTTTATTATTATTATTATTATTAAATAGGTCTCGTTTTCTCAGTTGTGGGCTCTTTGGTGCTCTCTAAGCTAAGCCTGGTTGTTGTCTTGCAGATGTTTCATTACTCAACTAGGTTAGCATCAACTTCCTTCTAGCACTGATGATAGCTAGTTGGATAATGAAACGGCTGCAAGAAAACAATAAAGCTGAGAGCGTACCAAAGGCCCATAGTTGTCCTCCTCCTCCTCCTCCTCCTCCTCTCCCACGGTGTTCTAGCATTGATGACGATCCTTAGTTGGGTCATGAAACGTCTGTAAGGAAACAACCAAACTCAGAGAGCACCAAAGAGCCCATAATGGAGAAAACTAGACTGATTTAAAACAGAAATATGTGACTCAAGATTCACTGATCTGTTTTTTTTAAGGGTTTAAAAAAGGTGACTTTCCAAAAAAAGTCTGCAAGAAAACAACCAAGCTCAGAGAGCACCAAGGACCCCACCGTTCAACCCTGAGCATCAAATATTCTCCAAACACCACCAGATAGTGAGGACAAATGAATTTTCTCTATTTCCAACCAATCTCTATTTCCAAGCAAAGCTGTAGACCAGGGGTAGGAAACCTTGGCTCTTTTATGACTCGTGGACTTCAACTCCCAGAATTCCTGAGCCTGCCATGCTGAGGAGAAGGGAGAGGTTTCCAAGCTGAGCCATGCTGGCTCAGGAATTCTGGGAGTTGAAGTCCACGAGTCAGAAAGCGGCCTAGGCCTAGGCCAGAGGTAGGCAACCTTGGCTCTTTTATGACTGGTGGACTTCAACTCCCAGAATTCCTGAGCCAGCCATGCTGAGGGGAAAGGGAGAGGTTTCCAAGCTGAGCCATGCTGGCTCAGGAATTCTGGGAGTTGAAGTCCACGAGTCATAAAGCAGCCTAGGCCTAGGCCAGAGGTAGGCAACCTTGGCTCTTTTATGACTGGTGGACTTCAACTCCCAGAATTCCTGAGCCAGCCATGCTGAGGGGAAAGGGAGAGGTTTCCAAGCTGAGCCATGCTGGCTCAGGAATTCTGGGAGTTGAAGTCCACGAGTCATAAAGCAGCCTAGGCCTAGGCCAGAGGTAGGCAACCTTGGCTCTTTTATGACTGGTGGACTTCAACTCCCAGAATTCCTGAGCCAGCCACGCTGAGGGGAAAGGGAGAGGTTTCCAAGCTGAGCCATGCTGGCTCAGGAATTCTGGGAGTTGAAGTCCACAAGTCATAAAGGGGCCATAGTTCCCCCATGCTGGCTCAGGAATTCTGGGAGTTGAAGTCCAGAAGTTATAAAGTGGCCGCAGTTCCTCATGCTGGCTCAGGAATTCTGGGAGTTGAAGTCCACAAGTCATAAAAGAGCCAAGGTTGCCTATCCCTGCTCTAGATTGGTAACATTTGGAGATTGCATGAAACAGATAAGACAGATTCGTGCTACACAATGGTTTGGAGGCCTGCCAGAATAAACAAAAGCCTAATTAAGGAACCACCACGATTACTTCCACTAACACTGAGAGGGCAAACCACTTGTTTATAGAGAGTCAGCCATTTATTTTTTTGGTCTGCCATTTTTTCCCCTTTGCGATGCGGGCCGTCGTGCCGCGCATGTGCGATGCGGGCCCGCCATTTTTTTTTTGGTTGGCCATTTTTTGGGGGGGGGGGTCGGGCATTTTTTTTTGGGTCGGCCATTTTTTCCCCTTTGTGATGCGGGCCGTTGCGCCGCGCATGCGCAATGCGGGCCCGCCATTTTTTGGGGGGTTGGCCATTTTTTTTTGGTCGGCCATTTTTTCCCCTTTGCGATACGGGGCGTCGCGCCGCGCATGCGCGATGTGCCCTGTCGCGCGGCGCGGGCCGGGGTGGAGCCCCGGAAAAGGTTAAGAACCGCTGCACTAAACCAATGGATGTAATTCAAGGACCAGCTGTACAAGGAAATAGAAGTGCCCCATTTAGGGCCGAAGTGTTCCCGCTTTTCTCAACAGGAGGAGAGGCCTCCATTTTGTAACTTCCCAAGTCTCTGCAGCAGATCACCGACTGCTGAAACAGCTACCAACAGTTTTATCCACTGCACACTGTGTGTCAAAACAGCCCAGCGCCATTTATCCAGTAATTCATCCAGCCAGAGACAGCTGGACAGATTATGTATTGATCCAACGGTTATGGTGCCTTAATGTACATTTCTTCCCTTCCCCTTTTCCTGCCCTGCCCTTTCTCAAATCATCATCTAGGAAGATGACAACATTCTTGGCCGTTCATTCAAGATTTCAATACTGCCCTCGTTTATTAAGGCATACATTACAACCGGGCGAGAAAGAGACCGACTAAAATGATTTCTAATATCGCCTTCCCAGTGGGAGATATATTTTTTGCCTCTCAGGACCGGTAAGAGCTAATGTAATCAGAAGACAAAATAAAATGTATTAACCAGCAGAGTTGTCAAAATAAGGGTTTTATTTCTTTAGGAAATATCGACCGGTCTTCTGGTTGAGTTACTTTACTCATACCGTTCTCCTTCCTCCAAACAATGGGGAAGGTGGAGGGGAAGGTTTCTGTTTAAGAAACAGATGCTGATTATTAAAATTGTCCCTGCTGAGTAACATAATTCAACCAGAAGGTCTGAAGGAAAACTATCACTTAAGATACATCTAACTTGGGCTTTATGACTACGGAGATTTTCAGCTATCCAGGTTATAGTTGTCTCATCCAAGAAGCTTCATCAGTTCTGACTTAAAGCTGGTGTCAAACATGAAACTTTGGCAGCTACGTCCCTCTGCGTTTCAACTTTCTTTTAGATTAACGGGGGAGGTGTTACTTTCAAGTGGGTAAGAAGGAGAAACGAAACTTCTTCCATTCAGCTGAGGACCGTGGGAGCCTGAAGCCTTGTCAAGGACACCAGAACAGGTGGTGGAACTGAAGCAGACGGTTCCCATAAGAAAGTGAACTGGTTGATATGGATTATGTAAAACGTTGAGGGGTTGGCTGGGGAAATGATTGTTTAATTCTATGAACTGGTGTTTGGGAACCTCAGAGTTAGTTTTGGTTTGATGTTACCATGCACTATATTCAATAAGCTGTAAGCTTTTCAGAAAAGGAATGAACCTGGAGTTTTATTTGGATTCTCCAGCTGGACATTGACAGTTGGGCTTGGTGATTTAAAGTTGGGTTTTATGGGTTAATCACAGATAGTTCTTGACTTATGACCACAACTGAGGTTGGAACTTCCATTGTTAAGTGATTCAGTGAGTTGAACCCAATTTTATAACCTTCGTTGCCACAGAATCTGGATTCTCCCAACTTTGCTTGTTGGAAATCAGCTGGGAAGATCTGAAAGGGTGATCAGATGATTCTAGATGTTGCAACTATGATACAGTACATGCATGCTGGTTGTCAGATACCTGAATTTTGATTACATGACCGTGAGGACATTGTGACAGTTGTAGGTGTGAGTGAGGGCTTGTTGTAACTTTTTTCACCCCTTTCATAATGTTGAACGGTCATTAAACGAACAGTCGTAAGTCAAGGATTGTCCATCAATTTTTGAATCTGAAATAGTTATGTCTAAGAAATAGATATAGCAGTAGATTCGACAAGCTGAATCGGATTCACAATGCATATTAATTTTTTTTTTAAAAAAAGTAGTCATGTTTCACTGGGCAGTTCATTACTTAGAAAAAATGTCAATAAGCAGCCAAAAATTATATTTACATACTATTCTTAGGTACAGAAAGAGCGACATATGACCATTTATAGTTAAGCAAGTGATGCGCCGATTAATTTTTTTTTTAAAAAAATCATTTCTACATCAGAAGAAAACAGATGTCACCCTAACTGAATGCAAACATGTTTTTATATTGAAAAGGAAGGAGGAGATTTTAACAGGAAACAGTACATTCATCTTCCCACCAACATTTAATGTGCAGAAACCTTTTTTAAAAAAAAAATGGGTAACATAATGACATCAAGGATTGAAAACAAGTTTTGGAACACATTTGCTGCTGGATCCACGTGAGACATTCGAAAACACACTTCTATTTCAGGAAATTAGGCAAGAACGAAACCTAATGATGATAATCTTGGTCACAATTTTTAAATAATTGTTTCAAACGTACACCTATAATGTGGTGAATCAGATCAGATCAAATCCTCAAATGAAATGAGCTGAAGTTTTAAAGCTTGAACCCATTTGGGATGATGGGCAACCTTCTCATGGCATTTCTGGAAGAAGGAGAAGGGAAGGAGAAGGAAGAGGAAGTTTTTTGTTGTTTTTAACCGGCTTAGTTTTATAGTTTTAATATGGCTTTGTACCTTGCTTTAACTTGTGAATGGGAGCTGTCTAAAGCTGGTTAGAGGAGGAGGAGGAGGAGGAGGAGGAGGAGGAGGAGGAGGAGGAGGAGGAGGAGGAGGAGGAGGAGGAGGAGGAGGAGGAGGAGGAGGAGGAGAAGAAGAAGAAGAAGAAGAAGAAGAAGAAGAAGAAGAAGAAGAAGAAGAAGAAGAAGAAGAAGAAGAAGAAGAAGAAGAAGAAGAAGAAGAAGAAGAAGAAGAAGAAGAAGAAGAAGAAGAAGAAGAAGAATTATTTCTCAAATCCTTGCACATAGCTTTCTGTATTTTGTCAGGTTTCTTGTGAAAACAAGTTCAAATAAGCTCAGAGATTTTATGTTATTGTTTACCAGTTTTCAAATACAATGACTTTTCAGGTTTGCTATTGGTATTTTGATGAGTCAAGATAAGTCTACACTTCGTTTTAAACCAAACCAGACAAGAATAAGTGACTTATCACCTTCTTGGTGACTGCCACAAGCTGTGATATTTTCTAGCATCTACTCTACTCTACTCTACTCTACTCTACTCTACTCTACTCTACTCTACTCTACTCTACTCTACTCTACTCTACTCTACTCTACTCTACTCTACACTATACTACACTCTACCCTACTCTCTACTCTACTCGACCCTCTATACTCTCTATTCTATTCTGTACTTGACTCTACTCGTTTATATATTTTCTTTTGTTGATCTTTAAAGGCTTACTTTTTTAAAAAACACAGATACAAACACATGCCTACCTCTAGATAGCAACCATGGTGCCTTGCTTGTGTCAAATTTGGTGAGGTGTGTTTGGGGCAACAGGCAATCTCATCTGTACTACAAGCAAGGAGAGTGAGGATTAATCACACCAGTGTAATTTCCACACCTCACAATGAATTAATGGCCCTCTGGCTAAGAAAATGACAGTGTGCATCAGTGTAAATAATGAAGTAGTACTTAGCATTAATTCTACTCCGGAATCAAGTAATTTCCCTCTAGGCCCCTGTTCCAAAGACAGCTAAAATTAGGATCATAGGCACAAATATATGTGATTTTTCTATTATGAGCCACGCTCAGAAGATGCCCAGACAGACAGACAGACACACCGGAAAAGTGAAATTCAGTGGTGGTGGTGGGGAAACAGTTCCACGTTCTGCTCACTTTTGCTAATTGCTAAAAGCCTTGTGCATCCACGCTATAACCCTGTTCCTGCCATTTCCTCTGATCAATACTCTAAATGATACTTATTTCAATTGTTCACCAGTTTAATTAAGGGAAGTGAAACACAATTATAGGGCATTAGTGCAAAGCCAGTGCAAAGAACCCATTTGGGACACACCGCATTGGAGAAACAAACTGGCTTAATGACATTTCCCTTGAAAATCTTAATTAAAAGCATTACCCCAGGGGAGGGAAGAAAAAAATACAGAGAGTGCCACAAATAATGAACACAGTTTCCATGTATATACTAATTAAACTTCATATATTTGTTTTGACATTTGGCATAAAGAAAAAGAGGGGGGGGGATATACCAGACACTATATATAGGAGATTATTTCCATCTTAGACAGCCTGAAAACTGGGGGGGGGGGGTGGTGTCCAAATAAAGCTTATAGTAAGGTAAGAATTTCAATTTGTTCTAAAAGAGAAGTTACATAAATTAAGTGCAAAAGAAACATGGTAGGTTGGGAAGATGTAATAGTTACGTGTGGATCGATGCTCCTTAAGAAAGTTAGGGAAAGCTATGATGCGACCAGAGTAATTCTGGATCCTTGGTGCTCTCTGAGCTTTGTTGTTTTCTTGCAGACGTTTCATGACCCAAGTAGGTAACATCCTCAATGCTAGAAGGGAGTGGGGTTTGTTCTTATTTTTTTTAATTTTTTTAAATAAAATATAATAAACAGAAAAATAAGAGCAAGCCCAACACCCTTCTAGCACTGATGATGTTACCTAGCTTGGTAATGAAACGTCTGCAAGAAAACCACCAAGCTCAGAGAGCACCAAAGGACCCACGACTCATAACCTGGCTAACGTGATTGGGGGCTCATCTGTACATCCATTCTAGGACAACCCGTAAATTGTATCTCATGAATAGGAACCCCCAAGAACTCAACTCACTGATTCTTTTGTGCTCTGTGGCAAAATAAAAAAATAAAAAATGATGTTCCTCTACATCTGTTGGCACACGAGGTCTGGTCCACCTGATATGCTTCATCTCCTTGTAGTCAAAGCTACTTGAGATGTGGTGGGAATATGTTCTATCCCAGTCACTAGTCCAGGGGTAGGCAACCTTGGCTCTTTTATGACTCGTGGACTTCAACTCCCAGAATTCCTGAGCCAGCATGGCTCAGCTTGGAAACCTCTTTCCTCTCAGCATGGCTGGCTCAGGAATTCTGGGAGTTGAAGTCCACGAATCATAAAAGAGCCAAAGTTGCCTACCCCTACCCTATATCAGGGGTCCTCAACCTTGGCAATTTTAAGACTCGTGGACTTCAACTCCCGGAATTTCTGAGCCAGCATAGCTCAGCTTGGAAGCCTCTCCCTTTCCCCTCAGCATGGCTGGCTCAGGAATTCTGGGAGTTGAAGTCCACGAGTCATAAAAGAGCCCAGGTGGCCTACCTCTGGCCTAGGCCTAGGCCGCTTTATGACTTGTGGATTTCAACTCCCAGAATTCCTGAGCCAGCATGCCTCAGCTTGGAAACCTCTCCCTTTCCACTCAGCATGGCTGGCTCAGGAATTCTGGGAACTGAATTTCTCAAGGTAGGTTTGTAGAAAGCTGGTCTTGAAGAAATAAGTAAAACCCCTTTATCAGTGAACTTTTCTCACCCGGATGAAGTTCTGCCAGTTTCCCTTTCTAGATCAAACGATGGGAAGAACAACTGCCGTGGTCTTTTCTTCTTTTTCTCACTAAAGTACTCTAGCACAGCATTAAGGAGTGTGCCAGGTGGTAGACCTGTGCCTGATTGGACAACCATTTGTCTGAAATGGTGTAGGGTTTCATGCCTGAGCAGGGGGTTGGACTAGATGACCTCCAAGAACCCTTCCAACTCTGTTATTCTATTCTATTCTATTCTATTCTATTCTATTCTTTATTCATTATTTCCTATTCTAATTATTTCTTATTCTCTATTCTATTCTATTCTATTCTATTCTATTCTATTCTATTCTATTCTATTCTATTCTATTCTATTCTATTCTATTCTATTCTATTCCCACTCTGTTCTATTCTATTCTATTCTATTCTATTCTATTCTATTCTATTCTATTCTATTCTATTCTATTCTATTCTATTCTATTCTATTCTATTCCCACTCTGTTCTGTTCTATTCTGTTCTGTTCTATTCTATTCTATTCTATTCTATTCTATTCTATTCTATTCTATTCTATTCTATTCTATTCTATTCTATTCTATTCTATTCTATTCTATTCTATTCTATTCTATTCTATTCTATTCTATTATTTCCATTCTAGACCTCATTCACAAGAAGGCATCAGAAGAGCAGTTAATACAGTGGGTCTGTTAGTGGAAGCCATGTGTCCTAAAAGATTCACCTATGGAAAAGAAGGTGATTGGTGCTTCATTTCCTAACCTGGGTGGGAAGTGTAGAAAAGCAGGGGGATCCACCAATCAGAACTGTGGGTGTTTCCATCTGGACAGAACACCTGGCAAGATTTGCTGCTAAAGATGAAGAACAGATTGAAATGTGGAAAGCAATTTTCTAAGGTGGCTTTGATCCCACCTGGTTTCAGAATGGGAGATAGGCAGCTTAAAAGTTCTCATGTAGAAAAGCTCTCGCCACTGCCAGAATCACCAGGAGAAGATCAACTAGGTCAGTGGTAGGCAACCTTGGCTCTTTTATGACTCGTGGACTTCAACTCCCAGAATTCCTGAGCCAGCCATGCTGAGAGGAAAGAGAGAGGTTTCCAAGCTGAGCCATGCTGGCTCAGGAATTCTGGGAGTTGAAGTCCACGAGTCATAAAGCGGCCTAGGCCTAGCCCAGGGGTAGGCAACCTTGGCTCTTTTATGACTGGTGGACTTCAACTCCCAGAATTCCTGAGCCAGCCATGCTGAGGGGAAAGGGAGAGGTTTCCAAGCTGAGCCATGTTGGCTCAGGAATTCTGGGAGTTGAAGTCCACGAGTCATAAAGCGGCCTAGGCCTAGCCCAGGGGTAGGCAACCTTGGCTTTTTTATGACTGGTGGACTTCAACTCCCAGAATTCCTGAGCCAGCCATGCTGAGAGGAAAGAGAGAGGTTTCCAAGCTGAGCTATGCTGGCTCAGGAATTCTGGGAGTTGAAGTCCACGAGTCACAAAAGAGCCAAGGTTGCCTACCCCTGACCTAGGTTAAGTCTGTTGGGTAAACAGAGCTTTAAAAATCCCCTCTCTTTCCAGCTTTGAATGAGACCACGAGGAGTACATTTATTCTTTTCATCTTTGCACCTAGTCCTTCTATGTCATCTGGCAGGGAAAAAAAAAACCCTCACTGTCCTATTGTATCGTCTGTATTAAATTTCCTGAATGTCAGCAATGGCACGTCCTAGCAAATGGGAGGTTGACCTTTTTCGATGATTCAGTTAACTTTGAAGACCCCTGATACAGACTTCAACTCCTAGAATTCCTCAGCCAGCTTGCCTGGCTGAGGAATTCTGGGAGTTGAGGTCCACAAGTCATAAAAGGGCCAAGTTTGAAGACCCCCTGATGTAAAGTAATACTGATAGTCCTTTGACTTACAACTCCCAGGTTCGCCTGATGCATCAGTTGCGGCCCTATTTGGACCGGGAATCACTCCTCACAGTCACCCATGCCCTTGTCACCTCGAGACTCGACTACTGTAATGCTCTCTACATGGGGCAACCTTTGAAGAATGTCCGGAGACTGCAGGTGGTTCAGAATGCGGCCGCGCGAGCTGTCTTGGGTCTCCCAAGACATGCTCATATCACTCCAGCCCTCCGTGAGCTGCACTGGCTTCCAATTGGTCTCCGAACACAATTCAAAGTGTTGGTTATGACCTATAAAGCTCTTTATGGCAATGGACCAGGATACTTGTGGGACCGTCTCCTGCCTCATGAATCCCAGCGACCGGTTAGGGCACACAGGGTTGGCCTCCTACGAGTCCCGTCTGCTAAACAATGTCGTTTGGCGGGACCTAGGGCTAGGGCCTTCTCTGTTGCTGCCCCAGCCCTCTGGAACCAGCTTCCCTCAGAGGTTCGTACTGCTCCCTCCCTCCTAGCTTTCCAAAAACTTTTAAAAACACATCTATGCAGACAGGCTTGGGGCTTGTGAGCTGCGCTCTGCCCCTGGGCCTTTGTTTGGGACTGTATGTTGTATGAGTGGGTATAGTTTTATTGTTTTTTATATTGTATATTATTATTTTAACTAATTTATATCTTGTACTTGTATTATTTGCTGTGAGCCGCCCTGAGTCTGAGGAGAAGGGCGGCATATAAGTCAAAATAAAGTAAAGTAAAGTCCATTTGGTGGCCATTCAGTTACGATGGCCGTGAAAATAACGATTTATAGCCGTTTTCCCTACTTGCACAAAAGCTGCAGCGTCCGCACGCAAAATGCAGACACTCAGCAACTGGTTCATATTTAGGACAGTTGCAATATGTCACGGTCATGTGGATGACCTTTTGTGACCTTCTGACAAGCAAGTTCAATGGGGAAGCCAGATTCACCTCACAACTTTGTTACTAAACCTCACAAACTGCGGTGAGTCATTTAGCCACTGGGACAAGAAAGGTTGTAAAATGTGGCCAAACCCCCTTGACAAATGTCTCCCTTAACAACAGAAAGCTGGGGGTTAATTGTACCATAAGTCAAGGACTACCCGTACTCTGATATCAATGTCATATCAAAGGAGCAAGGGGGCGGTTCAAACGTCGGAACGCTGGGCCGCAGATTAGCGAGCCCGTGTTTGAGAGCTGAGAGGCAGGGTTGAGCTCCCGTCCTTGGCTCCAGCTCCTGCCAACATCTACCCAGCAACATAGATGTCATTGGTCAGTGGTGGCGAACCTATGGCACGAGTGCCAGAGGTTCACTCAGAGCCCTCTCTGTGGGCACGCGCGCCGTCGCCCCAGTCCTAGGCCTTCAGCTGGGTTTTATAAAACCTTTTCGCGTTAGGCCTCCGCCGCCGTGTACAAAAAAAAAAAGGTTCAATCAATCAGTCAATTTCAATTTCTCGTGGGAAAAAAAAGTTCTTGCAAAGTTGGAATTGATTGATTGAACTTTTTAGTCCCATCCAGTCTGCTGTTACCACCACAGCCACGCCCACCCAATGGGCCACACCCACCCAATGGGCCACACTCACCCGGCATAAGTGGGTTTTGGGTTGCAGTTTGGGCACTCGGTCTCTAAAACGTTCGCCATCACTGTCATTGGTTAATCCTTTCAACCCGAAAGGTCCTCAGTGCTTCTGATTCGAGGGCCATAATATCATATCAACATTACTACAAAGGCATCTACAAATTTGGAGCCCAAACATAATGTTGTTAAGTGAGAAATTTGTTACGCGGGTTTTGCCCTATTTTTACGACAGTTGTGAACTGAATCAGTGCACCTGTTAAATTAGTAACACGGTCGTTAAGTGAATCTGGTTTCCCCATTGACTTGGCTGGTCAGGTCACGAAACCCAGGACACTGTGATCCTCATCAATGTAAGTCAGTTGTCAAGCTCCCAAATATAAAACACATGACCATGGAGATGCTGCAGTGGTCATAAGTGTGAAAAACGGTCTTAAGTGACTTTTTTTCAGTATCGTCATAACTTCAAACAGTCACTAAATGAACTGCTAAAAGTCAAGGACGACCTGTATTTATATGGAATGGCGGATGAAATCTCTCGCTGTAGATTGTCACACCACGTTTGGCCTTATGACGATGGACGATCTTCGGCTGGAATTTAAATTTCTGGTTTGTTCATTATTAAATAACAGCGTGGGGTTCCCCCCCCTTAAATTATGGAACTCTCCTCCGACTTTGCTGCAGAAGTTTTGTAGACCTGATGACTGTTGAGATTAAACATGCAGATGCTAGAAGAGAAGGATGGAGAGGAAAAAATATTTGAAAGCCCAAGGGGGGGAATGAATATTCAGATCATCGGCATTAGGAGATCCTGTCTTGGTGTCCCGCTATTAAAGTTCCGGGTTTCATAACCAGGATAGAAATATAGGGGAGGCATTTGAAGCCGTCTTGCATCAAATACAATCACCACTTCATTTAATAAACAGAGGCATAGAATCAAGATCACACAAAGTATTATGACCGCTTTATAAAGCCCTAGTGAGACCACACCTGGAATACTGCAGCCAGTTTCGGTCACCATATCATAAAAAAGATGTTGAGAGTTTGGAAAAAATTCAGAGAAGAGCAACTAAGATGATCCGAGGCCTGGAGACTAAAACATACGAAGAATGGCTGTGGGACTTGGATTTGACTAGTCTAAAGAAAAGAAGAATTAGGGGAGACACAATAGCAATATTCCAGTATCTGAGGGGCTGCCACAAACAAAAGGGGGTCAGGTTGTTCACCAGAGCACCAGAGGGCAGGACGAGAAACAATGGTTGGAAACTGACCAAGGAGAGAAGCAACCTGGAATTAAGGAGAAACTTCCTAACAGTGAAGACAATCAACCAGTGGAACAGCTTGACATCAGAAATTGTGGGCATCACTGGAGGTTTTCAAGAAGAGACTGGGCAGTCACCTGTCTGAGATGATATAGGTTCTCCTGCCTGAGCAGGGGGCTGGACTAGAAGACCTCCAAGATCCCTTTCAGCTCTATTCTATTCTATTCTATTCTATTCTATTCTATTCTATTCTATTCTATTCTATTCTATTCTATTCTATTCTATTCCATTCCATTCTATTCCAGTCCAGTCCATTCTCTATTCTATTCTATTCTATTCTATTCTATTCTATTCTATTCTATTCTATTCTATTCTATTCTATTCTATTCTATTCTATTCTATTCCATTCCATTCTATTCCAGTCCAGTCCATTCTCTATTCTATTCTATTCTATTCTATTCTATTCTATTCTATTCTATTCTATTCTATTCTATTCTATTCTATTCTATTCTATTCCATTCCATTCTATTCCAGTCCAGTCCATTCTCTATTCTATTCTATTCTATTCTATTCTATTCTATTCTATTCTATTCTATTCTATTCTATTCTATTCTATTCTATTCTATTCTATTCTATTCCATTCCATTCTATTCCAGTCCAGTCCATTCTCTATTCTATTCTATTCTATTCTATTCTATTCTATTCTATTCTATTCTATTCTATTCTATTCTATTCTATTCTATTCTATTCTATTCTATTCTATTCTATTCTATTCTATTCTATTCTATTCTATTCTATTCCATTCCATTCCATTCTATTCCAGTCCAGTCCATTCTCTATTCTATTCTATTCTATTCTATTCTATTCTATTCTATTCTATTCTATTCTATTCTATTCCATTCCATTCTATTCCAGTCCATTCTCTATTCTATTCTATTCTATTCTATTCTATTCTATTCTATTCCATTCCATTCTATTCTAATTCTGGTAGATAGTGTCTGTTTGTGGCAGAAAGGTCACAATCCAATCCCTCTAACCGGAGATACTTTAACAGTTCACAGTTTGAATCATGAGCTTAGGGCTTGCAGTGTAATTGTTCATTTGCCAGCTCTGGTTAGGTTATGCCTGGATTTCTCAAAATCCAATGCGTTTGCTGCTTTTAAAAAAAAAAATTAAAAATAGGATACAATCCTCTCATCTGGGAGAATTTTTAATGGCATTCCTTTTTTTTTTTTTTTTTTTTTGAGCTCAGGTCAAAATGCTCACTCTGCAGCTTTGGTAGATTTCGTGAGCGCTTGGAGAACCACTGGCTAGGAAAAGCAGTGTGACATTTACATTAAAAAAAAAAAAAAGAGGAAGGACTGTTTAAATCCATTGCAAATGTCACAGACTAAATGCCCGCTGCCCAATCTGCAAAACCCTTTCCACCTTTGTCAGTAGCCACCGGGCTGAAAAATTTGAAGGAAGAAAAGCAGCCAAATAAGCATCGAAATCAGCGGATGTCTTTATCACCAAGCTTCAGGGTTTTCCTACCACGCTCTGAACTTAACTGCATATTGTATAATTTGGTGCTAATTCTGTTCCTCTCATTTCCTATATCTCAGGAGCAAGGTAAGGTTTGTGTGTGTGTGTGTGTGTGTGTGTGTGCAAACTTTGATGTTGATTTACCTATTAACTACTTTGGGTTTGGTTTTGTTTTTTACATATAGTAAATAGAGGACAGGCCAAATTCGTTGGAAACAGATGTAGGAGTTTATAAACTTGTGGCCCTGCTTCACAAAGGAGAGAAATTAACCTTGCTGCAATATATTTAACAGCAATAAATTTGGGTGGGGGGTCTTTTGTCCTTTTTAAGGTATGTTTTTTTAAAAAGAATGTTTTGTCCGCTTTTGTATTTTTTGTTTGTATTTTTTTTTTTTTGCAATTTCTATATTAAGTTTCTGAATAAAATAGAAGAGGGGATAGGGGAGGACCTGATCAGAAGATTGCACCAATTGATTATATTCCCGTGCAGTATAAGCACACATTGTCACAAAAAAAATGGGCAACCCTCCTTAAAACATCCATCCATCCATCCATGCATCCATGCATCCATCCATGCACCCATGCATGCATCCATGCATCCGTCCATCCATCCATGCATCCATCCGTCCGTCCATCCATCCATGCATCCATCCGTCCGTCCATCCATCCATGCATCTATCCATGCATCCATCCATCCATGCATCCGTCCATCCATCCATGCATCCATCCATGCATCCATCCATGCATCCATCCATGCATCCGTCCATCCATCCATGCATGTATCCATCCATCCATGCATCCATGCATCCATGCATCCGTCCATCCATCCATCCATCCATCCATCCATGCATCCGTCCATCCATCCATCCATCCATCCATCCATCCATCCATCCATCCATCCATGCATCCGCCAATCCATCCATCTATCTATCTATCTATCTATCTATCTATCTATCTATCTATCTATCTATCTATCTATCTATCTATCTATCTATCTATCTATATTTTAATCCACGTCTTTAATACTTCCTTTTTCTATTTTCCCCACAACAATCCGGTGAGGTGAATTGGGCTCAGAGAAGGCCCAAAGACACCCAGCTGTTTCTTTTCCTTCGTAAGGCGGGACTATAACTCACCATCTCCTGGTCCTTGGCCCAAACACATTCACTGACTTTCATGCCGAAAGGGAGACTAGAACTCACCATCTCCCGGTTGATTTAGTCACCCAGCCAAAGTCACCCAGCCTATTTTCATGTTTAGGATGGAACTAGAACTCACAGTCTCCTGGTTTTTCGGCTAGGCACCTTAACCATCTATCACAAACTGGCTTTCATGTATTGTCATGCATTAAATAAAATCTCGGCTATTACAAATGTGATGGATAGAGTTCTACTTGCATTTTTCAAACAATATCCGTGCTAGATCAAGATTGCAATCCATGGCTTCTTTAACAATTCATGGGATCCAGTAATTCTGCCTTGTTTCTGTCCAACAAATTAGGTTTTCGCTTATCATTGTAGATTGTTAGGAGAGAAATCCGATGCGAAATATATAGCTAACTAGCTTCAAAGAGATATTGGAATCCACAAGAAATAGCATTCTGCTCATTTTTTTTCGCATGCGCCAACATTACGGCAAAGTTTGTAAGTGGCAAATTTAAACATCTCTTTGTTTGGCTGATAATGAAGACCCCTGGATTCCATTTTTAATCCAAGATAGTGTGGAAATTTAGAGGGAAACATAGCTCGGTGACTTTCAAATGATCCATTCCTGAACATTTTGAGGATGAAATACTCAATCTTCAGGACAAGCTAGTAAATCAAGAGAAGGTTAACCACATTTTGGGGTTCTGGTTTAGTGAAATGCAAATTTCCAACGAGCGACTGGATCTTTTTACCCTGTTTTAAAATGCAGATGACAGAATGACTGACTAGTCTGACATCTCCAGTGAAAGATGAGACCTGGGATGGGGTGAGATGACAAGAGCAGTTCCTGGAGCAAAAATCCGCTTTGCCGAATGTCACTCAGTTCTCAAAAATTAAAAAAAAAAGTACATTTTTGACATCCGAAACAAATTGCAATGACACGTGAAAGCAAGAAGCTGGCACAGAGAGCTATTTATCATTTTTACAGAGTCCCTGGTTTGTCAAATGGCAAGAACAGTTCTGCTTTGAAGACAAGAATTATTTCACAACAGGGTGATTCGCAACCTTGGCAAGCCTAAGAGGTGTGGACTTCAACTCCCAGAATTCCCTGTGCCGGCTGGGGAATGCTGGGAGTTGAAGTCCTCACATCTTAAAGTTGCCAAGATGGAGACAAACACTCTAAGGCAGGGATAGGCAACCTTGGCTCTTTTATGACTTGTGGACTTCAACTCCCAAAATTCCTGAGCCAGCCATGCTGAGGGGAAAGGGAGAGGTTTCCAAGCTGAGCCAGGCTGGCTCAGGAATTCTGGGAGTTGAAGTCCACGAGTCATAAAAGAGCCAAGGTTGCCTACCTCTGGGCTAGGCCTAGGTCACTTTAAGACTCGTGGACTTCAACTCCCAGAATTCCTGAGCCAGCTCAGCTCACCTTGGAAACCTCTCCCTTTCCTCTCAGGAATTCTGGGAGTTGAAGTCCACGAGTCATAAAAGAGCCGAGATTGCCTACCCCTGCTCTAAGAGTTCATTTTATTTTTTCTGAGGGAAAAAAAATTACTGGGATTATGTCATTTTCAGGAAAGGACCCCGATCGATAATTCTATATAATATTCATGATCAGACTGCCTATAAGAAGTTTCATTTGCTTCAAAAAGCTATGTTTGAAGGAAGAACTATCCACAATAGTTTAGTGATCGTTAAAACATATCCTTGTAGCCACATAAATAGAAAAAAAAAGTAGATAGCAGAGAAGAAAGCAGATAGAGGAAGTCCTCAGATTACGTCCACAACTGAACCCAAAATTTGTTAAGTGAATTTTGCCCCATTTTACAACCTTCCTTGCCACAGTTGTTAAGTGGATCACTGCAGCTGTTAAACTAGTTGCACGGTTACTAAGTGAATCTGGCTTCCCCATTAACAGTTGTTAAGTGAACCAGTTGTTAAATTAGTGACACGGTTACTAAGTGAATCTGGCTTCCCCACTGACTTTGCTGGTCAGGTCACAAAAGAGAATCACATGGCCCCGGGACACTGCGACCGTCATAAATGTGAGTCGGTTGCCAAATAAATCATGTGACCATGGGGATGCTGAAGCTGTGGTGTGAAAAATGGTTTATAAGTCATTTTTTTCGTTGCCGTTGTAACTTTGTAACTAAGAGATCTGTTGTAAGTTGAGGACTTACCTGTACAGAGTAAGAGTCTCCCAGACACTCATTTCAATTTTTTCCCATGGTTTTACCCTAACTTGACATTTTATTTCATACACACACACACAAACACACACACACGCTTCCTGATGCTTTACTTAAATTTATATTTGCACGGCCTCCACAGAGGACGTGCCATTATTGACGTACGGCGCTAATAAAACACATTATACATATAGTTTTATTAGCATTCTGTATCAATAAGGGCACGAGCTCTTTGGAGGCCGTACGCTAAATAAATAAAATCTCAGAGTTTATTTTATTATTAGACAAACTGTTGAGGACTTTTTTTTAAAAAAAAAAGGTGCAACGGTGGGGGAACTTCCCCCATTTCAAATGAAAACAACAGGTAGTAGACTAGAAACTCAGATTTCAAGGTGTATTTTCCCCCCCCCTCTATCATTACTTCCATCACCAGCAGAAGCTTAAGAGAAACTCTGCGGTCAATATCGGTTTATCAATATCCTGCGGACAATTTATCAATATCCTGCGGTCACCACTGGTTACTACCTATTTCAGACAGTTACTCTATAAGGCTGTTCAGAATAACAGAATTCTTTTATTCTGTTATTCTGAAGAGCCTTATAGAGTAACTATCTCAAATGGGTAATAACAGCCAGTGGTGTCCGCAGGATATAGTGAGGGAAAAAAACAGGCAAGATCAAAACTTCACCTGTTTTTCACGTGTTGCAAATGTAAAGTTTGGATCCCACCTTTGTGGCTGCCGTCTTGATCTATATCTATATATCTAGGTACCTCCGTATCAGCTATACAGGTCGTCCTTGATTTTCAACAGTTCATTTAGTGACAGTTCGAAGTTACAACGGCATTGAAAAAGCGACTTACGACCGTTTTTCACACGACCGTCGCAACATCCCCGTGGTCATGTGATCAAAATTCAGACACTTGGGAACTGACTCACATTTATGACCGTTGCGCTGTCCCGGGGTTATGTGATCCCCTTTTGCGACCTTCTGACAAGCAAAGTCAGTGAGGGAAGTCAGATTCACTTAACAAATGTTTCAGTTAGCAACGTAAATTTTGGGCTCAATTGGGATCGTAAGTCGAGGACTATATATCTAGATATAAATATTTATATCTCTCTATATCTATTCTAGATAGATAGATAGATAGATAGATAGATAGATAGATAGATAGATAGATAGATAGATAGATAGATAGATAGATAGATAGATAGAGGGCTTTTTTTTTCTCATAGAACGCCCAGAACGGAGTTCTGGCACCCTTTTTGGATGGAACCATGTAGGGTAGGCAAAGCAGGTTGTATGATGTGTGTGAGTTCCAGCACCTTTTGTTTTTAGAAAAAAAGCACTGGATGGATAGACGATAGATAGATAGATAGATAGATAGATAGATAGATAGATAGATAGATAGATAGATAGATAGATAGATAGATAGATAGGCAGGCAGGCAGGCAGGCAGGCAGGCAGGCAGGTGGATGAAAATAGAAAAAGGAAGTATTAAAGACGTGGATTTATATATATATATATATATATATATATATATATATATATATATATATATATATATATATATATATATATATATATATATATATGTTTAAAATTGTTGACAAAGAAATAAGGGAATTTCTGATATATATATATATATTTATATTTAGATAGATAGATAGATAGATAGATAGATAGATAGAGATAGATAGATAGATAGATAGATAGATAGATAGATAGATAGATAGATAGATAGATAGAGCTATAAATAGATAGGCAGGGGTTGGACTAGAAGACCTCCAAGGTCCCTTCCAGCCCTATCATTCTATGATTTAATGATGATTATGCAATAATATCCATGCTAACAGATGTTTACAAAGATTAATACCTAATGTTGTATGCTATGGTATAGGATGATTGCTTAGCAATAGGATCTTATGTTTAATGTTGACCACATTAATATGGAACCAGATAAGAGAAACACCAATCAAACAAAGTGTAACAGGAGTATAGTTGAGGCTAGACGCGAGGAGTGGGAAAAAGGCTTACTAACTCAGACGTTTTCAAAGACTAATGCATAGCATTGTATATCAGGTGCCATGATGATTACTGCATAATATGTTTTTATGTTCAATGTTGATTGTTTTAATAAAAAATTTTTTATATTAAAAAAAAAAAAGACTGCAATCCAATTTGTTTCCTGAAATTTCAAAAGATATAAAGTTTGGCCTTGAGTGCCAGGTGTAGCTGGCAAGCTGGAGAAATGTGGAGAGAGATTTAACAGCTTTTTGTTGTGATGGGATAACGGCGCTGAAAACCGAGAACATCTCCTGCGTTAATCTACAATTCTATGCAGATCACGGCATGCAAATCTTTGACTAGGTATGTTCTCCTTATTACCGCTAACGTCTGCTTACAAAAGACAGGGTACATTTTCTTTTCTTTCTTTTTTTCCCCCCCTCAGCCTTTCTATTTTTATTTTCTCTGAATTATTCTGGGGTGCTGGGTAGTCGTGAGGAGGAAATACAGAATTAATTCAATGTATTCTGCTCCCAGTTGTAAGTCAAATTAAATAGAACATGATCTTATTTCATAAAGGGGGACAGAAAACCCTATGCGGCTATGTGGTGGTGATGCTGTGTAAATTTTACTTTTGAGTTGCAGAATCTCCCTGTCCCTTGCCAACAGGCAGCCCATAACTAAAGACAATTTAAAATTATGCACGCTTGCTTCGATGATCTCACTCTAAATCTGAACTTACTCCAGAGGGAATCATAATTATTTACTAGCTTCCATCTTTGGGCAGACCTGAGTCCTAAATACAAAAACAACTTATCTGAATGCTTTTAAGGAGGGAAAAACAAAAGAGAAATTGACTTTTTTTTCCCTTTATTTTTCTGAAGGTTAAATAGCAAATGGTCACATTTTGTCATTCTTAAATCAAAAGCCCCCTCTATTGGGAACCTCCAAGCCATTTTTCGGACCTTAGAATGGAGCAACAGTTCTATAAGTTGCTAGCTTCAGAGAAGTAGACATTTTAACCATATTTAATTTAAAAAAAAAAAGATCTTACAAAGACCTGAGTAATGTGCATGGATAATGAAACTGATAATCAGTTTTGTCTAGAGCAGCGGTTCTCAACCTGTGGGTCGCGACCCCATTTGGGGTCGAACGACCGTTTCACGGGGGTCACCAAACACCACAGCCCGCCATTTTTTCCCCTTTTCCCCTCGGACGGCGCAGGGGGCAGCACCGTGCATGCGCGGGGGTAGCACCGCGCATGCGCGATGCGGTCTGTCGCACCGCGCCGCGCATGCACGATTCGGGCTGTTGCGTGTGCTGCGCATGCGCGATGCAGCCCGTCGTGCCGCGCATGCACGATTCGGGCTGTCGTGCGCGCACCGCGCATGCGCAATACAAGCCATCGCGCCGCGCATGCACGATTTGGGCTGTCGCACGCGCCGCGCATGCGCGGTTCAGACCGTCTCGGCCTGAAAAAGGTTGAGAACCACTGGTCTAGAGGTTAAGACACCAGGCTATAAACCGGGAGACTGTGAGTTCTAGTCCCGCCTTAGGCATGAAAGCCAGCTAGGTGACTTTGGGCACATCACCAAGAGTCAGTGAATTCTACTCCCATCTTAGCCATAAAAGCTAGTTCGGTGATTTTGGGCCGATGATCAAGAGATGGTGAGTTCTTTTTTTTTTATAATAATAATAATTTTTTTATTTTTTATTTTTCCAAACTCTCCCCGATATATATACCGTGATATTTGTGAGATGTTAACATACATTCTTTTAACATTCATATATAAGATACTTTTAATAAAATGCAATAAATACATACACATGACTTTTGGTGTTGCTCGCCCATTTCCCCTTTCACTGTATCCACACTCCTTCTTCTCTACCTTCTTTCTCCCTTTCTTCTCTTCCCTCCTTCCCTCTTCTTCCTCGCCTCTTCTCTTTCCTTCACCACTCTCCTCCCCTTTCTCCCCACTTCTCCTCTTCTTCTCCTCCAACCTTCCTACTTCCTACTCCCCTCCTTTACTCTTTTCTCTCTCCTCTCCTTTCTTCCCTCCCTCTCATCCCTCTTCAGATACAATTCAGGGGTAATGTCCGAGCAACTCCTCTCTCCAAATTTCCCTATCTGTATTATATACAATAAGATTAATTTTCTCTTACATTAATACTTCTATTTATCTAACCTCGGTATATACTTCTATAAATATTTATACAATCTCCCGTTATTCAATACTCTGTCACCTGGATCTCCCTCCTTATCTGCTCCTTCTTCCTCCATCTAAATTGATGTTAACTATCTTTTAACCATATTCTCTTTTCAGCCAATCATAAAAAGTTCCCCAGATTTCATAGTAATCTGACTCTGTCTTATCTTTAATTGTCATTGTTAGTCTATTCATTTCTGCACATTCCAGTCTTTTCCCAATCAGAGACGGTGAGTTCTAATCCCACCTTAGGCATGAAAGTCAATTGGATGACTTTGGGCCAGTCAACTTTTTCTCAGCACAAATGATCTCACAGGTCATTATGGAGAGAATAGGAGGAAGAAGGAATGTTAATCATATTTGCTGCCTGGAGTTATTTATGCAGTAAAAATAATAAAGGCAGGATGAAGGAGAAGGAGGAGGAGGAGGAGGAGGAGGAGGAGGAGGAGGAGGAGGAGGAGGAGAAGGAGAAGAAGGAGGAGGAGGAGGAGGAGAAGGAGGAGGAGGAGAAGAAGAAGAAGAAGAAGAAGGAGAAGGAGAAGGAGAAGGAGAAGGAGAAGGAGAAGGAGAAGGAGAAGGAGAAGGAGGAGAAGGAGAAGGAGAAGGAGAAGAAGGAGGAGGAGGAGAAGGAGAAGGAGGAGGAGGAGGAGGAGAAGAAGAAGAAGGAGAAGAAGGAGAAGAAGGAGGAGGAGGAGAAGAAGAAGGAGGAGGAGGAGGAGGAGAAAAAGAAGAAGAAGAAGAAGAAGAAGAAGAAGAAGAAGAAGAAGAAGAAGAAGAAGAAGAAGAAGAAGAAGAAGAAGAAGAAGAAGAAGAAGAAGAAGAAGAAGAAGAAGAAGAAGAAGAAGAAGAAGAAGAATTTCTCAAATCCTTGCACATAGCTTTCTGTATTTAGTCAGGTTTCTTGTGAAAACAAGATCAAATAAGCTCAGAGATTTTATCTTATTGTTTACCGGTTTTCAAATACAATGACTTTTCAGGTTTGCTATTGGTGTTTTGATGAGTCAAGGTAAGTCTACACTTCGTTTTAAATCAAACCAGACAAGAATATGCAACTTATCACCTTCTTGCTGACTGCCACAAGTGATATTTTCTAGCATCTACTCTACTCTACTCTACTCTACTCTACTCTACTCTACTCTACTCTACTTTACTCTACTAAGAATTCAAATCAACTGCACAACCAATCAGCGACGGCACCAACCCTCAACCATCCCACACAGGCCCCCACTCCCACCAGCAGTTCACCTCCCAATGACCCTCACCTGAGATGACCTCCCCATCGCAAGACCCTCATTTGATGTGACCCACACCTGACCCATCTCAAGACCTTTATCTAATGTGACTCACACCTGACCCATCACAGGATTCTCACCTGAGGTGACTTCCCCATCACAAGACCTGCTGACCACACCAAGCCCTTATAAGCAGAAAAACACTCACACTGACAATCTCCTAAATTCCTCCAAAGATGTTACCTAGCCTGGTAACCAAATGTTTGGAAACCAGCCCACAAGCTTGGGTCTTGTGATGGGTCAGGTGTGGATCATGTCAAGCAAGGGTCTTTTGATGGGTCAGGTGTGGGTCATGTCATGTGAGGCTCTTGTGATGGGTCTTGTCATCAACTTCCCATTACAAGACCCTCACTTGACCTGACCTTCACCTGACCCATCAGAAGACCCACACCTGATGTGACCTGCCACATCATAAGACCTACTGACCACATGAAGCTTTTATAAGCAGAAGAATACCAACACTGACATCCCCTAAATTCCTCTGAAGATGTTATCTAGCCTGGTAACAAAATGTTTGGAAACCAACCCACAAGCTCAGAGAACGAACTTCCAACCTCATCCCACATCTGAACTAGATATCCGCCACTATCGCAAAGAGTACATATCCTAAGACCATGAGTTCTGATCTTCATGGATTCTCAAAGTACTAGCCACAGCCAGGTATGGCTTCTAGCAAAATATCCTTCTGTGACTCTTGTGTCTTGCGCAATCCATGCTATTCTACCAGAGCAATGAGATTCACGGTTGCCATAAGACAAGAGTCTTCAAACTTGGCCCTTTTATGACTTGTGGACCTCAACTCCCAGAATTCCTCAGCCAGCATGCCTGGCTGAGGAATTCTGGGAGTTGAAGCCCACAAGTCATAAAAGGGCCAAGTTTGAAGACCCCTGCCATAAGAGATGCAGGTATAGAAGCCCCTTTAGTACAGTGAAATGATTCCTTGCTTGAGGAAATATTTATCTTCAGATTTAATCCCTTCTTCAGGCTGTACAAACACAGCATTTCTGTAGCAACATCTTGCAATCTGTATATATAGGTTTCCAACTTATACTTGCGGGACCGTCTTATACTTGCGGGACCGTCTTCTGCCTCATGAATCCCAGCGACCGGTTAGGGCGCATAGGGTTGGCCTCCTACGGGTCCCGTCTGTTAGACAATGTCGCTGGCAGGGCCTAGGGCAAGGGCCTTCTCCGTTGCTGCCCTAGCCTCCTGGAACCAGCTTCCATCAGAGGTTCGTACTGCTCCCTCCCTCCTAGCTTTCCGGAAACAGCTGAAGACGCATCTATGCCGACAGGCTTGGGGCGTATGAGCTGTGCTCTCCCCTGTCCCTGGGAGTGTCCCTCCATCGGTGACTGTGGGCTGAATGTGTTTGTATGTTGTGTGAATGGAATTAATTTTTAAATTTTAAATTTAATTGTGTTTTTAATTGTGTTGTTGTTGTGAGCCGCCCTGAGTCTTGGGAGAAGGGCGGCATATAAATTAAATTAAATAAATAAAATAAATAAATAAAATAAACTTGTTGATTCAGAGAAGATGGTAAATTCACAGAGAATTTTAGGAACTGGGTATATCTAGTCTAGTGAAAAGAAGGATTTGGGGAGACATGATGACAGTCTTCCAATATTTGAGGAGAGGCCACAAAGAGGAGGGGAGGGGTGTCAATCTATTCTCCAAAGTACCTAAAGGCCGGACAAGGAGCAACGGGTGGAAACTAATCAAGCAGAGAAGCAACCTAGAACTAAGGAGGAATTTCCTGACAATGAGAACAATTAATCAGTAGAACAACCTGCCTCCAGAAATTGTGTGTGCTCCATCACTGGAGGTTTTTAAGAAGAGACTGGACAACCAATTGTCTGAAATGGTATAGGTTCTCCTGCTTGAACAGGGGGTTGGACCAGAAGACCTCCAAGGTCCCTTCCAACTCTTATTCTATTATTCTGGCAGCGAGATCTTCATTTCTAGTGGGTCATCTTTTCATCTGTCTTTAGAGAAAACAGATCTCCTCCTGATCATAGCTCTGAAGGACTGCACAGATGGATCCTTCAAAACCAGGGACAGACCTGCTGAGACGCGGCCAGACTGGAGGAACCCAATCTAGATCCACATTCTGGGGGGATCGGTGTGACATACTAGGATAGATAATTGAGGAAGAAGAGGATGACAGATCTACGTAGGGTTCCTAACGCAGCTGGATGGTGAAGAATTTTGATCTTCTGGAAAGAAGGAAACCCACAGAGATACCCCCAGAAATCTTCAGGAGCAGCACAAGGAGGAAAGTGGAAAAGCAGAACATGCTGGACATTCAACAAGAAATGAATTCAGAGCATCCAGCTTTGAACCTCAGGCTTTCCCAATGATTTTGCTTGTCAGAAGGTCACACAAGATGATTGATCACACGAGCCCAGGATGCTAAGACCGTCACAAACATCCACCAGTTGTCAAGCATCTGAATGACAAATCACCTGACCCTGGGGATGCCGCAAGAGCTGTTTTTTCAGTGCCGTTGTAAGTTTTGAACCGTCACTAAACAAATTGTCTGTATTCTGTTGTAACTTTAAACAGTCACTAAACCAGCGGTTCTCAACCTATGGGTCGCGACCCCATTTGGGGTCGAATGACCATTTCGCGGGGGTCGCCGGACACCGCGGTCCGCCATTTTGGTTTCTTTTTGTTTGTTTGTTTGTTTAATCACGCGTGCGCCGCGCATGCGCGGTTCGGGCCGTCGCACGCGCGCCGCGCATGCGCAGATCAGCCCGTCACGGTCCACCATTTTGTTTTGTTTGTTTGTTTTTTGTTTTTTTCGTCACGCGTGCGCCGCACATGCGTGGTTCAGGCCGTCGCGCGCACGCCGCGCAGATCGGCCCGTCGCGGTCCGCCATTTTGTTTTGTGTTTTTTTTCGTCGCGCGCGCGCCGCGCATGGGCAAGGCAAGTGGGGTCTCAACCTGAAAAAGGTTGACAACCACTGCACTAAACAGACCAATCTGTATTATATTTCAGAAGGAACCTTTTTTTCCCCCCAAATAAAAACATCTTGTACGTTATGCATGGGCTAATAGAAATATGTTGGTTTTTTTCCACGCAGGGATAGATATTTTTGATGACAAATTTGAAATTTTGGCCGGCGGTTCCAGTGAGACAGAATTCACTCCACCAGCTAGAAGAGTTTCGGCTTTGTCATCCATTCCCCTGAACTCATTATTGACCCTGGAGAAAATACTAGCCTTAAGCAACTTTTTAATGAAGGCTGTGGTGCAGTCACTGCCGTAGTGCTAAATGTGGATAATGAGAAACAAACCGCTTAGATTCCGGGCCTGTATGGTTCAGGGCCTGGAAAGTTCACTTCTTGGGAATTCGTTCTCACGATGAAGCTGACATCCGAAAGGAGATTTAATTATCTTGCTCGCTAATTTGTTACATAAAACCCACTCAAGTTGATCAAGATCACGATCAGCCCTGCAAAAACATATATTTAAGAGGCTGTTAACGGAGGAGAGGAAATTTCACCTCAGCTAGGAACCTGGAGAACCGCAGCCTCGAGGACCTGGGATGGCTCTCCAATTTTGGAAGACCACAGGCCGTCCTCGACTTACAACAGTTCATTTAGCGACCGTTCAAAGTTACGACGGCGCTGAAAAAAAAGGGACTTGTGACTGTTTTTCATACTTACGAATGTTGGCCACGGTCTTCAAAAATTCAGACGCCTGGCAACTCATATTTATGACGGTTGCCGTGTCCCAGGGTCATATGATCCCATTGTCAATGCTGCTAACATCGGATGTTGTTGCATTGACAACAGATAGAAATGTAGCCATTTTTTCCCTTTTGCTTTTAGAGCAGACGTGTCAAACACAAGGCCCGGGGGGCCGGATGCGGCCTGCAAAGTGGTTTCATGTGGCCCGCGAAGCCATCCTGGAAACAGTGAGGGAATGGCCCCCTCTGCCTTGGCCCTGGCCCAGGCCAGCTGGGAGCCAATGTACAATTTTGTGGTGGCCATCTATTTATTTATTTATTTATCAAATTTGTATGCCGCCCCTCGCCCGAGACTCGGGGCGGCTCACAACAACAATATGGGTACACATAAAAAAATTTAATAACAATAACAACATACAAACCAAGGATCCGTACATACAACATTCAAACACACAATCAAGGATGGAAGCACATTCCTCGGCCCGGGGGTAGAACATAGTTCATACCCCCCAAGCCTGCCGGCACAAATAGGTCTTCAAAAGCTTCCGGAAAGCTAGGAGGGAGGAGGCAGTACGAACCTCCGAGGGGAGCTGGTTCCAGAGGGCTGGGTCAGCAACGGAGAAGGCCCTTGCCCTAGGCCCCGCCAGATGACATTGTCTAACAGACGGGACCCGTAGGAGGCCAACCCTATGCGCCCTAACCGATCGCTGGGATGCATGAGGCTGAAGACGGTCCCACAAGTAACCTGAAACGCATTCAGTCTTAGCTCCATAAGCCCCCCCTGCATGGCCTGAGAGGAACAGTGAGGCTCCTCCAGTGGATCATGCCTTGGCACTTGCCCCGGTCCCCCCCCTTCTGCCAGAGACCTTCAGATCAGTCCCACTCCTGCCCAGGCCCCCACAGGCACCCTTGACACGAATGATGTACAGCTGGCCACACCCACCCCGTAGGCCACACCCACTCCATCCACGCCTACCCAGTAGGCCGCACCCACCCTGGCCACACCCACCCAGCCCCGAGGGCAACCGCAATGCTGATGCGGCTATCAATGAAATTGAGTTTGATACCCCTGCTTTAGAGTTAGATGATGCTGGGGGGGTGGGGATATGAATGAGAGTCTGGCTAGACATAACAACACTAAACCTAGCGGGAGAATCAAGGTTATTGTAACCAGAGCTGATAAGGAATTGGTCGAGCTGGAGAGGAAGCCCATGCTTCAAGCTAATTGGGGAATGTGATTTATGACTGTTAATTGGAGGAGGGAATTGTGCCTTGATACTATGTGCCCAGGGGAGGGGAATTCAGTTTTTGGCTTCGACTATGTAAGTGCCGATATTATGCTACTCAAAATAAAGGTTCTTTAATGGTAAACAATGCCTCAAAGTTCTTTTGAAGAGTTTCATCTGTCGGAACCACGACACTCATTTTGTGACCTCCTGATCAATGGGGAAAGCCATGTACTTAACTTTACAACTGCAGTGATTCATTTAATCACTGTGGCGAGAAATGTCCTAAAATAGGGCAAACTTCACTTAACAAATGTCTGGCTTAGCAACGGAAATTTTGGGCTCAATTGTGGCCATTAAGTCGAGGACTGCCCATAGTGCTTAAAATAAATGCATCTGTTTTAGAGAATTTTAATTTCTCTGTTGGTGAAAATAAATCAGAAGCTCTCACAGCTGACTGCATTTAGCTGATTCAAATAAATTTCTTTATATTCATATCAAAATATTTACAATACCATACATTCTTCTTTACAGCAACATAGCTCAATGAAGACTTCTTACAAAGAGATACAGAGACAAAACTGAGACTGAAAATTCAGCTCCTAACTCAATACCTTTTTTTGCACAGACTCAGTAGCACTTTTCTCACATTGGCTGACTGAGTTGCCACATGACTCTTCCTGCTCATGAATATTCCAACAATCTGTTTTCTCTCCTCCTCATATCCTGAGATCTTGGACAAGCCTCCAACAGTTTTAACGGCAGATCCCAGAGTCTCTGCAAAAGGCATGATTAAAAAGCTGTCTTTTCAGCTGAGTTAGGTTTTTAAGATTTTTCAATAATTTCCAATGTGTCAAAACAGCAGTTTTGATCTATTTTATACGGTCTGCTTCCCTGTCTAAATTACTGATGTGCTGTCTTGTTATTCGTGCCATCTGCAAAGCACAGTTGTCCTTGCAAGGGATTATAAATAAGTAAGTATTAACCGTGAATTTCCTTGATAAAAATCTTCATCTTTCTTGCTATCAGAGGGAAGTGGGAATTCACCACAGGGAAAATTCGGATGAGAATAGTGGCTGAAAATGATTTTAAAATATGGGATATGAAAGGGAACAAGCCTGAAGGAATGAGGAATGGAAAATGTATTTACTGTATACTTGGGATAATACAATTCTTTGTAATTCCCCCCCCTTAAAATACAGGTGGTCCTCAACTTACGATCTCATTTGGGACCGGAATTTCCATCGTTAAACAAGGCAGTTGTTAAGTAAGTCACGCCTGTTTTTAAAACTCTTTTTTTTTCTGCCATAGTTGTTAAGTGAATTATTTGGTAATTAAGCAAATTTGGCTTCTGTCGTTGATTTTGATTGTTGGAATCCAGTTGGGAAGATTGCAAATGGCGATCACATGATCCCAGGATGCTGAAACCCTAGTAAATGCAGGCTGGTTGCCCACCACTCAAATTTTGAGCACAAGACTCTGAAGATGAAGCAATGGTCATAAGTGTGATGACCGATTGTAAGTCACTTATTGCTTTGAATAGCAATAGCACTTAGTCTTATATGTCGCTTTATAGTGCTTTATAGCTCTCTAATAAGCAGTTTACGAAGTCAGCCTCTTGCCCCCAACAATCGGGGTCCTCATTTTACTGACCTCACAAGGATGGAAGGCTGAGTCAACCTGGAGCAGGTCAGGATCGAACTCCTGGCAGTGGGCAGAGTCAGCCTGCAACACTGCACTTTAACCACTCCGCCACCACAGGGCTCCGAATGCTTGCTAAATGAATGGCTGCATTTTGAGGACTCTCTGCAAATCTACCAATGGCCATTTTAATCTGCTCTGGTGCCATGAAATTATGGTCATAAGCCTGGAACAAGACATTCCTCAACGTAATGTAGGAATGAAAACTTAATAACAGAAGGCCTTGTTCAGACAAGTATGCTGTGTGAATTAGCCAAATGGAAAATCAACCCAATTTCTGTGTTTGCAAAACTCATTTTTCAGTATGTAAACTGGGGGGGCGGGAGGGGAAATCCATGGGTCTCACCTTGTATGCAATACCCTCTCCCCATACAAATATAAATAAAGGAATAAATAAACCATCCTAACCCCTAACATTAGCTTTACTAAATGTCTATGGAGATTCTCAGTCATCTCAGTACAATGCAGTGAGCCCATGTACAGATCGGCACATTGGGGAAACATAACAACTACTTCATAAAACCATGGCACAACGTAGGACAGCGATGGCGAACCTTTTCAGAGACCGAGTGCCCAAACTGCAACCCAAAACCTACTTATGTGTCGTCGGGGGCCGGGTGGGTGTGGCCCAAGGGGTGGGCGTGGCCCATTGGCTGGGCGTGGCTGCGGTGGTAACGGCAGACTGGGTGGGGCTAAAACGTTCAATCAATCAATTCCAACTTTGTGAGATCTTTTTTCCCCCCGCGAGAAGTTGAAATGGATTGATTGAACCTTTTTTTTTTTGTACACGGCGGCGGAGGCCTAAAGCGAAAAGGTTTTATAAAACCCAGCTGAAGGCCTAGGACTGGGGCGACGGCGCGCGTGCCCACAGAGAGGGCTCTGAGGGCCGCCTGTGGCATGCGTGCCATAGGTTCGCCACCACGGACATAGGAGAACAAACCCATCAGGATAAGATTCAGCAGTCCATCTGCCTTCAAAAGACAAAGAGTGCTCTTTCAAAGACAGCAAAGTCCACATTTTGGACAGAGAGGACCGCTGGTTTAGAAAGAGGGGTCCAAGAGGCCATCTATGTCAAAACTGGACAGCCCTCTCTCAACATGGGTGGGGGGATCCGACATCACCTATCTCCAGTCTACAACATCGTCCTTTCAGCAGTTCCAAGAAGGCTCCACACCCATTTGCACCACTCAGGTGACCCTGAGGACACAGATAAGCCTCCAAGTTGCCTCAAGGACTCTCTAAAACAGCGGTTCTCAACCTGTGGGTCGCGACCCCATTTGGGGTCGAACGACCACTTCACGGGGGTCGCCAAACAACGCAGTCCGCCATTTTTTCCCTTTTCCCCTCGGCTGGCGCAGGGGACAGCACCGCGCATGCGCGGGGTAGTACCGTGCATGCGCGATGTGGGCCGTCGCGTGCGCGCCGTGCATGTGCGATGCGAGCCGTCGCTTGCGCATCGCGCATGCGTGATGTGGGCCATTGCGCGCACGCATGCGCAGTGCGGGTCGCGCCACGCATGCGCGGTGCAGGTCAGGGTCACGGCCTGAAAAAGGTTGAGAACCGCTGCTCTAAAAGGAGGCAAATAACCAGCTGTCTGCGAGGAGTATAAATCTTTCCATTCCCCACCATCCAGTCAGAGCTGAAGAAGCTTCTTGGGTGAGAAGCGAAACGTCTTCAAAGAAAAACAAAAACAAAAAAAGTCCAGTTGCCTCTTGAAAAAAGCACCTTTGGGATGAGTTGTACCACTTAGCTTAACAAATGAAGCCACTACATCTTGAACTTGGCCTGTCGAAATCTGAGGTGTGAATCCAGGCAGGAAGTTGCGTTAGCTGCAGTGGCATTGGTTAAACCACAACGGTCACAAAACCTGGAGTGACCTTGCCAAGACACCAATTATAGTAGGAATTCACTGTATACAATATATATATATATATATTTAAACGCGGTTTCTAAATCGCACACATGAGCTCAAAGGCTCACAGAGAGATGCCTAGCCAATATTATTGATTTTGAAGTGGGAATATTTTTTTTTTAATCGGGTTGGCTTAAAATCAAACTTCATTGTGTGGGAATTTCTGTAAAAAATAGACCTGACTCATGTATCCATCAAGGCTTCATCAAAACAGAGTGTTAAGTGGCTGAGCGGGAGGCTGAGGTAAAATTGTGCTTTCCTGAGCGGTTCAGCCTCAGAAAGGCGGTAGTTGCCATCTGCTGGAGTGTGCAACAAATGACAACACACACATCCTTGGCAATGGAAGTCCTTCCTTAAGCCTCACCTGGGAAGGAAGGTACCTAGAAGGCATTACCAAAGATGGCCAAAGGGTGGGGTGAGGGGGGGCAAAAACATAGAAAGAAAGAAATAAAAATTAAACTATTTCCCAAGTGAACTGAAAAGCAAGGTCAGGACTTCATAGATAGCATTCTTAAATAAGTAAAAATGCCATAGTTTAACTGCTGTAACTTACTAAATCACAATTTTTATTTGGGGTGGGAATATGCATCCATTCTCCTCTCCTCAGATGGCTGGTAAAGTTCTCCTCCTCCTCCTCCTTTCCTTTTCTTTCTCCTCCTCCTCTTCCTTCTCCTTCTATTCCTCCTCTTCTCAATCTCTTTTCCTCCTCCCCTCCCCCTCTCCTCTCCTCTTCTCCTCTTCATTTCCTTTTCTCCTCCTCCTCTTTTCCTTCTCCTTCTTTCTCCGCCTCCTTTATTCCTTCACCTTCTTTTCCTTTTTCTCCTCCTCCCCCCCTCTCCTCTTCTCCTTCTCCTCTTCATTTCCTTTTCTCCTCCTCCTCCTCCTCCTCCTCCTCTTTTCCTTTCTCTTTTTCTTCTCCTTCTTTCTCCTCCTCCTTTTTTCCTTCACCTTCTTTTCCTTTTCCTCCTCCTCCTCTTCCTCCTCCTCCTCTTTTCCTCCTCCTCTCCTCTTCTTTTCCTTCTTTTCCTCCTCTCCTTCTCCTTCTCCTCTCCTCTCTCTCCTTTTTCTTCTGTCTCCTTTTTCTCCTCCTCCCTCTCTTCCTCCTTTCTCCCCGTCCTCCTCTCTGCTTTAGACTGATCTTTGTTGTTCGTTGAGAAGTCGTGTCCGACCCATCGCAACCCCATGGACAACGTTTCTCCAGGTCTTCCTGTCCTCTATCATCTTCTGGAGTCCATTTAAGCTGACGCCTCCTGCTTCAGGGACTCCATCCAGCCACCTCATTCTCCGTCGTCCCCACCTTCTCTTGCCCTCCATCTTTCCCAGCATCAGGCTCTTCTCCAGGGAGTCCTTCCTTCTCATTAGGTGGCCAAAGGACTTGAGTTTCCACTTCAGGATCTGGCCTTCTAAAGAGCAGTCGGGGTTGATCTCCTCTAGGACTGACCGGTTGGATCGCCTTGCAGTCCAGGGGACTCGCAGGAGTCTTCTCCAGCACCAGAGTTCAAAGGCCTCCATTCTTTGGCGCTCAGCCTTTCTTACGGTCCAGCTTTCACAGCCATACATTGCAACTGGGAAAACCATGGCCTGGACTCTACGCCCTTTTGTTGGCAGGGTGATGTCTCTGCTTTAGATTACTCAATTTATTTCTCACCTTTACCTCAGTTGATAAAGGTGGCCTATATGGCACCCCCTTCCTCTGATTTTTTCCCCCACAGCCATCATCCAATAATGAAGGTTGGGCTGAGAGAGGGGGGAATGGTTGAAAGTCACCCCCAGGAGCTTTAAGGGCAGAAGATGGTCTTCCACCTCGGTCTTCCTATCCCTGGTCGGACAATTTAACAACTGCTCTACACTAGCTTAGTCTTTTTTTTTTTTTAATATATAAAATTCTTTTATTCAAACAATCAGCATTGAACATAAAAACATATTGTGCAGCAATCATCATGGCACCTGATATACAATACTAAGTATTAGTCATTGAAAATGTCTGAGTTACCATTCCTATTCTAGGACTTGCTTTTTATTGTCAACACTCCTTTTGATTCCCCTTTTGACTGCTGCCTAGTTAGTAACCATGATCCTTTTCAGTCATCTGCACCCTGCATGACAGCTGTTATGTTGATTATATTTTGGATCTATAAACAGAAATAAATACTCCTAGAGGAATATTTCAGCTTTCCTGGTCTTCTTCTCCAGCCAGCTCTAATAAAGGAATTTCACTTTACATTTGACGGGACGCAACTCTCTACTCGAGAACATGGTTTACATGCAAAAAAAAAAAAAAAAAAATCACATTCAAATCCAGACACGCTGAGGTAAACTTCCACAACTCTGAAGAATCAATCTCCAGGACCAAAACTGAATGTGACGGATCAAGCACTCTGTGGTCAATTCTGCCTCAAGTCCCCCAGTGTGCTATTGAATCTGTGCATTCATGTATAAAGTATACTCTTACATTTGCCCGTTCAGATAAAGACATAAATGCTGGTCAATTATGTTCGATGTCAATAGGCACTCTCTAGCCATCTCATTCAAAGACTGCTAAAGGTATTATCCAATGTCCTACAATGTAATGACTGCGTACAGAAATAAAAGATAGAATGCAATCTATACGTAGGTGAAAGAAGCAACAGGGTGGAAGCTAATCCAGCCTGGAAACAAGGAGAAATTTCTAGACAGTTAGAACCCTTACCAGGGGAACAACAGAAATTATGGGCGCTCCAACACTGAAGAGATTGGACAATCATTTGTCTAGGATGAAATAAGGTCTCCTGCCTGGGGCGGGGTGGGACTAGAACAGGGCTTTTCAACCAGTGGTATGGGTACACATTGGCACCTGGCAGGTGGTACGTGACCATCTTAGAAAAGTGGTAGCGGGAGAGGGGAATGAGCTGAACCAGTGGCAGCACCACACAAGCCTGAGCGAGAGACGGCTGGAGCTGCAGGGCTGTCAGAGCTCAGCGGAAGCGCCAGGATCAGTGCCGCTTTCCAGCTGATCGGCGCTTCTTTGGGGCTGTCAGGGCACAGTGGAAGCACCAGGATCAGAGCCAGGCTCCAGCTGGAGCTCGGCGCTGATCCTGGTGCTTCTGCTGAGCCCTGAAGAAGCACCAATCAGCTGGAGCTCAGCGCTGATCCTGGCGCTTCTGCTGAGCCCAGAAGAAGCGCCGATCAGCTGGAATGTTGCAGCCTCTCCAGGGTCTTGTGATTTACATTCAGATGCTTGGCCACTGATTCATATTTATGACGGTCACAGTGTCCCAGGGTCATGTCAAGTGACCAAAACCTGCTGCAACCACCCAGCAGACGGGGGGGGGGATAAAAAACCAAACACCCCCCACCCCACCCCCACCGCCAATCCTCAACAGAAATGCTCATAACAATGAAAACCTCAGACAGGAGGAAGAGCGTCGCCTGGCGGGCAGGCAGGTTTCTTGCTCGGCTGTGGCTTGGGGGCACATTTTTCAGGGCCATTGTAACTTCGAACAGTCACTAAGCGAACTGTTGTAAGTCGAGGACTACCTGTACTTTATCACTTTTTCTTTCTTTCTTTTTTGGTCATCAAGTTTTTGACCCCTTGCTAAGTGATTGGTGGTCCTCGGATATTGCCATACCCTAAAAGTGGTACAATGGGTGAAAAGGTTGAAAAGCCCTGGACTAGATGACCTCCAAGGTCCCATCCAGCCCTACAATTCTATTATTCTAGTACTTAGTGCAAAATAGGTTTCCTCTGTTTCTAATTCTCCATCTTTGAAAAGCAAATTATGTTTAGGTTTATGTGCCACCAAAAAACAAACATCACGGATCCTTAAAAGCCCCAAGGATTTTAAATGTTCCATCCTGTTGCTACTGTTTTCCTGTCCACAACCCCGGTCTGAAATGTAGCTAATATAGTTAAAACAATATCTAACATTTATCTATTGCATAGAACATAGAATACTGATGGCAGAAAAAAAACTCAAGAGGGCAGACACAACGGACGACTAGGTCTTAGATTGTTGTTCAGTGTGTCTGCCCTTTGAGTTTTTGTTTTTTTTTAAATTTTGCCAGAAGATGGACATTTCCATCTAAATCTTAGAGATGAGGACAAAATATTCAGTTTTTTCTTTCTTCAAAAAAAATAAAATAAATCTCCTTCCTTTCTTGCATTTATTGTTCGTTATTTATCAGGTACCTTAATTCATTCTTGAGAAGACCTAATCTCGTTGTATGAAAAATATATATTTGAGGTCATTTTGAGATGTGTTTGTGCATATGTGTGTGTGTGTGTGTGCGTGCGTGTGTATACATATATGTGTGTCTTAAGCGTTTTTTATGATGGGAAGAAGAAATCCCTTTAACTCTTGGTTAGCAATCCAAATTTAACATATATGTATATGTGTACACACACACAAACACACACACACATTCCTACTTTGTGCTCACTGTTGCCATGAGAACTTCAGAAATGGGAAAACGAAATCACAGGGAAACATTTTTTCAGGATAAGACGATCCTGAAAACAATCCTGAAAACCTTCGCGGTTAACTTGGATCAGTCATAATTGAAATTTCTGTTCCCTGAGTTTTGCTGGATGTTACATCTGGGGAATAGCAAATGCAAAAAAATACCTTTTAATCAGAAGTTGTAAGACAATTTATATTTTACCTTCTGTCTTTAAGGTTCCTGCTGTGTAGGGTTTCCTGCCTGAGCAGGGGGTTGGACTAGATGACCTCCAAGGTTCCTTCCACCTTTATTATTATTATTATTATTATCATTATTATTATTAATATTGTCGTTGTTGTTGATCATTGCACAGTCAGCCAGATGTTCAGACTGGATTTGGCATTTTGTCTACCTATCGAGTCCTTCCCAAGGACCTGCGATAGGCAGATGTGGATGTTTGATGGTGTTATAGATCTCGTCGCAGGATGAAAGCAGTACCTAGCAAGGCTGCCTTTTGCAATTGACTAGTGGCGAATTTGTCAATGCCGATGATGGTGTTCAAGTGGTGCTCCAGTTGTTTTGGGATTGCACCCAAGGCGCCTATGACTATTGGTCCTACCCTTGCTTGCTTTTGCCACAGTTTTTCTATTTCTATTTGTAGGTCTTTTTATTTTGTGATCTTCTCCAGTTCTTTCTCGTCTATTCTGCTGTCTCCAGGCACTGCCAGGTCCACTATCGTCCCTTCCAACTCTATTATTATTATTATTATTATTATTATTATTATTATTATTATTATTATTATTATTATTATTATTATTATTATTATTATTATTATTATTATCATTATTATTATTATCATTATTATTATTATCATTATTATTATCATCATCATTATCTGTATTAGCCCTTTTAAGCACTTGATCCTGAGCTCCTTCTTATAACTAAGATTTCAGAAGCAACAAACATTTATTTGCTTCTACGGTAGCTGCAAGGAGACAAGTAGTTGAGGTATAAAGTCAAACTGAGAAGCAGAACAAAAGCCATTCAAGAGATGGAATCCAATCAAGGCCACAGAAGAGCTTCAATAGCAAACCCTTGACCTGATTCTACTGTATTTTGCTTTTTAAGGTCCCTTTAAAACCCATTGAGTGGTTTTTATTCATGGAAAAACCCACTCGGATGAAGATCTGCTAAAGAGCATCAAGAGCCACAGGCATTAAAAGAATCAGAAAAGCAGAAAACAAAAGTTCAAAACTTTTTTTCTGTTCTTAAAAACAACTTTGAACCTCCTGGGAGGGGGGGAAAAATAACATCAGGATCGTTCAAGCCAATTTTCAGCATCACACAAACAACATCCTGGACAGGGTGCATCATTTCTGAGGAGGACTGAGCAAACCTTAGTGAGAGAGGTGATGAAAAGACACCAGCAGATTACTGTTGGCCTGATCTCAAACTACAAAGGACAAGTGGATCATCACTGAAAAAAAAATGTTAGGGGGCAAAATTTCCTTTAGATCAGGGGTCTCTAAAGTTGGCCATTTTAAGACCTGTGGACTTCAACTCCCAGAATTCCCCAGCTATCATCTACAAACATGGCCACTGTAAGACCTGTGGACTTCAACTCCCAGAATTCCTCAGCTATCATCTACAAACATGGCCACTGTAAGACCTGTGGACTTCAACTCCCAGAATTCCCTAGCCAGCATGGCTGATGGAGCACCCACAACTTCTAAAGGCAAGCTGTTTCACACGTTAATTGTTCTCATAAGAACATAAGAAGAGCCATGCTGAATCAGGCCAAAGCCCATCGAGTCCAGCATTCTGTGTCACACAGTGGCCCACCAAATGTACATGGGGATCTTGAGCAGAAAGAGAAGGCAAAACCCTCCCTTTCCCTTGACCCCCAAACAAATGGTACTCAAGGGAATCCTGCCTGCCTCAACCAACATAGAGGCGGCACATGGACATCCGTTTTAATAACCACCGATACACTTTGCATCCATGAATCTATCTAGCCCTGCCTTGAAGCTGTCAAGGCTGACAGCTGTCACGACCCCTTCAGGAAGTGAATTCCATAAATCAACGACTCTCTGGGTGAAGAAATATTTCCCTTTATTTGTCCTCACTTTCTTAGCTATGAGCTTTAGGGAGTGCCCCCTTGTCCTGGTATTGTGTGATAGAGAAAATAATTTTTCTCTATCCACCTTTTCTATCCCATGCATGATTTTATACACTTCGATCAAGTCACCCCTTAAACGCCGTCTTTCAAGGCTGAAGAGACCAAGGCGTTGCAATCTGGTTTCATAAGGGAGGCGCTCCATTTCCTTGATCATTCTTGTTGCCCTTTTTTGCACCTTTTCCAGTTCCATTATATCCTTCTTGAGGTGCGGTGACCAGAACTGTACACAGTACTCCAAGTGTGGTCTCACCATCGATTTGTACTGAGGCAATACAACACTTGCTGACTTATTTTCGATTCCCTGTCAGGACATATCTCTTTACTTCTAGGTTGGTTCCCTCCGTGATACGTTTCCATCCATTACTTCTTGTTCTGCCCTGAGATGTTTGGAGAACCGGTTGACCCCCCTCTTCTTTGTGGCAGCCCCATAGATATTGGAAAACTGCTGCCATGTTCCCCCGTAGTTCTTCTTTTCATTAAACTAGATATACACCCAATTCTTGCACGCATTCTTTATATATATTTAACCTCTAGCCCCCTAATCATCTTTGTTGCTCTTCTCTTCACTCTTTCTAGAGTCTCAACATCTTTAACTTAAATCTAGGTTTTTAACTTATATCTTAAAAGTACATTATACATAGTAATTAAATAGTCCTGATCAAAATAGATCTGTCCGTCCGTCCATCCATCCATCCATCCATCCATCCATCCATCCATCCATCCATCCATCCACCCACCCACCCACCCACCCACCCACCCACCCACCCACCCACCCATCCATCCATCCATCCATCCATCCATCCATCTATCTATCTATCTATCTATCTATCTATCTATCTATCTATCTATCTATCTATCTATCTATCTATCTATCTATCTATCTATCTCAGAACTGCGTAGAATGGAAGAAAAGCCTTAAGGTTGCCACTTTTGTCAAAGATAAAGGGCCTTATGCAAGGGGTCCCCAACCCCCGGTCCTTGGAGCAGTACCGGGCCGCGGTATGCCAGCAACCGGTCCGCACAAACAAGCAAAGCCCAATCCGTGGGACGCAGGCAGCACACAAAACCATGCACCCTCCGGTCCGTGGAAAAAAACTCTCTCCACGGAACCGGTCCCTGGTGCCCAAAGGTTTGGGGACCTCTGCCTTATGCAATAACCATAAATTAAATCAGCATTCAGTCTAGAATGAGTTTATTGGGCATTGATATTTCCCCCCCCAAAGCAATCAGTGCATTTGACATTTCTGTGATTTTGGCCAACGCCCTAGCCATCTAGAAATGTGCTAATGTATAAGTCAATCTACTGACACATTTATTTGCACTTCTTGTTTTGGAATAGTTTTGTCTGTGTGGCTTCTCACCATAAAGGCCACACGTACAAATAGCAAATCTGAATGTCGGTATTTCAATTCTTCTCACCACTGAAAGCTACTTTCTGGAATAATTTACATGACTGCTGCCGTAAATCGGGATTTCTGTGAATTTACGGTAGGCCGACTACAAATCAACAGTAAGACTAAATTCTTGATCATCCAAGCTTGATTTCAAACCTCTGGGTTGTTTTTTTTTTTTTTTTTTTGTGCTAGAATGATAGCCGTGGAGAAATCTGGCTCACACCCCATTTGAAAAGAATAAATTGGCTTTTGATTTTGAACACGTGCTCTTTTCATTGTTCCAAAATCAATGGAATAATGAAAAGAGGGGAGAGATTGATCTGTTTCGTGCAAAATACATACACCTTTGGCTTGCTTTACAGACTCCCTCCGAAACAGACATTACAAAGGGACAAAAAAGGATGGCAAGTAGAACAATGCATGGAAATAGCCACACACAGACACATAAGAAAAGATGTCAGGAGTCAGGAAACAGTTTTGTCCTTCACAAAAGTTCCCTTTGTTGTACGATTTGAGACACGGGGACCTGAACAAACCCCACAGAATGCAGCAGCCTTACATGACACATCAGAATCAGTTCCAAAGGTGTTAGAACATTACAGTATTCATTCAGGGAAGCACAGAGATCAAAGTTGCACCAAAAAAAAAAAATAGCCATTGTGGTTTATCACAATCTCACACAATTACTGTTTCCAGAACAATCTGAGGGGGGGAGAAAACCACCTTTATTTATAATAATTAAAAGAGTTTGGCATGTATGCATCGGTATAGGCCTCAAAACCTAAGACCGCCATGTCTGATGTAAGCAACAGGATTCACTATAACAGCGGTTCTCAACCTATGGGTCACAAGCCCATTTGGGGTCGAACGACCGTTTCGCGGGGGTCGCCGGACACCGCGGTCTGCCATTTTTTTCGCCCGGCATGCGCGCACCATGCATGCGCGGCTCGGCCCGCCGCGCACGCCACGCATGCGCGTTTCAGTCCGTCACGCGCACGCCACGCATATCGGCCCGTCGCACCGCGCATGCGCGGATCGGTCCGTCACGCCACGCATGCGTGGATCAGCCCGTCGCGTGTGCCGCGCATGCGCGGATCAGCCCATTGTGCCACGCATGCGCGGTTCGGACGGTCGTGCGTGCCGCGCATGCGTGGATCGGCCCGTCGCACGCACGTGCGCGGCACAGGGTCGCGCCACGCATGGGCGGCGCAAGTGGGGTCTCAACCTGAAAAAGGTTGAGAACCACTGCACTATAAGAAGTGCATAACGTTGAAATATATACTGAGGCTGCCTTTTGAACTACTTCTGCATGCCTGCATAGATTCTTTTGCTTATTTTATTTTATTTATTTGTACCTGCCGCCTTTATTATTTTTACAAATTTCAAGATGGCGAACAGATCCAATAAACCTTCCTCTTCCTATTTCCCACAACAACAGACCTCTGGGTTGAGTTGGGCTGGGAGAGAAGGACTGTGCCGAAGTCACCAGCTGCCTTTTGTGGCTAAGGCAGGAGTAGACCTCACTGTCTCCTGGTGAGTGGCCCAAAGTCACCCAGTTGGCTTTCATGGCTAAGGCAGGACCAGAATTCAGAGCTTTCTAATGATTGGTCCAAAGTCACCTACCTGGCTTTCATGCCCAAGGCAGGACTAGAACTCAGAGTCTCCTGGTGATTGGCTCAAAGTCATCCAGTCGGCTTTCCTGCCAAAGGTTCACTGGTTCTTGAGATTGGCCACAAGTCACCCAGCTGGCTTTCACAGATAAGACAAAACTAGAACTCATGGTCTCCCATTTTCTAGCCTGGTGCCTTAACACTAGACCAGCGGTTCTCAACCTGTGGGTCGCGACCCCATTTGGGGTCGAATGACCATTTCACGGGGGTCGCCAAGCACTGCAGTCCGCCATTTTTTGGGGGGGTCGGCCATTTTTTTTGGGCCAGCCGGAAGTGCGTGGATGCCACTTCCGGAAGTCCGTTCTAGGCCTGGAGGAGGCCTGGGCGTCCGAGCTTAGAATGGATTTCCAGAAGTGGCATCCATGCACTGGGAGGCCTCCTCCAGGCCTAGAACGGACTTCCGGAAGTGGCATCCACGCACTTCCGGCGGGCTGTTCTAGGCCTGGGAGGCATCCTCCAGGCCTCCAAGGCCTGGAATGGACTTCCGGAAGCAACATGCATTCAGCCGGTTCTCAGAACTTAAAATTTAGCTACCGGTTCTAGTGAACCGGTGCGAACCAGCTGAATCCCACCACTGAATTTACCCGTCAAGCTCTTGAACCTTAATCAGAAGGCCTCTGGGACATGACTGCTTGTGCTGCTTCCATGTCTGTTGGTTGCTAGCACCCCCATGGTTTTAAAAATAGGAAAAAGAGTTAAGCTTGCCACTATCCACCCTAAACATTTTATCTCCTACATGAGAGGGTGCTATTCCATTGCAGAGTTAAGATTCCCCCATTGTGTCTGTCCACCTCCCGATTTTTTGTGTGGAAATCTGACTCCCATCTAATAAGTAGGGCAGTTTGACAGGAGACAATCTCTCCTAAAACGAACATTTAAATGGTCCAGGTAGGGGGGATCTTTTTAATAGACCTCTTGACATGGATTTGGTGGGGGGTCCAGGTGCAAGATGGCGGAAAATCAGAACAGCCTATAATTTAAAAATAATAATAATGAATATGACAGCAATCCAATTACCACCCCTTTAATTTACATCTCGGTCACTGCTTTCACAGATTTTTTATAACTGCATGCTTGCACTTGCAACCTTATCTTGGTGATTAAAAAACACACAACTGTATCTATGTGAATGGATGCAGATTTGGCACCCTCTAAATAAAGAGGGCAACTGGATTAGCCAATCTGTAGCTTATGGAGGATCACACTTTCAATGTGTTAATGAAGCCACAATGTGCAAGTGAATAACACTTACATAGACCTTGCCACCTTTTGGGGCTGAAAATTAGTATTTCATTTGTCATGTGGAGAAGGAAGGGCCTCAATGCCAAAGATGATGAGGGGACTGGAGGCTAAAACATATAAGGAACAGTTGCTGGAATTGGGTCAGTCTAGTTTAATGAAGAGAAGGACGAGGGGGGACATGATAGCAGCCTTCCAGTATCTCAGGGGCTCCTATTTTCCCCGCAGTAACAATCCTATGAGGTGAGTTGGGCAGAGATAGACAGTGATTGCCCCAAAGTCACCCAGCTGGCTTTTGTGCCTAAGGCGGGACTAGAACTCACCATCTCCTGATGATTAGTCCAAAGTCACCCAGCTGGCTTTCATGGCTAAGGAGGGACTAGAACTCACCATCTCCTGGTGATTAGTCCAAAGTCACCCAGCTGGCTTTCATGGCTAAGGAGGGACTAGAACTCACCATCTCCTGGTGATTAGTCCAAAGTCACCCAGCTGGCTTTCATGGCTAAGGAGGGACTAGAACTCACCATCTCCTGGTGATTAGTCCAAAGTCACCCAGCTGGCTTTCATGGCTAAGGAGGGACTAGAACTCACCATCTCCTGGTGATTAGTCCAAAGTCACCCAGCTGGCTTTCATGGCTAAGGAGGGACTAGAACTCACCATCTCCTGGTGATTAGTCCAAAGTCACCCAGCTGGCTTTCATGGCTAAGGAGGGACTAGAACTCACCATCTCCTGGTGATTAGTCCAAAGTCACCCAGCTGGCTTTCATGGCTAAGGAGGGACTAGAACTCACCATCTCCTGGTGATGGGCCCAAAGTCACCCAGTCAACTTTCATTCTCAAGATGGCACTAGAATTCACCGTCTCCTGGTGATTGGCCCAAAGTCACTCAGCCAGATTTCATGCCTAAGGTGGGACTAGAACTCACCGTCTCCTGCTTTCTAGACTCGTGCTTTAACCACTAAACCAAACTCTCTTATATTGTGGCCTTTGGCTGTAATAACAACGACAACAACAACAACAACTCTCTTATATCACCAATGGAAAGGTAGACATGTACTCTAAATATTAGCAGAGAGATTTGGCAGTATTTGGGGACTTTATTCTGCAAACTAGAGAGTCATAAGCTGATTTTGAAGCAGAGTTTGGCAAGCCTTCTTAAGAGCACAGATCTTGCTTCTGAGCTCTCTTCAATTTCTGCAGAATGTGATGGCAAGCCTTTTTTTTTTGTATATTATTTGGAAGACACAAAACATCCATTTCCACACCATATACAATCCGTGGGGCTTCAGTTTCTCTATATCTAGTGGATCAATTGGAAGGATAAGTAGGTTACAGAATTTTTTTTAAAAAAAAAAATCAGTTATGCGCATAAAAAATGTAACGCTAAGACTATTCACACTGCTACTTTTCAGATCAATAAAGGGGGAAAAAAGTAATATTTTCAATTAGAGGATGATTCATCTCCCTCTCTGCTTCAGTCACATAGAAAGGGGAAAACATTTGCTATCCGGAGAAGTATTCACACATACTAGAGGCATCCCTGATAATCGGTTATTTTTTTATATGCTTATGAGAAAAGGAAAACTTCATTAAATGCCAGTCAACCTGAGCCAAACCGAAAGAAAAACATAAACAACACCTAACATGTAGAAAGCTTTTCACACATACAGTGCCTTTTACCCAATCCGAAACGCCGTGGGAATTTAATTTCCATCCATTTCCCCTTTCAGCAAAAAGAACTGTTTTGTGAAGGACTGATCCGATCTAAAGTTTGAGACCAAGGAATTGAAACTTTGTATTTGCTTCTGATTGTTGGCAGATAATTCTAGCGAAATGTGTGTCATCCGTTCCGGTACTCCTCAACTTATCACCAATGTGACTTATGACTAAGCCAGGGGTAGGCAACCTTGGCTCTTTGATGACTTGTGGACTTCAACTCCCAGAATTCCTCAGCCAGGCATGCTGAGGGGAAAGGGAGAGTTTCCAAGCTGAGCCATGCTGGCTCAGGAATTCTGGGAGTTGAAGTCCACGAGTCACAAAGCGGCCTAGGCCTAAGCCAGAGATAGGCAACCTTGGCTCTTTTATGACTTGTGGACTTCAACTCCCAGAATTCCTCAGCCAGGCATGCTGAGGGGAAAAGGAGAGTTTCCAAGCTGAGCCATGCTGACTCAGGAATTCTGGGAGTTGAAGTCCACGAGTCATAAAGCGGCCTAGGCCTAAGGTAGGCAACCTGGGCTCTTTTATGACTCGTGGACTTCAACTCCCAGAATTCCTCAGCCAGCATGGCTCAGCACAGAAACCTCTCTCTTTCCCCTCAGCATGGCTGGCTCAGGAATTCTGGGAGTTGAAGTCCACAAGTCACAAAGTGGCCTAGGCCTAGGCCAGAGATAGGTAACCTTGGCTTTTTTATGACTCGTGGACTTCAACTCCCAGAATTCCTGAGCCAGCCACGCAGAGGGAAAAGGGAGAGGTTTCCAAGCTTGAAGTCCATGAGTCATAAAAGAGCCCAGGTTGCCTACCCCTGGACTAAGTGATGTGATCATTCAGAACACAATTTTATGACCTTTCTTTGCCACAGTGAATAACGTGGTCGTTAAATGAATCCAGCTTCCCCCATTGGACACTGCTTGTCAGAGATAGCACAGGGCGATCATGTGACTCCAGAGAAGCTGCAACCGTTGTCAGCGCACGACAGTTGCCAAGTGCCCAAATTCAGATGACACCGAGGATGTGGCGATGGCCATAAGTGTGAGGACTGCCATAACTCGCTATATTCGGAAGCATCACAACTTCAGATGGTGGAAATAAGTACTTTGAAAGCAAACTTATTTAGAGAGGCAACTTTTGTGAGGAGAAAAAAAAATGGAAAAACCTATTTGGCAAAAGTTGAAGATTAACGTATAAACAGACTGACAAGAATTTCCAAATGCAAATGGACAAAAACTAATCCGGATCATAAATAGTCACAATTACAGGATGTGGTGCCTTGTGAGAAACTCCTATTTAAAGAAGGGAATGTCTTACAATTGAAGTCCTTGAATATTCTAAGGGAGGAAGGAATAATCCTTACTTGGTTTCAATATTTACAATTGCAGACTAGATGGAAAAAAGATTTGAAGATGGGTTTATCTCAAATAGATGAAAATTTAATTAAACCAGTTAGAGATCAACGGTTAATGCATATTAAAAGATTGTATAATGTATTGATAGAAATTGATTTGGAAACTGAATTAGTTAAGGATTGTCTGATAAAGTGGGGACAAAATTTTGGACAACCAATCATGATGGAAACTTGGGAGAGGATCTGGGTAAAAAAATGTTAAATTTACACAAGCGCAACATTTAAGAGAAAAATTTTATAAAATGTTTTATAGATGGCATTTGGATCCGAAAAAATTATCACGTATGTACCCTAATTTACAACCTAAGTGTTGGAGATGTGATAGTATGGATGCTACTTATTTTCATGTATGGTGGACTTGTAAAAAAATCAAGGCTTTTTGGATAAAAATGTGGTGGATACTTCAAAATATTCTGAAAAAACGTATTGAATTTTCACCACAGCTGTTTTTATTAGGTATTATAAAAGACTTTACTACTATAGAGATGAACTTGATTTTGAACTTGATTACAGCAGCGAGACTGTTGGTGGGACAATACTGGAAGAAGGCAGAATTACCATCTATCGAAGAATGGACTTTGAAAGTTATAAATTTGGCGGAAATGGCCAAAGTATCTGCATATTTGAAAGACTATTCGAATGAAAAATATATGTTGGAATGGAAAAAATGGATAGAGTATATTCAAGGGAAATATCAATCTAAGAAACTGTATTTAGCATATGGTTAAATTTTTATTAGCATTTATATAATAATTTTGTTTAATATGGGGTTTTTTTCTTTTTTTTTCCTGTATTCACTCTGGGAAGTTGGGGGGGGGTAGGTTGGGGGGGTGTAATAATGTACTCAACTGTAATACTTGTTATACTTGTTATATATAAGAAAGAAATACTTAACTGACAGAAGAGGGGTTGCTCGGGTGGTACCTCTGTACTACATCTGGAAGGGGTTGTGAGGGAGGGGTGAAAGAGGGGGAGGAAGTAGGATGGTTGGAGGAGAGGAGAGGAGAGAGGTGTGAGGAGGAGGGAAGTAGGAGATAGGGAGGAAGGAAGAAGGGGATGTGGTGGGGGGGGCCACGGAGCAACGCCCATAGTTATTGTATATATGCATCTAAAAGAATGTATGCTGAGTGTGGGAGAAAGTTGAAAAAGAATGTATTAAGTTGAGTTGTATTTAATGTGGATTTTTTGTTGTTTAAAATTATAAAAATTAATAAAATATTTAAGAAAAAAAAGAATTTCCAAATGCAAATGGGCAAAAACTAATCCGGATCATAAATAGTCCAAAGTGTTTTTCTGTACAGATCGCCCACAATATACTGTATAGTACAGATTGGACGCCCTCTTACACAAACAGAATCTCCCTTATTGCTCTCTGGATTCAAGGTCTCACCTTTTGGGGAACAGATGTTTGATGGGAAGTTTGAAAGTCGCAAGTGCCTAAACAAAAAATGTGTAAGGGGTTGTGTGCCTCACAAAGATCAGTGCTGAGGCAGATAACTAATCAATATCTCTATTCAAGGAGAAATCCACTCAGTCTCAAGCGTTGGGACTATCTTGTACACATTGGACAAACTTGTTGGGATAATGTGTTTAACTGGGTTTGGGGGAGATGTCAAAATACCACATAACAACTTGGGAAATTTTGCCTCATTGAATTAAGCAGACATCTTCCTGCACATATTTTTAAGAGTATGAGTATGAAAACATCCGTCCGTCCATGCATCCATCATCTATCTATCTATCTATCTATCTATCTATCTATCTATCTATCTATCTATCTATCTATCTATCTATCTATCTATCTATCTATCTATCTCGGAACTTGTGGAATCCGTTCTAAACTGTCCATCCATTCATTCATCCATCCTATCTATCTGTTTATCTATCTGTTCTACCTGTCTATCCATTCTCTCTCTCTCTCCATCCATCCATCCTATCTATCCGTCCATCCATCCATCCACCCACCCACCCATCATCCTTCAAAAACATTTATGTAGTTGTCCATCTTTTAACTATCTGTGTTTGGTTCCTAATTACAGGTTAAAACAACATAAAAAATCATATTAAAACTACAAACACATCAAAACATTAAAAACAACGAAACCCTCGTGCCCAGTGAAATTCCTAACACGCGTGCCTCTAACCGTATCCCAGCACTTGGGGGAAAATCCAGGTCCTCAAAGCTTTACGGGCTAGAAGGGTGAAGGGCTGCCAATGTGCATGTGGCAAAGAGTTCCATAGGGGAGGGGCTGGCATAGAGAAGGCACCTTTCCTAGTTCCCATTAGAAGGCAAATATTTAGAGGAAGGGGCTAGGAGCCTGCCCATCCTATCTGACCTGGTAGAATGGGTGGATGTCCTTAGGAAAAGGGGGTCCTGCAGAAAACCTGGCCCTGTGCCATATAGGGCTTTAAAGGTGAGGACCAGCACCATGAATTTTACCCAGGAAGAAACTGGAAGCCAGTGCAGTTCACAAAACAAAGTTGTGTTACATGGGCAAACATAGAGTCTCCCATTACTGTGGGCACTCTAGAATGCTTTATGGTGCATCTGTTCGTCTCTTGCATTTTGCATTCAAATTTTCATCCAAAATGAATTTACCACCTGAATTGCTGTGTATCCTGTATGCGATAATAACAATTCTTAGCACAAACTTTATGGAGTATATAGAAAACTCCGAGTACTGAAGATATGGAGTCTGTAGATCTCCAGCTTATAGATGCAATCCTATTTTAGATATTCATCACTTTATTTCTTATTTGCATTTTTTTTTCTTATTAGGCTACTTGTGTGGGATCACAGCTCCACTTAGCACAGCACATGTAAAATCCCAATTGGTAACTGCACTTGGGAGGTGTGAATGTTATTTTCAGTTTTATGAATTTGAGTACTCTCATTGCTATTTCTCTTACCGCATTAAACACTTCAGTGAGTTAGCTGTTTTAGGCACTGATCCATTCTCATGAACCATTCTAGTGTGGGGGCAGACAGGGAAAGGAGTTGGGTTCTGACTCCCAAATATTCAAAGTTCTTGAGGACAGCCAGGTAGACAGTCTGCAGATCAGCCCAGAAAACCCATGATTCCAATTCATCCTATTTCTGATTTTAAATCCTCTGCGAGTTTTACATTTTCACCTGTGATATCTTGCCTTTTATATTTCTAGAAAAAAGGAATTATGTTTCTTTCTTTCTTTCTTTCTTTCTTTCTTTCTTTCTTTCTTTCTTTCTTTCTTTCTTTCTTTCTTTCTTTCTTTCTCCCTCCTTCCCTCTTTCTTTCTCTTCTTCCTTCCTTCCTCTCTCACCCTTTCTTGCTTCCTCTCACACTTTCTTTCTTTCTTTTTCTTTCTTTCTCTTTCTCCTTCCTTCTTTCTTTCTCCTTCCGTCCTCCCTCCCTTTTTCTTCTTTCTTTCTTTCTTTTTCTTTCTTTCTTCCTCCCCCCTTCCCTTTTTTCTTTTCTTCCTTCCTTCCTCTCTCACCCTCCCTACCTTTTTTCTTTTCTTTCTAGATTTCTTTCTCCTTCCTTCCTTCCTCCCTCCCTCCCTCCCTCCCTCTTTCTCTTTCTTTCTTTTTTCTTTTTTTCCCTCCTTCCTCCCTCCCTCCGTCTTTCTTTCTTTCTTTCTTCCTCCTTTCTTTCTCCTTCCTCCCTCCCTCCCTCCCTCCCTCTTTCTTTCTTTTTTCCCTCCTTCCTCCATCCGTCTTTCTTTCTTTCTTTCTTTCTTTCTTTCTTTCTTTCTTTCTTTCTTTCTTTCTTTCCTTCCTTCCTTCCTTCCTTTCTCTCAAATCTTTAGACTAGATATTTTCTTATTATTCACATTCTAAACAAAAGCCTAGGATTCACTGTAAATACTAATAACAATTTACACATTCTCTGCTTCTTCTGAAGTAATAAGGCTTGGTCAACATGAGAACTATGGATTGACAGATCAATCGCCAACAAAGAGAGCGTGCAATCTGTAGCCTCCCTCATGTGCAGAGTTGGTGGGATTTTGGAGTGGGTGGAATGTATCTTGAAGTTGCCAAATTTGAAAACTGCTGATATAGGATGCTAAAAGAAATTATCCTGCAAATGTGAAATTGTTTATGCTATTTATTACAAACCACGGTAAGCTCTCCTAGCTATCTAATGCCTTTTGCTTGTTCTTTGCTATTTCAGTGTGGGAAAAAAGAGAGATCTCTTGGGTAAACTCCAGACCTTTATGTAGAGCACAAAACTCTTTCTTAGATATATTTTGCTGCAGGAAATAAGTTTCAAACAGTGTGTGATCCATTACACTGCGAGAAAAGATCAATTGTTCTTTATACATACGAGTCTTTCTTTTTTCGCTTTTTTTCCACTTTTAAACAAGCTAATATGATTTCCTATTTGTATCAACATGGTAGAATTTGTGCAAGAGCAATCATTATATACGACAATGCGTAACAGTGCTAAGACACAACCTTGGGGTATTTTGCAACTCATGGGATAGCACCTGTGCTAACTGGGACTGTTTGTTTGTTTGTTTATTTAGGAAAATTTATATTGCCACCTACTCATGGCGACTCAAGGTGGCTTACAGGAAATAAAAACACAATATCAAAGAAATTAAAAAATAATAAAATAACCTCCCCCAATCCCACGATCCTGGCGACAACACATACTATATTGGAATGGAGAGCTTTTAGTCCTGCAATATCTCACAAATACAGAATAACAGAGCTGGAAGTGACCTTGGAGGTCTTCTAGTCTAACCCCCTGCTTGAGCAGAAGACCCTATTTCAGACAAATGGCTGTCCAGTGTCTTTTTTGAAAGCCTCCAGGAAATTCACCTTTAGTTCTAGGTTGCTTCTCTCTCCTTGATTAGTTTCCAAGTGTTGCTTCTCGTCCTGCCTTCAAGTGCTTTGGAGAATAATTTCACCCCCTCTTCTCTCTGACAGCCCCTCAAATACTGGAACACTGCTAGTATGTCACCCTAGTTCTTTTTTTTTTTAAAGATATATCTAGAGCAGACGTGTCAAATACAAGGCCCGGGGGCTGGATGCGGCCCGCGAAGTGGTTTCATACGGCCCGCGAAGCCATCCTGGGAACAGTGAGGGAACGGCCCCCGCTGTCTTGGCCCTGGCCCAGGCCGGCCGGGAGCCAATGTACAATTTTGTGGTGGCCATCTACGCTGAAACGCATTCAGTCTTAGCTCCACAAGGCCGTCCGGAAACAGTGAGGAACCAGCCCCTGCCGCGTTCAGCCCCGTCCCCTGGGTGCATGCTGGGGAGGGGTCCCCCTTTGTGGGGAATGAAGAAATGCACCATCGCTTGGAAGCGGCCAGCAAATGGCCCTCGCGTACTTCACCTATCTGGCTTGGTGGGCTCTGCCCTGGTCCCCCACCCTTCTGCCAGAGACCCCCAGATCTGTCCCACTCCTGCCCAGGCCCCCACAGGCCCCCTTGACGTGAACGATGTAGAGCTGGCCATGCCCACCCAGTAGGCCACACCCACTCCACCCACACCCACCCAGTAGGCCGCACCCACCCGGCCCCCCGAGGGCAACCACAATGCTGATGCGGCCCTCAATGAAATTGAGTTTGACACCCCTGATCTAGAGTTACCCAATTTCGCTAGGTGACATGCGATAAGCTTTTCAATTACCACATGTCACCTAGAGAATTTGGTTTGTGTATGGGAGAAAATGACCTAGAGAGAGAGAGAGAGAGAGAGAGAGAGAGAGAGAGAGAGAGAGAGAGAGAGAGAGAGAGAGAGAGAGAGAGAGAGAGAGAGAGAGAACGCAAAAGACAGACAGAGAAGGATGGAAATGTCGATCAATTGTTAAAAAATAAAGCAAGCACACAAAAGAGGTAGGAGTCCTTCGCTTCTGACACCTGTCCAGAAGAAGGAATTGTAGGCAAAAGCTGAAAAAGCTCAACTTCTAGAAGGAACCCATTTATCTGAAATTACATAGGGCAGACATGTCAAACTCGTGACGTCACATGACGTCGCACAATGTATTGGGATGGTTTTGCCATTGCCGGCAATGGGGTGGGCATGGCTTCCGGACGAAACGTCCGGCCTGCGGGCCGGTAGTTGGACACCCCTGATATAGGGTTTCCTACTTGAGCAGGGGGTTGGGGCAACCTTAAGCTGTGTGGACGTCAACTCCCAGGATTCCCCAATCACAGGTGGCGCCTCAGAACCAGTCAGTAGCAACCCTCTTACTGACTCAGCCATTGCAGTGATTCCCTTGACAATTGGGGCAAGGAACGTTGTAAAATGGAGCAAAGTTCACGTAACGACTGTCTCGCTTAGCAACAGAAACATTGGACTCAGTTGTGGTCATAAGTCGAGGATCACCTGTATCATAACTTTGGATCTCACTTCACCTTCTGATTATTTTATAAACAGACATTCAGTTGAGCCACAAAAGGCAAAAATTTAAGATTTGGTTCGAAAGATAATGTAGAACAGGGGTAGGCAACCTTGGCTCTTTTATGACTCGTAGACTTCAACTCCCAGAATTCCTGAGCCAGCCATGCTGAGGGGAAAGGGAGAATTTCCAAGCTGAGCCATGCTGGCTCAGGAATTCTGGGAGTTGAAGTCCACCAGACATAAAGCGGCCTAGGTCTAGGCCAGAGGTAGGCAACCTTGGCTCTTTTATGACCTGTGGACTTCAACTCCCAGAATTCCTCAGCCAGGCATGCTGAGGGGAAAGGGAGTTTCCAAGCTGAGCCATGCTGGCTCAGGAATTCTGGGAGTTGAAGTCCACGAGTCATAAAGCGGCCTAGGCCTAGGCCAGAGGTGGCAACCTTGGCTCTTTCATGACTCGTGAACTTCAACTCCCAGAATTCCTGAGCCAGCATGGCTCAGCTTGGAAACCTCTCCCTTTCCCCTCAGCATGGCTGGCTCAGGAATTCTGGAAGTCCACGAATCATAAAAGAGCCAAGGTTGCCTACCCCTGAATTGTAGAAGAACACACAGTCCTCCTTACTCGCTGTTGGGGAATTCTCTTACGCTTATATATTGGGATTCTTTTCATCCTGAAACATGAATCATAGAAAAATAGTACTTGACTAAATCAAATGAAGCCGAAAAAGCTGCTTCGGGCAAGATATGCTACTATGCTTATAACAAATGTTGCATACATGCACAAAACTTCCCTGTTGCGTTTAAAGAGGCTTTGTCCCAAGTAAGTATCTTTGCAACAGCTTTTACAGCAAGAGTTGACCTCAACGGGTTGAAAGAAAAAGAAGAAACAGAATACTATCAGACTTGGGACTTATTTTATCAATGGCTGGAGAAAAGAATAAAGATGAGGAATTAAATTTGTACCAGTGAATGATAAACTCAGACAACAAATTGTTGAATAAGTACTATTGAATTGTATGAAAAAAAATCAATAAAAAATTTACCAAAAAAAAAAAAAGAATTCTACCCATTGAAACCACAAAGGAAATAAAAAAAAAAAGTGGTGTGTTGACATGTGTAACTTTGTTCAAATTATATACTAACTTTCTTACCTTATAGAAAAACCAAATAAAAAAAAATGTATCAGAAAGACTGCTACTCCATACAATAAAAGTAAATAATACCAAATCTTAAATTTTAAAAGGAAATGCTCTGTAAAAGGAAGCATTTCAGTGTTTCAGTGTATTAATAAATCTTGAGTGTCAACTTTTATTGAATATATTTTGTAATTAAATGTATTAAGATACTAAAAAATAAATAAGAGTTAGCCTCAACAGTTGGATTCTACACAAACAAGGATCGTTAACGGTAATCCTTCATTTACAACCATTCCCTTAGTGGCCATTCAAAGTTACAACTGAAAAAAGTAAATTAGAGTGGCTGTGGGTGATGCCTCCCAAGGACATTTCAATCTGTCCCTCCATTACCCTGGGGGGTAAAGTTATAGACCCCTCGGAGAAGGTGCGCAACTTGGGAGTTCTCCTCGATCCACGGCTGACATTGGAACATCATTTGTCGGCTGTGGCGAGGGGGGCATTTGCCCAGGTTCACCTGGTTCACCAGTTGCGCCCTTATTTGGATCGGGAGTCTCTACTCACAGTCACACATGCCCTTGTCACCTCAAGGATCGACTACTGCAATGCTCTCTACATGGGGCTACCCTTGAAGAGTGTTCGGAGACTACAATTAGTGCAAAATGCAGCTGCGCGAGCGGTTGTGGGCCTGCCCCGTCGTGCCCACATTTTGTCAACTCTCCGCATGCTGCATTGGCTGCCTATTGGTCTCCGAGCGCAATTCAAAGTGTTGGTTATTACCTATAAGGCCCTTCATGGCATGGGACCAGGATACTTACGGGACCGTCTTCTGCCACATACTTCCCTTCGACCGGTGAGAGCGCACAGGGTCGGCCTCCTCCGGGTCCCATCAGCGAAACAATGCCGTCTGGCGGGTCCTAGGGGGAGGGCCTTCTCTGTTGTGGCGCCCACCCTCTGGAACCAACTGCCTCCTGAAGTCCGCGTTTCCCCCACTCTCCCGGCCTTCCGGAAGAATTTGAAAACTTATCTATGCCGGCAGGCCTGGGGATGATTGTGATTGTGTCTGTATGATGAATGTGTTTGGGGGGTCTTTTAAATACTTTGTCGACTTGGTTTTTGGTTTTTAAATGCTGTGAAGTTGTTTTTTGTTCATGTTGTTAGCCGCTCCGAGTCCTTTGGAGAGGAGCGGCATAAAATCTAATAAATAAATAAATAAATAAATTTTCACAGTGACGACCGTTGCAGCATGTGATGTGATCATGGTCATGTCATCAAAATCCAGACACTTGGCAACTGGCAGGTATTTATAGCAGTTGCACTGTCTCAGGGTCATGTGATCATTATTTGTGACCTCTCCAGCTGCCTTCTGACAAGTGACGTCAATGGGGGGAGCCAGATCCGCTTAACGACCACTTGATTCACTTAACGACTGCAGTTCTTTGCTTAACAACTGTAGCAAGAAAGGTCGTAGCAATGGAAATGTTGGGCCCCGTTGTGGTGATAGGTCGAGGTCTATCAATATATGTTTCATCTCCTTGGAGCATCAGAGCTAGTTAAGACTTATGACCATTAGTTCACACTGCCAAATCCCAAAAAATCTAGAGGGGAGTATTTATTTATTATTTATTAATTAAATTTTTATGCCACTCCTCTCCGAAGACTTGGAGCGGCTAACAGTATGAATAAAACAAATATTTGGGAAAATGTATCTAGAAATTTTTACGCAAACAGATCAATTTAGGAGAGCACTGTTAAACTCCTCCAAATGGTGCTAGCAATGTAAGGTAATTTTTTAACATGAAAGATGAAAGTATGTTTCACAAGAGAAAACTATATATACACGGTATTTTTAGCTTACATTAAAATTAACTATATGCATTTTTGTTGTTGTTTGGGGCTTATTAGTATGCAGCTCCCAGAACATGATGTGTTGTGGATCTACATCCTGAGATAACAGTCTGTATTTATATAATTAAAGCATTCTAAATTTATTTTAATTGCTTTCTTACTACTTGCACATTTTTCTTTCTTTTTTTACTCTCTGCTTTAGAAAGAATTCTGAAGGTTTTTTTTTAGTATTTCACATTAAAGGTATAATCCAATGAATGGATACTAGTAAAAGGAACTGGATATTTTGCTGTGCAAAAGGTAATAATAATAATGATGATGATAACAATATTGTTCCTGCAAGTTTGAATCCAAAGTGCAATCGAAAAAGGGAAAGCAAAAGCTTGGACATTGTGAAAAAAATTGATATACTTCAGTGCTTGCCGGTGTATAGAACTAACAAGGACTGTGTGTTCTTCTACATTTATCTTTTGTACCAAATCTTAGTTTTTGTCAATGAATGTCTATTAATAAAATAACCTGAAAGTGAAGTGAGATCCAAAGTTATTATACAGATAGTCGTTTCCCTTAGAACCACAACTGAGTCCCCAAATATTTGTTGCTAGGTGAGACAAGTGAATTTTGCCCCGTTTTACAACCGTTTCATGACACAATTGTTAAGTGAATCACAGCAATTGCTAAATTAGTAACACAGTTGTTAAGTGAATTGGGCTTCTCCCCCCCCCACATTGATTTTGCTTCTCAGAAGATCACAAAAGTGGATCACGCAAACCCAGAACCAAAGCAACTGTCATAAATATAAAACAGTTGACAAGCAACCAAATTTTGATCATGTGACCATGGAGATGCTACAATGGTGGTTAGTGTAAAAAACGGTCATAAGTCACTTTTTTTAGTGCAGTATGTATATATACTACTATAGTGTAGTGTATGTGTGTGTGTATGTGTGTGTGTGTGTGTGTGTGTGTGTGTATATATATATATATATATATATATATATATATATATATATATATATATATATATATATATATATATATATATATATATATATATATTTGTTTTCTGAGGTTTTCGCGGGTGTTTGTATGTATGTCTTTGGTTCTTCGGGTTTTCTCCCACGTAGAATTTGAAGTGTCTTGGTGACGTTTCGACGAAGTCCCATTCGTCATCTTCAGGCTGGTGCTTTCGGCTTCGTGCTTCTAGCAGCAATATGTGATTGCAGCTGTTTCTTCCTTTTAACTGCCAGTGGGGTTTGAACTAACATAAGAACATAAGAAGAGCCATGCTCGGCTCTGTTCTGATTGGGTGGAGGTGTGTTCTGATTGGTTAGGGGCTTGGCTGTGCTCTGATTGGATGAGGGGTTGGCTGTGCTGATTGGCTGGGGGAGTGTTCTGTTTGGGTGGGGGGCTTAGTTGTGCTCAGGTTAGTCTGAGTTACAGGGGAATAGAGATGGTGAGCTGCATAGCTGTTTGGCTTCGCGTTCGTGGTCGTGCCTCATCTTCATGGTGGGTGTCAGTTTGCTTCTTGTATGGATTGGAGGGGTTTAAGGTGGCTAATGATGCAGCTGTGGTCTGGCTTCAAACACTTTAATAACAGAATAATCAGAGAAGCCATTGAGATAGAAAAACGCCCTCACAGCATGAACAAACGAGATGATACCTCCCGCCTACAGCCATTTGGAAACCCGCCCTTATTGACAAAAGAGTCCATAACACAAAGAATGACACCAGACCTACACTCACAAAAACCACACACAATGTCACCGCCACACATCCAGGCAAAAAGCAAACCCAAACCCACACCAATGATGAGGCACGACACACACACACACATATATACACATGTATGTATATATGTATCTGTATGTACATACACACACACACACACACTTAGAACAGTCTTTGTCATCATCCAGAAAGAACAAACACAAGATAGTCAGGAACCCGGGAACATCATGAGGTAAATTAAAAAGTATACAGAACACACTGAAGAGAAAAAGGCGGGGAAAAAGGGAAGCCCCCCCCCCTTCATATATATATAAAGAAACTACAAGTTTGTGTTAGTGTCTCCACTTCATCTGGACAGCTGCTGTGCAATTCCTTAACATATTCCCTACTAGTTGAAGGCAGAGGGGCCTTAGTTTCTATTTGAAAGCCATCTGCAAACTCAGTTTGTACGCAATGGTTTATGCCAGGGGTCTTCAAACGTGGCCCCTTTATGACTTGTAGACTTCAATTCCCAGAACTCCTCAGCTGAGGTCCACAAGTCATAAAAGGGCCAAGTTTGATGAACCCTGGTTTATGCTTTAGAGAATCTCTGGGGGTTTAATCATAGTTTATTTCTCTAAATGTCTCTCTCCTCGAGGTTTTAAAGAAAGATTGGAGAACCATTTGTCTGAAATGCTATGGAGTCTCCTGCTTGAGCGGGGGGGGGGCTGGACTAATTGACCTCCAAGGCCCCTTCCCACTCATGATGATGATGATGAAATGATCTGAGTTTTCTAAGACCTTTCTTGTGAATATCTGCAGCAACCCATTGAAGCTGACACCATCCTCTTGGTGTCCTGAACCGGACTCTTCCAGATAATATCTCCGGGCTAAATAAATCACAACTTCGCCTGACAGTCCTCAATTTGCAACCATTCATTAGCGACCATTCAATTTATTTATTTATTTATTTTATTTGGACTTATATGCCGCTCCTCTCCGAAGACTCGGAGCTGTTACAACGGCACTGAAAAAAAAATGACTTAAGATAATGTTTCACTCTTACGACCACTGCTGCAGCCCCACAGTCACATGATCCAACTTAGGACTGTGTTTTACACTTGTGTTGCAGCATCCCCATGGTCAATGTGATATTCAGATGTTGGCCACTGACTCATATTTATGACACAGTCACAGTGTCCCAAGGACAACTGATCACCCTTTTGTGACCTTCTGACAAGCAAGGTCAACACGGAAGCCAAACTCACGTAACAACCGGGTCACTAACTTAACAACAGCAGTAATTCAGTTGCCAGGAAAGGTCGTAAGATGGGGCAAAATCCAGTTAATAAATGGTCTAACTTAGCAACCAAAATTTGGGGCTCAGTGGTGGACGTAACTCGAGGATTACCTGTGTTTTCCAAGGTGGATGTTGGATACACGTACTTGCAGTGGGCAACTGGCAGTCACTTCTCACACACCCCTTTGTTGCTGACTTTGAACAGAGGCACCTGAACCTAACTCCTTAATTCTAGAAGAAAATCACTATAGGTACAAATACAGATTAGGGGAGACCTGGCTCATAAACAGCAACTGTTGAGAGGGACCTTGGAGTCCTAGTGGACGATCACTTCACTATGAGCCAGCAGTGTTCAGCAGCAGCAGCCAAAAAAGCTAACACAATCCTGGGTTGTATAAACAGAGGTATAGAATGAAGATCACACAAGGTATTAGTGCTGCTTTATAAAACCCTAGTAAGGCCCACACCTGGAATACTGCAGCCAATTTGGTCATCTTATCACAGAAAAGATGTTGAGAGTTTGGGGAAAAAATTAAGAGAAGAGCAACTAAGATGATCCAAGTCTGGAGACTAAAACATATGAAGAACGGCTGCGGGACTTGGGTTTGGCTAGTCTAAAGAAAAGAAGAAATAGGGAAGACGTGATAGCAGCGTTCCAGTATCTGAGGGGCTGCCACAACGAAGAGGGGGTCACATTATTCTCCAAAGCACCAGAGGAAAGGACGAGAAACAATGGTTGGAAACTGACCAAAGAGAGAAGCAACCTGGAATTAAGGAGCAACTTCCTGACAATGAGGACAATCAACCAGTGGAACAGCTTGCCACCAAAAATCGTGGGTGCTCCATCACTGGAGGTTTTCAAGAAGAGACTGGGCAGTCACCTGTCTGAGATGGTATAGGTTCTCCTTCCTGAGCAGGGGGCTGGACTAGAAGACCTCCAAGATCCCTTTCAGATTCTATTCTATTCTATTCTATTCTATTCTATTCTATTCTATTCTATTCTATTCTATTCTATTCTATTCTATTCTATTCTATTCTATTCTATTCTATTCTATTCTATTCTATTCTGTTCTGCCAGCAGGACATTAAAAGACAAGATATCTCCAATCCTATTTTCCTCAATGTAACAGCTCTGGGGACGGGGGGGGGAGGCAGAGGGGAAGACAGGCCGCTGTTATGAATTGAAAGGGCTATTTTCTTCTACCTGCCGTAAGGTAACACAATGCCTTGGGATGGAGCACTCAGGCATGTTTAAACTTAAATCAGCTGGCTAATTTGAGATGTGTTTGCTAAATGGCCCTAGGAGAGGATTTCACAGCCCTGGCAACAGAGCCAGTGCCTTCTTCTCAAGTCACTAAAGAACGGGGGGGAGGGGGGGAGGAAAAAAAACCCAGATTGTCAACAGCGGCTTTCTCTAGAGCTAATGATGTTAAAAAAATTAGTCAACAAGCGTTTTTTTGGTCCATTTAACAAACCAGCCCTACTGTTTTAGAAATCTGGAGGTCTCCTCCTTCCTTTCCAAAGCCAAGAGTCCTCAGCCTCCTCTGAAGCGCACACACACACACACACACACACACACACACACACACACACAGAGAGAGAGAGAGAGAGAGAGAGAGAGAGAGAGAGAGAGAGAGAGAGAGGAGAGAGAGAGAGAGAGAGAGAGAGAGAGAGAGAGAGAGAGAGAGAGAGAGAGACATGGACGGACACACACACACAAAATAAGCTGAATGGTTACACAGATTCATCAATGCAGCCTCCTAAATGCCTGAATAAGTCAATTGTATGCTCCCGCATATATATCCCTGCAATTTGCTCACAAATTGCCATTACCAACAGCATATGCTAAACACCTTTTTTTAAAAAAAAAAATGAAGGAGAGAAAACGCAACAGGCATCATCTCCAAAATCCACCTTATCATATTTGCAAGCATTTTTCCCCCTGTTTGTGCAGAGGAAAACAAAAGAAAAGAAAACACGGGCAAAGGAGAGAGAGAGGGAGAGGGAGGGAAAGGGAGAGGGGGAGAGAAGAAAAAAAAGAGAGAGAGAGGGAGATGGAGAGGGAGGGAGGGAAAGGGAGAGGGGGAGAGAAAGAAAAGAGAGAGAGAGACGGAGAGGGAGGGAAAGGGAGAGGGGGAGAGAAAGGAGAGAGAGAGAGAGAGAGAAGAGAGAGAGAGAGAGAAGAGAGAGAGAGAAGAGAGAGACGGAGAGGGAGGGAAAGGGAGAGGGGGGGAGAGAAAGAAAAGAGAGAGAGAGAGAGGGAGGGAGAGGGAGAGGGAGGGAAAGGGAGAGGAGAGGGGGGGAGAAAGGAGAGAGAGAGAGAGAAGAGAGAGAGAAGAGAGAGGGAGGGAAAGGGAGAGGGGGAGAGAAGAAAAGAGAGAGGGAGAGGGAGAGGGAGAAGAAGGGAGGGAGGGGAGGAGAAGAGGGAAGGGAGAGGGAGAGAGAGAGAGAGAGAGAGAGAGAGAGAGAGAGAGAGAGAGAGAGAGAGAGAGAGAGAGAGAGAGAGAGAGAGAGAGAGAGAGAGAGAGAAGAGAGAGAGAGAGGCCACACCAATGCACAGGCTTGTCCGGAAGAAGTGAAATGGGATGAAAAAGTCAAAGAGGGTTCGAGTCACCAAAAACCCAATCCCAGTATGGTGCTCCTGAAATGCTGGAAGGAAGAAGATGCATTGCACACCCACCCACGTCCGAATGCCAACCTGGCCTTTTTTTGCACTTGGACCCTTGAGACAAAAGAGAAGGGGGGAGGGGAAAGGAGGGGGGTGGAGGGGGCACGGAATGGCTGGCTCCCTTTTGCTACTGCAGCTGTTGCTCG
>JARGCV010000619.1:7500-12500 GCA_034064705.1 Bothrops alternatus
AGGGGAGAGGACCGATCCCTGAGGGACCCCACAAGGGAGGAACCTAGGGGTTGACCTCTGACCCCCTGCCAACACCGACTGCGACCGACCAGTGAGGTAGGAGGTGAACCACCGCAAAACAGTGCCTCCAACCCCCAACCCCTCCAGTCGGTGCAGAAGGATACCATGGTCAATGGTATCGAAAGCCGCTGAGAGGTCAAGTAGCACCAGGATAGTGGATAATCCCCTATCCCGGGCCCGCCAGAGATCATCCGTCAGCGCGACCAAAGCAGTTTCCGTGGAGTAGCCGAGCCTGAATCCTGACTGTTGAGGGCCCAGATAATCGGCCTCATCCAAGGACCGTTGGAGCTGGAGTGACACCACCTTCTCAACAACCTTCCCTATAAAGGGAAGATTGGAGACAGGACGGTAGTTGTTTAAAACAGCTGGGTCCAGGGAAGGCTTCTTGAGGAGGGGGCGCACAATTGCCTCCTTGCAGGGAGCCGGAAAGGACCCCTCCCTCAAAGAAGTGTTGACAATCTCCTGAACCCAGCCCCGCGTCACCTCCCTGCTGGCCGAAACCAGCCAGGAGGGGCACGGGTCCAATAAACAGGTGGCGGAGCTCACAGCTCCAATGGCCTTGTCGACTTCATCAGGTGCCACCGGGTCAAACTCCTCCCACACAACAGGATCAAGACGAGTCCCTGTCATCTCGACTGAATCATTATCAGCCGATACTGCATTCCAATTGGAGTCAAGGTCCATCCGAATCTGGGCGATTTTATCCGCGAAAAACTTATTAAAGTCCTCAGCACTACCCTGCAAGGGTGCATCAACCCCCCCTGATTAAGGAGGGAGCGAGTTACCCTGAACAGGGCGGCTGGGCGGGATTCCGCAGATGCAATCAAGGCGGAATGATACGCGCATCTTGCCGCCTTGAGCGCCACCTGGTAAGTCTTGATATAAGATCTTACAAGTGTTCGGTCAGATACGGATTTGCTTTTCCTCCATCGCTTCTCTAGGCGTCTCTTCTGGCGCTTCATCCCCCTGAGTTCCTCAGTAAACCAAGGAGATCTCCTGGGTCTGCTACCACAGAGAGGTCGCAGCGGCGCAATCCGGTCAAGAGCCCCCTTCGCAGCCATATTCCAGGCCGTAACCAGGGACTCTGCCGAACTGTGAATGAGAGAATCCGGTATTTCCCCAAGCGTCCTCTGAAAACTCTCTGGGTCCATCAGACGTCTGGGGCGGAACCACCTAATCGGTTCCGCCTCCCTGCGGGGGAGGATTGGAGCCTTGAAAACAAGCCGCAACAGAAAATGGTCTGACCATGACATAGGCAAAATATCTAAGCCCCTTAAATTCAGATCATTGCTCAACTGTTCTGAGAGGAATACCATGTCGGGAGTGTGTCCCCTCTCGTGAGTCGGACCCTGAACTACCTGAGTCAGGTTCATGGTTGCCATGGTGGCCATGAACTCCTGCGCCAACCCAGAGGATTCGCCGAGCGATGGAAGATTTAAGTCCCCCAAGACAATAAGCCTGGGGAACTCAACCGCCAGCCCAGCAACCCCCTCAAGTAGCGCAGGCAGGGCTGTTGACACGCAGCTGGGAGGCAGGTACGTGAGCAACAAGCCCACCTGAACCCCTAGGTCCAACTTCACAAGGAGCAACTCACAACCCGCAATCTCAGAAACAGCGAGCCTGCGTAGGCTAAAAGTCTTCTTGGCTATAATAGCCACTCCTCCCCCCCTTCCCTGGGGTCGTGGCTGGTGCCATACCTGAAACCCGGCTGGACACATCTCAGAGAGAGGAACTCCTCCCTCCGGGCCCAGCCAGGTCTCGGTCACACATGCGAGGTCGGCCTCCTCATCCAGGAGAAGATCATGGATGAGGGGAGCTTTATTTACAACCGACCTGGCATTGAGCAGCAGCAGCCTGAGCCCAGGGTCCGGATTTCGCCCATTACCAGTACTTCGGGTTGAACTCACAGGGTCGGAGCAAGGGATCGCTTTTAGACAGCGAGCTCTTGTTCCCCGGGAATGGCCTACCCTATGGCTCCCACCATATCTGCCTCTCCCCAGCAAGACCGGTATACTTTGGCCCTCTATCACCCCAGAGCCAGCGTCTCCCCTCCCCTCCGCCTCTGCCATGCCAGGCAGGCTAGCCAGTTCATCACATTCATTCCACTCAACCACAACTCCATCCATATCATTAATTTATCTCTCCCACTCTTTAAACTAAACACATTAAAAACAATAAACTAACCATCCATTCAACCCGATTCACTCCACAATCAGTCAATCCCCCCCCACATCATTCATAACATCCAACAAAAATAAGTTAAAACAGTATTAAACAACTTGAATTATTTAAAAATTTAAACAAATAGTAATTAAAACAATTTAAAAACATAGTAATAAAAAAAGCGCCGCCATCTTCCCACGCTGGACGTCAAAACACGCCGGCGCGTCCTTAATTCCATCATAACTGGATTGTGGTCAGACAATACATTAGGTAGAATTTTAACTTTCTTTAAATTTAACATAAAATCACTAGTAGTTAAAATAAAATCAATTCTAGAAAATGATTGATGTCTGTCAGAGAAAAAAGTAAACTCTTGATCCCTACCATGTCTTTCTCTCCAAATATCAAACAAATTAAAATCATCTTTAATATCAAAAAAAGATTTAGGTAAAATTGAACGCGATTGAGAAACTAATGAAATCTTTTTCTTATGTGCCTTTGCAGACGATTTACTTGTGACGCTAACTCAGCCAATACAATCGGTTCAGAGTTTGATGGAAATTATTCAAAATTATGGAAAAGTTTCAGGTTTTAAACTAAATTTATCCAAGACAAAGATGTTGGTTAAAAATCTTGATAACAAATTAAAACAAGATTTGGAAAGAATAACGGGATGCGAGATAGTTAAAAAAGTTAAATATTTAGGAATTTATATAGAAGCTTCAAATGGTAAATTATATAAGAATAATTATGAACTTTTATGGTGTAAAGTACAAAAAGAATTGGAGAATTGGAAAAAACTACAATTATCCATGTTGGGCAGAATAGCCGCTATTAAAATGAATGTATTGCCGAAATTTTTATTTTTATTTCAAATGTTACCAATACTTAAAAAGGATGGAAATCTCGATGAATGGCAGAAAGGTATAAACAAATTCATTTGGGATGGCAAGAAACCAAGGGTTAAATTTAAAATTATTCAAGACACAAGAGAGAGAGGTGGTTTGAAAGTGCCTAATTTTAAATTATATTATTATGCAGCAGTTCTAGTGGTTATAAGTGATTGGATTAACTTAACAAATGAAAGAATATTAAATATAGAAGGATATGGGTTAGTATATGGGCTCCACGCGTATTTAGTTTATGACAAAAAATTGGATAGGAGTTTTAAAGAACATATAATAAGAAACTCTGTCTTGCGAGTCTGGAAAAAGTATTATTATAAGTTAAATGGTAAAATTCCTTTATGGACAGTTCCCAGACACGCAATACAGAGTATAGGTATACAACAAATTCAAGACGTGGTGCCCTATGATAAACTTTTAAATAAAGAAGGGAATAGCATAGAACTGAAATCATTAGATAAATTAAGGGAGGAAGGTATAGCTCATAATTGGTTTTATCATGCACAACTTCAAGCCAGATGGCAAAAAGATGTCAAGATGGGTTTTTCTTTAAAGGATGATGAAAAATTAATTATATAAATTAGAGATCAAAGAAAGATGCATATTAAAAGAATATATGATGCTTTAATTGAAATTGATTCTGGAACTGAATTAATTAAAGACTGTATGATTAAATGGGAAGGTAACTTCGGCCACCCAATTATGATGGAAACTTGGAAAAGAATATGGGTGAAAAATGTTAAATTTACACAAGCTCAGCATCTAAGAGAAAATTTTTATAAAATGTTTTACAGATGGCATTTAGATCCCAAAAAATTATCGTCTATGTATCCAAATTTGCAACCCAAATGTTGGCGATGTGACTCTATGGACGCTACTTACTTTCACATTTGGTGGTCTTGCAAAAAAATTAAGGCTTTTTGGATAAAAATATGGTGGATTCTTCAAAATATTTTGAAAAAGCGTATTGAGTTTGTACCACAGTTGTTTTTGTTGGGTATTACAAAGGATTGTTCCACCACAGAGACTAAGTTGATTTTGAACTTGATTACTGCTGCAAGACTGTTGGTGGGACAATATTGGAAGTCATCTGAAATACCATCTATTGAAGAATGGACATTAAAAGTTACCCATCTTGTGGAGATGGCTAAGATTTCGGCATACCTGAAGAACCACTCAAATGAAACGTTTTTGATGGACTGGAAGAAATGGATTGATTATATGCAAAAGAAATATCAGTTGAAAGAATTAGATTTGATATATAGTTAAATAGTTTAATATAGTAGTTTAGTGAGGTTTCTTGTGTTTTTACCCTGTATTCATTCTGGGAAGTCGGGGGGGGGGGGAGGGGGGAGGGAGATAATATACGTTAGCTTATGTTTCTCAACTGTAGTTGGGGACTTAGGGATTAGATAATTTTTGTAGGATGCTCGGTAGAATTGTAGCTAGTGTTTTGGATGGCGAGGAGGAGGAGCGAAAATACAAGAGGAGTGGGCTGGTGGAGGGTGTTCTGGAGGGGGGTTCCGAGCAGTTCTTTGTATTGTTTATTTTTATTATGTAATTTGTTTGTTTTCAGTTGAGTTAATAGGTTACTATGTTATAATTGTTAAAAGTTTTTTATAAAAAATTTTAATAAAAAAATTATTAAAAAAAAAAAAAAAAAAAAAAACACGCCGGCGCGCATGCGCCCGAGCCACCCGCGAGGCTGCGCCGCCGCCATGATTGCTGTGGGCGCCGCGGGAAAGCGTCCGTGCCTAGAAAGATAGATAGATAGATAGATAGATAGATAGATAGATAGATAGATAGATAGATAGATAGATAGATAGATAGAGTAATGGATGTATAGGTGGATGGATGGATGAATACATAGCT
>JARGCV010000619.1:32500-35000 GCA_034064705.1 Bothrops alternatus
AGCGCCACCTGGTAAGTCTTGATATAAGATCTTACAAGTGTTCGGTCAGATACGGATTTGCTTTTCCTCCATCGCTTCTCTAGGCGTCTCTTCTGGCGCTTCATCCCCCTGAGTTCCTCAGTAAACCAAGGAGATCTCCTGGGTCTGCTACCACAGAGAGGTCGCAGCGGCGCAATCCGGTCAAGAGCCCCCTTCGCAGCCATATTCCAGGCCGTAACCAGGGACTCTGCCGAACTGTGAATGAGAGAATCCGGTATTTCCCCAAGCGTCCTCTGAAAACTCTCTGGGTCCATCAGACGTCTGGGGCGGAACCACCTAATCGGTTCCGCCTCCCTGCGGGGGAGGATTGGAGCCTTGAAAACAAGCCGCAACAGAAAATGGTCTGACCATGACATAGGCAAAATATCTAAGCCCCTTAAATTCAGATCATTGCTCAACTGTTCTGAGAGGAATACCATGTCGGGAGTGTGTCCCCTCTCGTGAGTCGGACCCTGAACTACCTGAGTCAGGTTCATGGTTGCCATGGTGGCCATGAACTCCTGCGCCAACCCAGAGGATTCGCCGAGCGATGGAAGATTTAAGTCCCCCAAGACAATAAGCCTGGGGAACTCAACCGCCAGCCCAGCAACCCCCTCAAGTAGCGCAGGCAGGGCTGTTGACACGCAGCTGGGAGGCAGGTACGTGAGCAACAAGCCCACCTGAACCCCTAGGTCCAACTTCACAAGGAGCAACTCACAACCCGCAATCTCAGAAACAGCGAGCCTGCGTAGGCTAAAAGTCTTCTTGGCTATAATAGCCACTCCTCCCCCCCTTCCCTGGGGTCGTGGCTGGTGCCATACCTGAAACCCGGCTGGACACATCTCAGAGAGAGGAACTCCTCCCTCCGGGCCCAGCCAGGTCTCGGTCACACATGCGAGGTCGGCCTCCTCATCCAGGAGAAGATCATGGATGAGGGGAGCTTTATTTACAACCGACCTGGCATTGAGCAGCAGCAGCCTGAGCCCAGGGTCCGGATTTCGCCCATTACCAGTACTTCGGGTTGAACTCACAGGGTCGGAGCAAGGGATCGCTTTTAGACAGCGAGCTCTTGTTCCCCGGGAATGGCCTACCCTATGGCTCCCACCATATCTGCCTCTCCCCAGCAAGACCGGTATACTTTGGCCCTCTATCACCCCAGAGCCAGCGTCTCCCCTCCCCTCCGCCTCTGCCATGCCAGGCAGGCTAGCCAGTTCATCACATTCATTCCACTCAACCACAACTCCATCCATATCATTAATTTATCTCTCCCACTCTTTAAACTAAACACATTAAAAACAATAAACTAACCATCCATTCAACCCGATTCACTCCACAATCAGTCAATCCCCCCCCACATCATTCATAACATCCAACAAAAATAAGTTAAAACAGTATTAAACAACTTGAATTATTTAAAAATTTAAACAAATAGTAATTAAAACAATTTAAAAACATAGTAATAAAAAAAGCGCCGCCATCTTCCCACGCTGGACGTCAAAACACGCCGGCGCGTCCTTAATTCCATCATAACTGGATTGTGGTCAGACAATACATTAGGTAGAATTTTAACTTTCTTTAAATTTAACATAAAATCACTAGTAGTTAAAATAAAATCAATTCTAGAAAATGATTGATGTCTGTCAGAGAAAAAAGTAAACTCTTGATCCCTACCATGTCTTTCTCTCCAAATATCAAACAAATTAAAATCATCTTTAATATCAAAAAAAGATTTAGGTAAAATTGAACGCGATTGAGAAACTAATGAAATCTTTTTCTTATGTGCCTTTGCAGACGATTTACTTGTGACGCTAACTCAGCCAATACAATCGGTTCAGAGTTTGATGGAAATTATTCAAAATTATGGAAAAGTTTCAGGTTTTAAACTAAATTTATCCAAGACAAAGATGTTGGTTAAAAATCTTGATAACAAATTAAAACAAGATTTGGAAAGAATAACGGGATGCGAGATAGTTAAAAAAGTTAAATATTTAGGAATTTATATAGAAGCTTCAAATGGTAAATTATATAAGAATAATTATGAACTTTTATGGTGTAAAGTACAAAAAGAATTGGAGAATTGGAAAAAACTACAATTATCCATGTTGGGCAGAATAGCCGCTATTAAAATGAATGTATTGCCGAAATTTTTATTTTTATTTCAAATGTTACCAATACTTAAAAAGGATGGAAATCTCGATGAATGGCAGAAAGGTATAAACAAATTCATTTGGGATGGCAAGAAACCAAGGGTTAAATTTAAAATTATTCAAGACACAAGAGAGAGAGGTGGTTTGAAAGTGCCTAATTTTAAATTATATTATTATGCAGCAGTTCTAGTGGTTATAAGTGATTGGATTAACTTAACAAATGAAAGAATATTAAATATAGAAGGATATGGGTTAGTATATGGGCTCCACGCGTATTTAGTTTATGACAAAAAATTGGATAGGAGTTTTAAAGAACATATAATAAGAAACTCTGT
>JARGCV010000621.1:5000-40000 GCA_034064705.1 Bothrops alternatus
CTAACTAGGAGCTGGTGTAGTTGGGTAGCAGGGAGGGGTGCAAAGTTCCTGCCAATTCACCTTCGCTGCAGACAACTTGCATGTGCAAAGTTTGCCGGCCGGGTGTTTTGGCGCGCTTAGCAGCAATTCCCATTGGCTTTCGAAAGCCAATAGGGGGAGTAGCACAGCTCATGCAAAGGTTGAAAAAAAAAACCATCAAAAAAAGGTGCCGGAACGCCATTCTGAGCGTTGTATGAGAAAAAAAAAAGCCCTGCAGATTAGTCTTCAAATATCGAAAAGGAGGACATGTTGGAGGACACTTTTCGAGGGAGGGCAGAACTTACAAAAGGAGGACTGTCCTCCCTAAAGGAGGACGGTTGGTCACCTTAATAATCTGTAAACGGATTAAGAGCTTTAACTGTCCATCTGTTTATCTGCCAGGTGGATCACTTTTTTTGGGGAAAAAAATTGAACACAACGGCAACAAATTTGGCAAAAGGGCAGAAGCTGGCTAGGAATTGCAAAGGAAAACATTGCAGAAAAAAATTTCCCCCACGCATTCCTAAGGGTGGCAGGATGGATCAGTGGTTAAGATGCTGAGTTTGACAGCTGGAAAACTGACAGCCAGGTTTGAGACCTGGGTTCTGTGTGACGGGGTGAGCTCCCATTCCTTGCTCTAGCTCAGGGGTAGGCGACCTTGACTCTGTTATGACTGGTGGACTTCAACTCCCAGAATTCCTGAGCCAGCCTGGCTCAGCTTGGAAACCTCTCCCTTTCCCCTCAGCATGGCTGGCTCAGGAATTCTGGGAGTTGAAGTCCACAAATCATAAAGCGGCCTAGGCCTAGGCCAGAGGTAGGCAACCTGGGCTCTTTTATGACTCGTGGACTTCAACTCCCAGATTTCCTGAGCCAGCCATGCTGAGGGGAAAGGGAGAGGTTTCTATGCTGAGCCATGCTGGCTCAGGAATTCTGGGAGTTGAAGTCCACCAGTCATAAAAGAGCCAAGGTTGCCTACCTCTGGCCTAGGCCACTTTATGACTTGTGGACTTCAACTCCCAGAATTCCTTAGCCAACTTGGCTCAGCTTGGAAACCTCTCCCTTTCTCCTCAGCATGGCTGGCTCAGGAATTCTGGGAGTTGAAGTCCACAAGTCATAAAAGAGCCAAGGTCGCCTACCCCTGCTCTAGCTCCTGCCCATCTAGCCATTTAAAAGCATGTGAATGCGAGTTGACAAATAGGTACCACTTCGATGGGGAAGAAACAGCATTCCGTGATATCATGCTGGCCACAGGACTGTGGAAACGTTGTCAAGCAGCACTGGTTCACAACCTCAAAATGGAGATCAGTGCAGCCCTTAGAGCCGGCAATTACTAGCAGCGTAAAATCCACAAGGATTCCTTTCTCTTCCTTTATGCCTCCCTATAAGAGACACAGTGGGGAAGGGGCTCAGGATGTTGTGGATTCCTCTATTCTAAGCCTCCAGAAGACAGCCTTAAGATACAGAAGGATCTTGACAGACTTGAATGCTGGGCGCTATCTAACAAAACGAAATTCAATGGAAATACTACATTTAGGCAAGAGAAACCAAATATACAGCTATAGTATAGGGGGTACCTTGCTCAATAGTAGTAACTATGAGAGGGATCTCGGAATCCTAGTGGACAATCACTTAAATATGAGCCAGCAGTGTGCTGCAGCTGCCAAAAAAGCCAACACAGTGCTGGGTTGCATTAACAGAAAGATAGAATCACGATCACGTGAAGTGTTAATACCACTTTACAAGGCCTTGGTAAGGCCACACTTGGAATACGGCATCCAGTTTTGGTCACCATGATGTAAAAAAGATGTTGAGACTCTGGAAAGAGTGCAGAGAAGAGCAACAAAGATGATCAGGGGACTGGAGGCTAAAACACATAAGGAACAGATGCAGGAATTGGGTATGTCCAGTTTAATGAAAAGAAGGACTGGGATAACATGATAGCAGTGTTGCAATATCTCAGGGATTGCCCCAAAGAAGAGGGAGTCAAGCTAATCTCCAAAGCCCCTGAAGGCAGGACAAGAAGCAACGGATGGAAACTAATCAAGGAGAGAAGCAACCTAGAACTAAGGAGAAACTTCCTGACAGTGAGAACAATTAGCCAGTGGAACAACCTGCCTCCAGAAGCAGTGAATGCTCCAACACTGGATGTTTTAAGAAGAGACTGGACAGCCATTTGTGTGAAATGGTATAGGGTTTCCTGCCTAAGCAGGGGGTTGGACTAGATGACCTCCAAGGTCCCTTCCAACTCTGTTATTCATCTCGCTTCTGCTGTAACAAGATGTGGTTACACTTTAGAACAGTTGCTAGAAATTACAGCCCACAGTGCAGAAACTCGAATCTTTCAAAGTTTTCACCAAGAGATATATTATAGGCATTCAATGCAAGAGCAGAGCAATTATCAGGAATGTACACGGACAGGGCTCAACATCTGGAAAACTGTAGGTTCCGTGGATCAACATCTGGAAGATTGTCAGTGCAGCATTGTGATGGAAGGCCTGCCTTTTTGATATGTGCACACACAAGTTCAAAGATGTATTACAGATGTTCACCACAGAAGAAGGGCAATTATCAGGAGCGTCTGTGCACAGGGTTCAACATCTGGAAAGCTGTTGGTGCGGTGGGTCAACATCTGGAAATTGTTGGTGCAGCGTTGTGGTGAAAGCCCCACCTTTTTTTGCACGCACAAACAAGATAAAAGATTTATTACAGATGTTCAATGCGAAAAGAGCATTTGTCAGCAGCATCCCTACGGAGGGCTCAACATGTGAAATATTGTCAGTGCAGTGGGTCAACATCTGGAAAATTATCAGTGCAGCATTGGGATGAAAGCCCCACATTTTTTTTGAACAAGTTTTATTAAATTTTTCAGTTTTTACATCCAAGTAATTAGGAAACAGCATGGTTGATAGGGTAATTATTAATCCAATAACAAAATCATTCATATATCTGTCAGGTTACATCGTTAAAATTCCCTCTCTATTTCCATTAATTATTATATCATATTCAAATTAATGCATTTCTAGATAAAGCTCAATACATTTGTCAATAACATTTTACTTATAGATATCCAAGTCCTGTTTTTAAGTTTTACTTAATTCCAATTAGCCTTTAATAACCGTAATATTTAGACTTCGAGTAACCCTAATTTCCCTCATTTCATTACAAAATAATTGTCGTGTATAGAGTACATATATTATTCCAAAAATTACATTCTTACTTTCTTTCATAGATATATTCTATTTCTCGTAGGTCCTCATTTACTGATACAATATCTTTCGTTATCACAAACCCATTTCCATGTTACAATTTCAAACTATAATGTAACAATTAATTTTCATTTCCATTATAAATCTAAATCCTAAATATTAAATCAGTCAATATCTCTAAAAATCTCCATATGCATGTGCATATACAGGATCAAAGATTTATTGCAGATGTTCTGGGTGAAAGGAGAGCAATTATCACAAGAGTCCACGGGAAAAGAATTTTTCAAGTGGGGCAGGTGAATAGATACCCTGCACTTTGCAGGGGACAATGCAGCCCAAAAACAGCTGGATGAAAGATCCAGACTGTTGATTTTATTTATTTTATTCAATTTGTTTGCAGCTCCCCTCACTCCGAGGTGATTCTCTCTGGATTCTCTCTGGATTAAAGAGAGATCTTGAGATCACCCTCATGCATTCCAGATAGCTGTTATGTGTATGTATTGCTCTGTGTGTGTGTGTGTGTGTGTGTGTGTGTGTGTGTGTGTGAGTGTGAAAGAGAGAAAGTCAATAGCAGAAATAGATATACGTTAACGTAGCGATTTTTTTAAGAACTCAAAAGTTTGACCTAGCATGTTTTTAATAACCAGGGAGATTAATTTTCTTATTACTTCTTCAAGATTTAAAAAAAAAAAACACCTTCAGAACTGCAAGCTTTGTATTCACCGGATAAGTTCATCTTTAATCCATTTAAAGAGAAATAAAAATACGTGCTTCCAGCTCTGTAAGTTTTTATTATTTGGTAGTGTACAGCAAAAGGGGGACTACGGTGTTTATGGAAAGTTTAAAAATGGGAAGAATTCGGATGAAATTGATGTGGAAACTAACTAAAACTATTGGAAACCATTTTTGTCTTGATAAGCTACTGAAGAGAAGACTTTGAAGGTTAAACACTAGAAATTGTCTGATGGTTACATCAAAGGGAAATTATGATCGGTGGACTCAAGAACTGTGTGAATAATAATAATAATAATGATAAAGTTGGAAGGGACCTTGGAGGTCATCTAGTCCAACCCCCTGCTCAGGCAGGAAACCCTATACCATTTCGGACAAATGGCTGTCCAGTCTCTTCTTAAAAACTGTTGGAACATTCACCGCTTCTGGAGGCAAGGAGTTCCACTGGTTAATTGTTCTCACTGTCAGGAAATTTCTCCTTAGTTCTAGGTTGCTTCTCTCCTTGATGAGTTTCCACCCGTTGCTTCTTGTCCTGCCTTCAGGCGCTTTGGAGAAGAGATTGACTGCCTCTTCTTTGGGGCAGCCCCTGAGATATTGGAAGGCTGCTATCCTGTCCCCCCTCATCCTTCGTTAAACTAGACATTCCCAATTACTTAACGTCATACAGTAACCAAAAAGCGTTGAATTCAAAATTCTTTTGAACAAAAAAAAAATGAAAAGGATATCATTGAGGATCCTAAAATGATAACTGGAAAGAAAGTGATGGAAATATTTCAAAATGAGGTAAGTGGCAAATAACAGAATAACAGAATCGCAAGAGACCTTGATGTTCTTCTAGTCCAACCCCTTGGCAGGACTTGAACTCACAATCTCCTGCCTTAACCCACTGGAACAAAGCGGCTCTTAATTTTGCACTGCTCACTACTATACAGTAAGCTTTTCATACTATATTATTCCTCTTATTCCCTGCCCTTCCCCCAGTTCTCACTGGAGCTGATATTTAGAGAAATCAGCCATATATCTACCAGAAATGTACTGTTAAAGTATTTGCACTTGTGGAGGAAAAGGCCTTTGCTACAATATGTTTTCCCGTCTATTAAAATTTTATCTCCTTCTGATTTCCTATTTGGATAGGCTAAAACAGCAGGGGAGAACGTGGTTAAATGGAAATGATTTGAAGTGTCAGCAGCTGCTAAATGCCAACTCTGGGAGAGAAAAAAAAATGTAATAAAAGGTTTTATTCAAGCTGGCCTAGGGGAGATTATGGAACGTCCCCACAGGTTTAACTGGGATTGCTAATGAGATCCCTTTTCCTTGCAAAAACATCTCGCTTTTTTTTACATTGCAAGCTTTTTTTTAAAAAAAAAACCAACAAAACACAATAATAACAGCACTGCAAAGCAGCAGATGGAGCTATTTCTTTATTTAAAATATTGATATTCCACTGCCTGGCAAAATATCTCCCACCCGTTACATCCTACAAGACTTTAAATACAATTAAGTTACAAAACTGGACAAGTAACATCAAACAATCTCTTCAGAATGTGACGGCGTTTCCATCACAATGCCAAATTAAACGACGGCACTGGAAATTAAATGGCACCGGGAAAAAGGGACTTACGACCGTTTTTCACACTTATGACCGTTGCAGCATTCCCCATGATCACGTGATCAAAATTCAGAACACTTGGCAACTGACTCATGTTTATGATGGTCGCAGTGTCCCGGGGTCACGTGATCCCCTTTTCCGAACTTCTGACAAGCAAAGTCAATGGGGAAGCCAGTTTCACTTAAAAAGAATAGAATAGGATAGAATAGGATAGGATAGGATAGGATAGGATAGGATAGGATAGGATAGGATAGGATAGGATAGGATAGGATAGGATAGGATAGGACAGTAGAATAGAATAGAATAGAATAGAATAGAATAGAATAGAATAGAATAGAATAGGATAGGATAGGATAGGATAGGATAGGATAGGATAGGATAGGATAAGATAGGATAGGATAGGATAGGATAGGATAGGACAGTAGAATAGAATAGAATAGAATAGAATAGAATAGAATAGAATAGAATAGAATAGAATAGAATAGAATAGAATAGAATAGAATCAGAACAGGAATAGAATCAGAACAGGAATAGAATCAGAACAGGAATAGAATAGAATAGAATAGAATAGAATAGAATCAGAACAGGAATAGAATCAGAACAGGAATAGAATCAGAACAGGAATAGAATAGAATAGAATAGAATAGAATAGAATAGAATAGAATAGAATAGAATAGAATAGAATAGAATAGAATAGAATAGAATAGAATCAGAACAGGAATAGAATCAGAACAGGAATAGAATAGAATAGAATAGAATAGAATAGAATAGAATAGAATAGAATAGAATAGAATAGAATAGAATAGAATAGAATAGAATAGAATCAGAACAGGAATAGAATCAGAACAGGAATAGAATAGAATAGAATAGAATAGAATAGAATAGAATAGAATAGAATAGAATAGAATAGAATAGAATAGAATAGAATAGAATAGAATCAGAACAGGAATAGAATCAGAACAGGAATAGAATAGAATAGAATAGAATAGAATAGAATAGAATAGAATAGAATAGAATAGAATAGAATAGAATAGAATAGAATAGAATAGAATAGAATCAGAACAGGAATAGAATAGAATAGGATAGGATAGGATAGGATAGGATAGGATAGGATAGGATAGGATAGAATAGGATAGGATAGGACAGGACAGTAGAATAGAATAGAATAGAATAGAATAGAATAGAATAGAATAGAATAGAATAGAATAGAATAGAAATAAGAATAGAATAGAATAGAATAGAATAGAATAGAATAGAATAGAATAGAATAGAAATAAGAATAGAATAGAATAAGGAATAGAATAGAATAGAATAGAATAGAATAGAATAGAATAGAATAGAATAGAATAGAATAGAATAGAAATAAGAATAGAATAGAATAAGGAATAGAATCAGAACAGGAATAGAATCAGAACAGGAATAGAATAGAATAGAATAGAATAGAATAGAATAGAATAGAATAGAATAGAATAGAATAGAATAGAATAGAATCAGAACAGGAATAGAATCAGAACAGGAATAGAATCAGAACAGGAATAGAATAGAATAGAATAGAATAGAATAGAATAGAATAGAATAGAATAGAATAGAATAGAATAGAATAGAATCAGAACAGGAATAGAATCAGAACAGGAATAGAATAGAATAGAATAGAATAGAATAGAATAGAATAGAATAGAATAGAATAGAATAGAATAGAATAGAATAGAATAGAATAGAATAGAATAGAATAGAATAGAATCAGAACAGGAATAGAATCAGAACAGGAATAGAATAGAATAGAATAGAATAGAATAGAATAGAATAGAATAGAATAGAATAGAATAGAATAGAATAGAATAGAATCAGAACAGGAATAGAATCAGAACAGGAATAGAATAGAATAGAATAGAATAGAATAGAATAGAATAGAATAGAATAGAATAGAATAGAATAGAATAGAATAGAATAGAATCAGAACAGGAATAGAATAGAATAGGATAGGATAGGATAGGATAGGATAGGATAGGATAGGATAGGATAGGATAGGACAGGACAGGACAGTAGAATAGAATAGAATAGAATAGAATAGAATAGAATAGAATAGAATAGAATAGAATAGAATAGAATAGAAATAAGAATAGAATAGAATAGAATAGAATAGAATAGAATAGAATAGAATAGAATAGAATAGAATAGAAATAAGAATAGAATAGAATAGAATAGAATAAGGAATAGAATAGAATAGAATAGAATAGAATAGAATAGAATAGAATAGAATAGAATAGAATAGAATAGAATAGAAATAAGAATAGAATAGAATAAGGAATAGAATAGAATAGAATAGGATAGAATAGAATAGAATAGAATAGAATAGAATAGAATAGAATAGAAATAAGAATAGAATAGAATTAAAACTAGGATAGAACAGAACAGAACAGAACAGAATAGAATAATAGAGTTGGAAGGGACCTTGGAGGTCATCTAGTCCAACTCCCTGCCCAGGCAGGAAACCCTATACCATTTCAGACAGGTGGCAGTCCAGTCTCTTTTTGAAAACTTCCAGTGATGAAGCTCCCACAACATCTGAAGACAGTCTGTTCCAGTGGTTGATTGTCCTCACTGTCAGGAAATGTCTCCTTATTTCTAGGTTGAGTCTCTCCTTGATCAGCTTCCCTCCGTTATTCCTTGCCTGGCCTTCAGGTACTTTGGAAAATAGGTTGACCCCCTCGTCTCTGCGACAGCCGCTCAAATATTGGAAGACTGCTGTCATGTCTCCTCTGGTCCTTCTCTTCACTAGACTAGCCCTGCCCAGTTCCTGTAAATGTTGCTCTTCTCTGCACTTTTTCTAGCGTCTCAACCTCATTTTCATAGCGTGGAGACCATAATTGGTTGCAATATTCTAGGTGTGGTCTTACTAAGGCTTTATAGAGTGGTGTTAGTGCCTCCTGTAATCTAGTCCAAGCTACTGCTCAAGCAGGAGACCCTATGCCATTTCAGACAAAGAGTTGCCCAATTCTTCTTAAACACCTCCAGTGGTGAAGCACCTACACCTTCTGGAGGCAAAGCTGTTCCACTGGTTAATTGTTGTCACTATTAGGAAATTTCTCCTTAATTCCAGGTTGCTTCTCTCCTTGATTAGTTTCCATCCGTTATTCCTTGTCTGGAGTTCAGGTGCTTTGGAAAACAAGTTGACCCCCTCCCCTCTTCTTCATTTTTGAACCATTCATTCCTTTTTGACCATCTATCATACCATTTAGCTTCCAGACCCCCTAATCACCTTTGTTGCTCTTCTCTGCATTCTTTCTGGAGTCTCCACAGCTTTTTTTTTTTTTTGCATCATGGTGATCAAAATTAAATGCCCTACAGGTGCTCTTCCCGAGAATATGAAGAAGAGGCAGCATGCCTTCTAGAATTATTTTATTCCACTGCAGCGTTTAGAAGAGTAGAAGGAAGCTGGATAACAATAAAATAGAACTCTTTATTATAAACAAATTAAGAACTGAGAGGCCTTTAGAGATGAGATGGTGGATTAATGGTCTGTTACAAATGTTATTAAAGATCCCTGCATGCTTTTTTGCTTGTTTTTTTTTTCTTTTTTGCTGGTGGGTGAGATTAATTTAATGCCAGTATTCTACACAGCCATGTGGTGTCACTCTAGCACAGATGATCAAACTTGGTAGAAACTGCTTTCAACTTGGTGGTTTATGGTCAAACCCCAATTCCTGGACCATCAGCACCAACCTCTCATAAAAGGTGCAAATGCTAGCCATTGTAGCTAAAGCCAAGTTTGAAAATCATCACTGCAACCAACTTTGGTCATCATATCACAAAAAAGATGTTGAGAGTTTGGAAAAAAATTCAGAGAAGAGCAACTAAGACAATTTAAGGCCTGGAGATCAAAACATACGAAGAACGGCTGCAGGACTTGGATTTGGCTGGTCTAAAGAAAAGAAGAAACAGGGGAGACAGGATAGCAGTGTTTTAGTATTTGAGGGGCTGCCACAAAGAGGAGGGGGTCACGTTGTTCACCAGAGCACCAGAGGGCAGGACGAGAAACAATGGCTGGAAACCGATCAAGGAGAGAAGCAATCTGGAATTAAGGAGAAACTTCCTAACAGTGAAGACAATTAACCAGTGGAACAGCTTGCCTCCAGAAATCGTGGGCGCTTAATCACTGGAGATTTTAAAGAAGAGACTGGACATTCACCTGCCTGAGATGGTATAGGTTCTCCTACTTGAGCGGGGGGCTGGACTAGAAGACCTCCAAGGTCCCTTCCAGCTTCTATTCTGTTCTGTTCTGTTCTATTACATATTTTCTATTCTATTCTGTTCTGTTCTGTTCTATTCCTATTCCATTCCATTCCATTCCATTCTATTCTATTCTATTCTATTCTATTCTATTCTATTCTATTCTATTCTATTCTATTCTATTCTATTCTATTCTATTCTATTCTATTCTATTCTATTCTATTCTATTCCATTCCATTCCATTCCATTCCACTCCACTCCACTCCATCTATTCTATTCTATTCTATTCTATTCTATTCTATTCTATTCTATTCTATTCTATTCTATTCTATTCTATTCTATTCTATTCTATTCTATTCTATTCTATTCTATTCTATTCCTGTTCTCATTCTATTCTATTCTATTCTATTCTATTCTATTCTATTCTATTCTATTCTATTCTATTCTATTCTATTCTATTCTATTCTATTCTATTCTATTCTATTCTTATTTCTATTCTATTCTATTCTATTCTATTCTATTCTATTCTATTCTGTTCTGTTCTGTTCTGTTCTATCCTAGTTTTAATTCTATTCTATTCTATTCTATTCTATTCTATTCTATTCTACTCTATTCTATTCTATTCTATTCTATTCTATTCTATTCTATTCCATTCTTCCATTCCATTCCATTTAAGAGACTGGACAACTATTTGTCCGAAACACATGCAGTCCTCAGCTTACAATCACAATTGACCCTGCTGGTAAGTGAGACATTTGTTAAGTGAGCTTTGTTCCGTTTTATGACATTTCTTGCCACAGTGGTTAAGTGAATCACTGAAGTTGTTAAGTGAGTGACATGGTTGTTAAATGAATCTGGCATCCCTTATTGACTTTGTTCATCCAAAGGACACAAAAGGGGATCACGGGACCCCAGAACACTGCAATCGTCATACATAAGAGTCAGTTGCCCAGTGGGGATCTTGTGACTGTGGGGATGCTGCAAAAGTTGGAACTGTGAAAAATGATCCTAAGTCACTTTTTTTCAGTGCTGTTTGAAAAACTTTGAAGGGTCACTAAATGAACTGTTGTAAGTTGAGGACTACCATATAGTGTATAGGGTCTCCTTCTCATCCAATCTCTGGTCTCCTGCTCAAACGGGGCTGGACTAGAAGACCTCCAAGGTCCCTTCCAATTCTATTATCCTATGTTCTGCGTTCTAATTGAACCCCAGTGGACAAAGGAGAGGGCAGCAATTTCCATGACATGAGTATATCGATGGCTTGATGTCCCACAAGGATCCAGGATCTCAGCTTAATCAAAGTGACAGAAACCTGTCCAATAACAGGACTCAAATCAAAAAGCCAGCATATGAGGCAGCCTCTAGTACAGAGGTTCTCAACCTGTGGGTCGCGACCCCATTTGGGGTCGAACGACCATTTCACGGGGGTCGCCAAACAACGAAGTCCGCCATTTTTTTCCCCTCAGCCGGATCGAAAATGCAGGCCGCCGAGCATGCGCGATGCAAGCCGCCCCGCCGCACCGTGCATGCGCGATGCGGGCCATCGCGCCACGCATGTGTGATGCAGGCCGTCGTGCCGCGCATGCAGGGTGCCGCGCATGCGCGATGCGGGCCGTCACACCGCACCGCGCATTTGTGATGCGGGCCGTCGCGGTGCAGGTCGGGGTCGCGCCGCGCGGCCTGAAAAAGGGTGAGAACCGCTGCTCTAGTACTTGTTTCATTCTGGTGTGTGTCATAAGTCCCACACCCAATTCTACAGCATTGGCATGCGGTGATGGGAACACAACTGAGTCTCATTTATCTTCCCTGCTGTGGCTCCCAGATAAGGATCTGTTAATTCTGCTCGGTTTGAAAGAACAAAAACCAGAAATTAAAGCCATCGGTTTTGTAAATACTCCATTGATATGTACTTGGTGCTGGGGTTAGGGATGGGAGTGTTGAAGGAAAAGCCTTCATCGTGGTTCAGTCCAAGCTGGGAATCAACAACATGGGGACTGCTTTAGAAAGAAGGTTGCAGTTTATTGAAGAGGAGGCTCTGGAAAAAAAGAAGAGAGAGCACATGTAGGGAGTGGGTTTTTATACCTTCTGGGGCTCTTGAGGTTGTTTCCTGTTCCTGTTTGAGGCTTTGTATTTCCCGTGTCATGTATTTTGACCTGTGTCCCTTTGGCATCTATCATGTCCTGTCTTAGCGTTTGGGTGGGGTATGTAGAGTTTTAGGTGTCTTTGTCTTCTTAATCTTCTAACTGGGGGCCTCCAACCTTCCTGGATTATTTACATCTGCATTTCTGCAGAGCTGGTTTCTGCTTGGGGGAGGGAGACTTGGGGCTATTAAGAAAACTGGGAATGCTTTTCTGTCTCTTTAAGACCCTTTGAGGAAATATATTTTTCTGCCCTTTTTAATATTTCCTTCTCTGAGGGATTGACTTCCCACAGGAGCAAATTAAAAAAATATGCAACTTGTAATTTTCTGGGCATGCTTTACTGTATATATCCCATAAACTGTCCAAAATCATGATGCTGACTAAAAACCACTTTAATCAATCAACAAACCATCATAGGCTTTGGTACAGGATACATCATCCTAAGTCATAACTCAAGTTTTACTCTGCAGATAGTCCTCGATTTAGAATAGAATAGAGCTGGAAGGGACCTTGGAGGTCATCTAGTCCAGTCCCCTGCTTAAACAGGAGAACCTATACCATTTCAGACAAGTGACTCTCTTGTAGTCTCTTCTTAAAAACTTCCAGGGATGGAGCACCCACAGCTTACAATACAACTTACAAGTTATTTGTCACCCTTCTCTGCACACACATCCGATGGAGTTTTGGTCATTTTTTATTACTCCCATTGGTTGAACGTCAAATCATGTCTCAGAGTAACAGAATAACAGAATTGGAACAATAACCTTGGAGGTCTTAATATCTTTTTTTTATATCGTAGAAACCAAAACTGGATGCCGTATTCCAAGCATGGCCTTACTAAGGCCTTGTAAAGTGGAATTAACACTTCGCGTGATTTTTATTCTATCCCTCTGTTAATGCAGCCTAGTACTATGTTGGCTTTTTTGGCAGCTGCAGCACGTGGCTGGCTCCTATCTAGGTGATCGTCCACTAGGACTCCGAGATCCCTCTCGCAGTTGCTACTGTTGAACCAGGTACCCCCTATATTATACCTGTGCATTTGGTTTTCAAATCAATTCACCTTGAATCTTCCTGCCTTCCTCTCTGGGATCTGAAATTCCAATCAAAGCCTATCATGTAAAAAAGATGTTGAGACTCTAGAAAGAGTGCAGAGAAGAGCAACAAAGATGATCAGGGGACTGGAGGCTAAAACGTATAAGGAACGTTTACAGGAATTGGGTGTGTCTAGTTTAATGAAGAGAAGGATGAGGGGGGACAGGATAGCAGCCTTCCAATATCTCAGGGGCTGCCCCAAAGAAGAGGAAGTCAAGCTATTCTCCAAAGCACCTGAAGGCAGGACAAGAAGGACTGGAGGCTGAAATATATAAGAAACGGTTGCTGGAATTGGGTATGTCTAGGATGGAGTCACTGAAGCAGTAGGCATGAGCTTAAATGGACTCCAGAAGATGGTAGAGGACAGGAAGGCCTGGAGGAACGTTGTCCATGGGGTCGCGATGGGTCGGACACGATTTTGCAATTAACAACAACAACAACAACAACAACAAAGTTTAATGAAGAGAAGGACAAGGGGGGACATGATAGCAGTATTCCAGTATCTCAGGGGCTGCCCCAAAGAAGAGGGAGTCAAGCTATTCTCCAAAGCGCCTGAAGGCAGGACAAGAAGCAACGGATGGAAACTAACCAAGGAGAGAAGCAACCTAGAACTAAGGAGAAACTTCCTGACTATTAGAACAATTAATCAGTGGAACAACCTGCCTCCAGAAGCGGTGAATGCTCCAACACTGGAAGTTTTTAAAGAAGAGACTGGACAGCCATTTGTCTGAAATAGTATAGGGTTTCCTGCCTGGGCAGGGGGTTGGACTAGATGACCTCCAAGGTCCCTTCCAGCTCTATTCTATTCTAAGTCGAGGACTATCTGCAGAGTAAAACTTGAGTTATGACTTAGGATGATGTACCATGTACCAAAGCCTATGATGGCTTGTTGATTATTTATTTATTTATTTATTTATTTATTATTATTATTATTAATTTTTTTTAAAAATTAATTCAGGTTAGCTGGGTTTCAGCTGGTTCAAAAATCATGATATGATTTTTTGGGAGGGGGGGCTCTCCAACATAACCATGCCTCTCTGCTGAGCATCTGCATATCTGGTATGTTTATTGTCTTAGGAAATAGAAAAGGCAAAAATAAACAGCTAACGATGCATGTTCCGTGAAGTGTGACCCTGGTATGCAGGAAACACATACACACACACACACACACACACACACACACACAAAGCAATTAAAAGTTGGAGCAACTTCACAGCAATCTGAACAACTGGTTCATACAACATGCATATATTTATTTTTAATTTGCTTTTCATTAAGGCTGATTCCATTTTGAGGACTCAGGCCAAGTGGCATATTTTTACAAACTGTCAAGTTGTTCCTTCTATCCATAGTTCAGCGCAGAGTTGTCTGCTGAAGGACAGGCTTCATTTGAGAAGATCTGAAGAGTTGAAATTGTCCTGCAGCTGCCAAAAAAGCCAACGCACTGCTGGGCTGCATTAACAGAGGGATAGAATCAAGATCATGTGAAGTATTAATACCACTTTACAAGGCCTTGGTAAGGCCACACTTGGAATACGGCATCCAGTTTTGGTCGCCACGATGTAAAACAGATGTTGGGACTCCAGAAAGAGTGCAGAGAAGAGCAACAAAGATGATCAGGGGACAGGAGGCTAAAACATATGAACAACGGTTGCAGGAATTGGGTATGTCTAGTTCAAGGGTAGGCCACCTTGGTTCTTTTATGACTCATGGACTTCAACTCCCAGAATTCCTGAGTCAGCCATGCTGAGGGGAAAGGGAGAGGTTTCCAAGCTGAGCCATGCTGGCTCAGGAATTCTGGGAGTTGAAGTCCACCAGTCATAAAGAGGCCTAGCCCTAGGCCAGAGGTAGGCAACCTTGGCTCTTTTATGACTGGTGGACTTCAACTCCCAGAATTCCTGAGCCAGCCATGCTGAGGAGAAAGGGAGAGGTTTCCAAGCTGAGCCATGCTGGCTGAGGAATTCTGGGAGTTGAAGTCCACACGTCATAAAAGAGCCAAGGTGGCCTATCCCTGGCCTAGTTTAATGAAAAGAAGGACTAGCTAGGGTTGACCTGATAGCAGTCTTCTAATATTTGAGGGGCTGGCACAAAGAAGAAGGGGAATCAACCTATTTTCCAAAGTACCTGAAAGCCAGATAAGGAATAATGGATAGAAACCTAGAAATAAGGAGAAATTTTCTGACAGTGACAACGATCAACCAATGGAACTGAAGTTGCCTTCAGAAGTTGTGGAAGCTTCATCACTGGAAGCTTTCAAAAGAGTCTGGACTGCTCTGTCCCGGAAATGGTGTAGGCTCTCCTTCTTGGGTGGGGGGTTGGATTAGATGACCTCCAAAGTCCCTTCCTATTTTATTCTATTCCATTCCTTTCCATTCCATTCCATATTTTCTATTCTATTCTATTCTATTCTATTCTATTCTATTCTATTCTATTCTATTCTATTCTATTCTATTCTATTCTATTCTATTCTATTCTATTCTATTCTATTCTATTCTATTCTATTCATTCTTCTATTCTATTCTATTCTATTCGAAAACCGACTTAGAACTGAGGAGAAATTTCCTGACAGTGAGAACAATTAACCAGTGGAACTGCTTGCCACCAGAAGTCGCAAGTGCTCCATCCCTGGAGATTTTCAAGAAGAGATTGGGCAGCCATTTGTCTGAAATAGCATAGGGTCCCATTACTTGAGCGGGGGGGGGGGTTGGACTGGGAGACCGCTAAGGCCCCTTCCAACGCTGTTATTTTATGTTCTATGTTCTAACCCTAATGATGTCCTCTTATCTATGTTTATTTGGAAAGCAGTTCCTCTGAGGGTAATGGGGTTTTCTGATGTTCCTGGGTACAGAATCCCAATTTAAGCGAGCAATTTATCCGTGATGGGGAAGGCAGGGCAAAGAGGAAGTTTCACGAAAACAAGCAATTACCGCATCGTGGTTGTTGATGCTTTGATCTCAGTGAGCTGTTCTCTCCACCACCGCAAACATCTCCGTATATTCTGGGACGCTTGAATCGCCTCGGTGCCTGTGTTGCTAGCAAAATGCTATTTTGTTCCTTCCAGAAACTCATCTATCTATTTTTAATGACATGCTAATTTTCTTTTAAACAGCCTCGATCATAAAACAAGGGAGGGGGGAAAAACGTAATTTGCATTCACATTCTTTTTTTGAAAAAAAAACACGACTAGATCATAGCAACATGAATAGGGTTCCTCCTGTTTTCCTCTCTCAAAAATGTATGTACCTATTCAAAAATGCAGATATAACAGCATGTCTACATGGAATTTTAATATTAAGGCTCTCCAGGATGTAGGATCCACGCCATCCCTGGGGAAATGACTTATTCACCAGTGACATTTCTTTCGACTCAGTGGCATGTCTCTACCGTTTGGGTGGGATGTAGAATAAATCTCTCCCCTATTTTTTTTTGTGGGGGGGAACAGGTGTTTGCCTTTCCGATTTGGTTACATACTTCAACAGTAACAGCAATACAGGTAGTCATCGATTTATGAGTGCCCTGGAGCCCAAAACATCTGTTATTAAGTGAGACATTTGTTTAGTGAATTTTCAGACAAATGGCTGTCATGGTATAGGCCAGGGGTAGGCAACCTTGGCTCTTTTGACTGGTGGACTTCAACTCCCAGAATTCCTGAGCCAGCATGGCTCAGCTTGGAAACCTCTCCCTTTCCCCTCAGCATGGCTGGCTCAGGAATTCTGGGAGTTGAAGTCCACCAGTCATAAAAGAGCGAAGGTTGACTACCCCTGGTCTAGGCCTAGGCCGCTTTATGACTCGTGGACTTCAACTCCCAGAATTCCTGAGCCAGCATGGCTCAGCTTGGAAACTCTCCCTTTCCCCTCAGCATGGCTGGCTGAGGAATTCTGGGAGTTGAAGTCCACGAGTCATAAAAGAGCCAAGGTTGCCTATCCCTGGCCTAGATGATAGGAAACTTGTCTCTTTGATGACTTGTGGACTTCAACTCCCAGACTTCCTGAGCCAGCATGGCTCAGCTTGGAAACCTCTCCCTTTCCCCTCAGCATGGCTGGCTCAGGAATTCTGGGAGTTGAAGTCCACCAGTCATAAAAGAGCGAAGGTTGACTACCTCTGGCCTAGGCCTAGGCCGCTTTATGACTCGTGGACTTCAACTCCCAGAATTCCTGAGCCAGCATGGCTCAGCTTGGAAACTCTCCCTTTCCCCTCAGCATGGCTGGCTGAGGAATTCTGGGAGTTGAAGTCCACGAGTCATAAAAGAGCCAAGGTTGCCTATTCCTGGCCTAGATGATAGGAAACTTGTCTCTTTGATGACTTGTGGACTTCAACTCCCAGACTTCCTGAGCCAGCATGGCTCAGCTTGGAAACCTCTCCCTTTCCCCTCAGCATGGCTGGCTCAGGAATTCTGGGAGTTGAAGTCCACCAGTCATAAAAGAGCGAAGGTTGCCTACCTCTGGCCTAGGCCTAGGCCGCTTTATGACTCGTGGACTTCAACTCCCAGAATTCCTGAGCCAGCATGGCTCAGCTTGGAAACCTCTCCCTTCCCCTCAGCATGGCTGGCTCAGGAATTCTGGGAGTTGAAGTCCACGAGTCATAAAAGAGCCAAGGTTGCCTACCCCTGGTATAGGGTCTCCTGCCTGAGCAGGGGGTTGGACTAGATGAGCTCCAAGGTCCCTTCCAAATCTGTTATTCTGATATATAGCGACTTAACAAATTAACTTTTACAAATATAAGTGAAATATAAACTGATCAGAAAAGATGTTATAGGTAGATGTCATCAAATAGATAAGTAGTATAGTATTTTTTATAACGCATGAAATATGAAAACATTGGGATGATGTATCTAAATGGAAAATCTGGATATTTAGATGATTAATGTCAAGAAAATTATGACTGATAAGAATTGTTTGAATATTAAGGGGAAATTAAGCTTAAATAAGAACTAGGATATATGGTGAACTACGGTAATAAGATGATTTTTTAAAAAAAGGTCTTCGTATATTTTAGCTTTTAGGCCCTTAATCATTTTATATTGTTCTTCTCTGAACTCTTTGCATTTACCCTCCATTAAAAAAAAATGAGGATTTTTTTTGTTGCTTTATGAATAGATTGAATTTATGTCCTGCATAGTCCCAGTGGAAGGTCTCAGATTGTTCAAAGCCACTCATTCTTAACTTAATTATGTGATCTTAAATAGCAGGATGGATTTCTTTCCAAAACAGGCTAATTTGGTATTTCTAGTAGGGAAAACCTTTGGAAATGGTAGTTTCAAAGACAGCAGGATCTGCCCCACATTTGGGATTTGTCCGTTAAGGACAGCCAGCACATCTAGAGATACGAAGAGCTGAGAAGTTAATCAGGATGACATTTATTGCTTTTTTAAAATATTTTTTTTATTAATTTTTTCCCCCATCAATATATGTTAATTTTTCCAATCAACAAGTTGTCTGGAGCTTGCTAAGCTAATACATGTTCAATTCCTAATCCTTCATTCTTTTCTCTAACCAAGAATAAAATAAATTCCAAATCTGATAATAGTCTGTATCTTCTTTGTCTTTCAACCTCATAGTTAGTCTGTCCATCTCTGCACATTCCAATATTTTCCTAATTATTTCTTCCTCTGATGGCAATCCTTCGTTCTTCCAGTATTGTGCAAAGATTATTCTCGCTGCTGTGGTGATGTGCAAAATTAATTTCTAATTTCTGCTTATTAGTCTTTTCAGACATAATGCCTAGTAAAAAAAGTTCAGGTTTAAAATCCACTTGTTCACCCAATATTTTTTCTAACCACATATGTATATTTTTCCAATAGGCCTTTGCCTTGCCACAAGGATGACATTTATTGCTATTTACAATGGATTACAATGAAGAATCAGCACAGTTTGTGTTCCAACACAATGTTCTGTTCCTAGTCTAAGTGAGTGCACATGTGAATATTAATGCTGGATATAGAAAAAAATAGCCTGTAATGGCTTCCTTTAGCCTCCATAGAAATTGTGGGAACAATCCAGAGAAAGAAATATTTTGGGGGAATATTAAAAAGGCAGAATATATTTCCCCAAAGGAATAATGGAGAAGATCTTTAAAAAGGCAGAAACTTCTACACACACACACACTCACACACACACACACACACACAGTCAGACAACTCAGCAGAAACCAGCTTTTAGAAATGCAGAAGTAATAATCCATTCCCGAAGGTTGGAGCCCTCCAGCTAGAAGCTGAACAGATCAGGAAGGCAAAGACCCTTAAAATCTACATACCCTACCCAAACTCTAAGACAGGGCATAATAAGATTAACCCACCACCATCAGAATACCAGAAAGGCACACTCAGACTCAAGTCAAAGTTCATAACACAGGAACAACTCCAAACAAAAGCCCACGAAGGTATAAAAACCCACTCCCTACTACACGTGCTCTCTCTTTTCTTCCAGAGCCCTCTTTCTGTCTGGCTCTGCTCTTCAATAAACTGCAACCTTCTTTCTAAAGCAGTCGTCATGTTGTTTATTCCCGGCTTGGACTGGACCCTGATGAAGATTTTTTCCTTCAACAAACGATTCCTTAAAGATGTCAAAGGCTCACAGCTTTTATCTCTCTTCTTCTCTTCCACTCCCTTATCTACCATAATTGTAGGCTTTGGAATGTTAAACCTTTCCGTAGGTAGCCAAAGAAGATGAAAAAGGGCAGAGAAGAGCAACTAAGACGATTAAAGGCCTGGAGACAAAAACATACGAAGAACAGCTGCAGGACTTGGGTATGGCCAGTCTAGAGAAAAGAAGGAGTAGGGGAGACATGATAGCATTATCCCAGTATCTCAGGGGCTACCTATTCTCCAAAGCACCAGAAGGCAGGACAAGAAACAGTGGATAGAAACTAATCAAGGAGAGAAGCAGCCTGAAATTAAGGAGAAACTTCCTAACAGTGAGGACAATTAACCAGTGGAACAGCTGGCCACCAGAAGTTGTGGGTGCTTCATCACTGGAGGTCTTTAGGAAGAGACTGGACAGACACCTGTCTGAAATAGTATAGGCTAGGGTCTTCTGCCTGAGCTAGGGGGTTGGACTATAAGACCTCCAAGGTCCATTCCAGCTCTATTCTGAATGATTGATTGAGTCTTGTGCTACAAAGAGGTGGAATGACAAAGCAGAATAACAGAATATTTATTCTTGGACCTTGGACTGAACTGAACTGCACAGATGCATATCTATTTATCAAATTAGGCGGGGAGAAAAATCTTAAACCCAGTGGATGTTAAACTCAATAAAAGATGGTTCATGAAAAACCTACATTTTAAAACAAATTTTTTTTTGGGTTCGGAGAGGAGAATTTTATTTTATTTGTATTAAATATTTTATTAGTTTTATAATTATGAACAAAAAATCAAATTAAATACAACTCAACTTAATACAATCATTTTCAACTTTCTCTCACACAAAACAAAACATACATTCCTTTAAAAACTTACGTAAAATAGAATAACTATGGGTGTTGCTCGGCAGCACCCCCTCCACCACATCCCCCTCTTCCTGGCTCCCTATCTCCTACTTCCCACCCCCTCCCTCTCTCCCTCTCTCCCTCACTCTCCACCCTCCTCTCCAGCAACCTTCCTACTTCCCTCCAATCCTTCACTCCTCACTCTCCACCCCCTCCAGATGTGGTCCAGAGGTACTGCCCGAGCAACCCCTCTTATAACAGTAAATATATCATTCTTATATATTGCAAATATTACAGTTGAGTGTATTATAATTGATTATTACAGCCCCCCCCAACCCACCTACCCCCCGACTTCCCAAAGTGAATACAGGGTAAAACAAAAGAAAACCCACTAAATTAAACTAAATTATTACATAAATCCTAATAAAAATTTAACTATATGCTAAATACAATTTCTTGGATTGATATTTCCCTTGAATATACTCTATCCATCTTTTCCAATCCAACATATATTTTTCATTTGAGTGGTCTTTCAAATATGCAGATATTTTAGCCATTTCCGCCAAGTTTATGACTTTCAAAGTCCATTCTTCAATAGATGGTAATTCTGATTTCTTCCAATATTGTCCCACCAACAGTCTCGCTGCTGTAATCTTAAAACAATTTTTTTTGAACATAGCCTAGAAGCGTTACGTGAGTAGGGTCCGCAAGCAGGGTCCGGGAGGAGGAGGCTCCGTGGTACCCGAAGCAGAACATCCAGATTCAGTCGCAGTTTTGTTCCATACAATATTAACCTTGTGAACTCTCAAGCTTCCTCCTTCCGTTATGTATTCAAGATGGACAGTGATTGATATTTATATGTTATTTATGTGTAAAGATGTAGGTATATACATGTTGTATCTGGCCCTTCTCAGCTGAGTGAAATCCACATAAATATTTCTTTAAGAGTTTTATTTAACACATTTCAAAAGATTCACTTCAAAGCAAGCTGCTGGCAGTTTGTTGGCCGGAACGGCCAAGTCTGATTTATTTACATTTAGATTAAACATTCTCCCACCTTCCAATTAACTCACTCTTTATCTCTTACATTGTCCAAGACTTCATTAATCTTCCGTAGATTTCAAAAGCACCAGAAAACTGAGTTTAAACGAACTCGGTGATGCATCAGACTGCCTCTTGATATTAACGTTGCTCGTGACAAAGAATTAGTTCCTTCTTCCTCTTCTAATATAGTTTTCAATACGTCACTTCCTTTTTCCACTTAACTGACTCCTCCGCCTATCAAACCTTCGGAATCTCGGATCAAGCCATCTAGCTTCCTGATCCGAATCTGACTCATCACTTTGAGAGTCTGACTCATCCTGCATACAAATCTCCTCATTGTCTAGCTCGGCTGCCGGGAGGGGAAAATACCCAGAGGGGCCTGGTTGTGCTTCGTCATCCTCTGATATGTACCCAGCCTGTCTAGAGACACTCACAACAATACATATGTATGTATAGAGCATATTTATATGTGTGTTATGTATGCGTACACTTTTGACAGCAGGCAATTTCATTTTTAACATGTGCCAGGGTGTCCACAGTAAAAAAAGGACAATAAAGGTTATCTATCTATATTAAAAAGAAATTAAAAAAAAAATAAGGAGAAGAGTGTCATTGTTTTAAGCTTTTTCAAATATCTTGTAGGAGATAACCAGGCTGAGCCTGAGGGAAGGGTCAAACGCGTTATGAGCCTGGAGCCCCTCTGCACCCACAGGAGATCTAACTTCAGCCCATTTTGAATTCCATTGACTCTTATTTCCTGCCAATTTGCTTTGACCGTAAGTAATTTGACCTGGCTCATAAACAGCAACTGTGAAAGGGACCTTGGAGTCCTAGTGGATGATCCCTTGACCATGAGCCAGCAATGTGCAGCAGCCGCCGCCAAAAAAGCTAATACAGTCCTGGGTTGTATAAACAGAGGCGTCGAAACAAGATCGTGCAAAGTATTAGTACCGCTTTATAAAACTCTAGTGAGACCACACCTGGAATACTGCTGGCAATTTTGGCCACCATACTACAGAAAAGATGTTGAGAGCTTGGAAAAAGTTCAGAGAAGAGCAACTAAAATCATCCAAGGCCTGAAGACTAAAACATACAAAGAACGGCTGCAAGACTTGGGTTTGACTAGTCTAAAGAAAAGAAGAAATAGGGGAGACATGATAGCAGTGTTCCAGTATTTGAGGGGCTGCCACAAAGAAGAGGGGGTCACATTATTCTCCAAAGCACCAGAGGGCAGGATGAGAAACAATGGTTGGAAACTGATCAAGGAGAGAAGCAACCTGGAATTAAGGAGAAACTTCCTAACAGTGAGGACAATTAACCAGTGGAACAGCTTGCCTCCAGAAATCGTGGGTGCTCTATCACTGAAAATTTTTAAGAAGAGACTGGACAGTCACTTGTCTGAGATGGTTTAGGGCAGCGGTTCTCAACCTATGGGTCGAACGACCGTTTCGCGGGGGTTGCAGGACACCGTGGTCCGCCATTTTGTTTTTTCTTTTTTTTCGTCGCGCGCGCATGCGCGGTTCGGGCCGTCGTGCGCGCGTCACGCATGCGCGGATCGGCCCGTCGCGGTCTGCCATTTTGTTGGTTTTTTAAAAATTTTTTAAATTTTTTTTTCATCGCGTGCGCGCCACGCATGCCTGGTTCGGGCCATCGCGCACGCGTGCCACTCATGCGCGGAACGGCCCGTCGCGGTCCGCCATTTTTTTTATTTTTTTATTTTTTTTTCGTCACGCGTGTGCACACACGCACGCACAACGGGCCGATCCGCGCATGCACAGTGCGTGCGCGACGGAAAAAAATAAAAAACCAAAAAAACCAAAATGGCGGACCGCGACGGGCCGATCCGTGCATAGGTATTAAGGGGTTGCTCGGGTGGCCTCTGGGCACCACATCGGATGGAAAGAGGAAGGAGGAGTGAAGGTAGAAGTAAGTAGGAAGATGGTAAGAGGGAGAAGAGAGGGGATAGAGGTGGGTGGAGTAGAGAAAGGAGAGAGGAAGGTAGGTAGATAGAGGGTAAGAGGAGGGGGAAAGGTTAGGGTTAGGGGGATGTGGTGTGGGGGGTACCGAGCAGTCATACTGATTGTTTGGCAAATGTGCTATATGATTGTTTTCAGTTGAGTTATTATTTCTTTTTTCTTTGTAATCTCTTAAAAACCAATAAAAAAAAGAAAAAAAATTTAAAAAAAATTAAAAAAAATTAAAAAAAACAAAAAAATGGCGGACCGCGGGTCGGGGTCGCGGCGCGCATGGGCGGCGCAAGTGGGGTCTCAACCTGAAAAAGGTTGAGAACCACTGGTTTAGGGTCTCCTGCTTGAGCGGGGGGCTGGACTAGAAGACCTCCAAGGTCCCTTCCAGTTCTATTCTATTCTATTCTATTCTATTCTATTCTATTCTATTCTATTCTATTCTATTCTATTCTATTCTATTCTATTCTAAATTCAGATTCTTGTAGAAAACATTAGCATACAATAAATCTATAGTCATTTGGATTGGATTCCTGATTTCCTGCACTTCACAAATATTCAATAAGTGGCATGTAATTTTGATGACAGGGATTCCTAAAATGGGGAACTCTCAGGGACCCCACTTTCAGAAATACTGTTCTAATTTATCTGCAAGACCTCCAGAATTGCAGCAGCTTGCTTTCCTAATCCCTTTATTGGAGCAGAAACATGGAGCCTCTGTTTTCCAGCTGTGGCCAGCTTCCTTCTCCATTTACTAGCCTGGCTACAGATGTTGGCAGCTGTAACTTCGCAATACCTGGTAGTATAACGTGTTTTCCATTGCTCTCTTCCAGGCATTTGCAGCCGTTTCCAGCGGCTGGAATTAAATATGATGAGCTGTTGCTGGAAGTTGAACAGACTTCACGGAGTGCAAGATTATGCAAGGAGAAAACTGGCCACTCAGGACAAATTCCAAAGAACTTGGTGACCCATCTCATTACATGAGGGTGGGAAGCGAAGGAAAACTGGACATTGGGCAAGAATAGTTTTGGAATAATGTTCCAGCTTCTCCTTAGGATGAATAAGGGCGACGTTTAAAAAAAAAATATCTAAGGAGGACAAGCTGTTGGCAGAGCAATGGAATGTCTCTGTTTGCATTATTGTTCATTTCTTTGACTTTATTTTTGCAAAGAAGAAATCAAAGTTTTCTGATGGTCCTCTGGCTTAACCTTTGACTCTCTCTCTCTCTCTCTCTCTCTCTCTCTCTCTCTCTCTCTCTCTCTCTCTCTCTCTCTCTCCCCTCTTCTCTTCTCTCTGTCTCCTTTCTCTCTCTCTCTCTTCTCTCTGTCTCCTTTCTTTCTCTCTCTCTCCTCTTCTCTTCTCTTCTCTTCTCTTCTCTCTGTCTCCTTTTTCTCTCTCTCACTTTCTCTCTCTCTCTTCTCTTCTCTTATCTTATCTTCTCTCTGTCTCCTCTCTCTCTCTTCTCTTCTCTTCTTTCTCTCTTCTCTTCTCTCTGTCTCCTTTCTCTCTCTCACTCTCTCTCTCTTCTCTTCTCTTATCTTATCTTCTCTCTGTCTCCTCTCTCTCTCTTTTCTCTTCTCTCTCTCTCTTCTCTTCTCTTCTCTCTGTCTCCTTTCTCTCTCTCTCTCTCTTCTCTTCTCTCTGTCTCCCCTCTCTCTCTTCTCTTCTCTTCTCTCTGTCTCCTTTCTCTCTCTTCTCTTCTCTTCTCTCTGTCTCCTTTCTCTCTCTCTCTCTTCTCTTCTCTCTGTCTCCTTTCTCTCTCTCTCTCTTCTCTTCTCTTCTCTTTTCTCTTCTCTTCTCTCTCCTCTCTCTCTCTTCTCTTCTCTCTGTCTCTCTCTCTCTCTAGCATCTCGATCTCTCTCTCCTTTGTCTTTCTTTCCCCCTCTCTCTGTCTCCCCCCTCTCTTTATCTCTCTCTCTTTGTCTCTCATCTATCATCTTGTAGACATTTCATTACCCAAACTAGGTAACATCATCAGTGCTAGCAGTCTGCAAGAAAACAAGCAAGCACCAGGGACCCCATGTTTCAACCTGAGCTTCAAATATTCTCCTTTATTGGAACCTATCATGTCTGTCTGTCTCTCTCTCTGTGTCTGTCTCTCTGTCTGTCTCCCTCTCTTTCTCTGTCTGTCTATATCTATCTATCTATCTATCTATCTATCTATCTATCTATCTATCCATCCATCCATCATCTATCTATCTATCTATCTATCTATCTATCTATCTATCTATCTATCTATCTATCTATCTATCATCATTATCTCAATGTTTCTCAACCTCGGCAAATTTAAGCATTAATAGCTAGGGAATTCTGGGAGTTGAAGTCCACATACCTGAAAGTTCCAAGCCTGAGAAACACTGACCAATATCTACAGAAGAAGACAAGTAATTCCATAGTAAAGAAGAGCAAAGGTCTAATCCAACCTTAGGAACTTTAAGACTTGTGAATTTCACCTCTTATAAAAAAAAGATGTTGAGACTCTAGAAAGAGTGCAGAGAAGAGCAACAAAGATGATTAGGGGGCTGGAGGCTAAAACATACGAATAATGGTTGCAGGAATTGGGTATGTCTAGCTCAATGAAAAGAAGGATCAGGGGGGACAGGATAGCAGCCTTCCAGTATCTCAGGGGCTGCCCCAAAGAAGAGGGAGTCAAGCTATTCTCCAAAGCGCCTGAAGGCAGGACAAGAAGCAACGGAGGGAAACTAATCAAGGAGAGAAGCAACCTAGAACTAAGGAGAAATTTCCTGACAGTTAGAATAATTAACCAGTGGAACTACCTGCCTCCAGAAGCGGTGAATGCTCCAACACTGGAAGTCTTTAAGAAGAGACTGGACAGCCATTTGTCTGAAATGGTATAGAGTTTCCTGCCTGAACAGGGGGTTGGACTAGATGACCTCCAAGGTCCCTTCCAACTCTCTTATTCTGAGGCTCAATACTTTGGCCACCAAAGGAGAAGAGACGACTTCTTGTAAAATGATGTTGGGAAAGATGGAAGACAAAAGGAGAAGGGAACAGCAGAGAATGAGATGGTTAGATAGTGTCATCAACACATTGAACGTGAATTTGGGCCAACTATGGGAGACATTGGAGGACAAGGCGGCCTGTCATTCTGTGATCCCTGGGACTGCAGAGAGTCATACGTAACTTAGCAACTGAACAACAACAACAGAAAGAAATTTAATAAATCAATGAGCATATCTGGGGTGAATAGTCCTACATTCGTCTCCACCAGGATGTTGCATTCAGTTCAGCTTTCCCCCCCTGTTAATACGCTTCCTCCCCACCAAATGTCAATTACAATGATTAAAGCAAGGAAACAAAGCAAGGAGACAAAACATAACAACACGTTATGCAACATTTTGGCTGCCACTGTGACATAAAATAATTTAGGGATATTCTATGTTTTACCCAAGCTGTCCTCTTTTTTTTACAAAAACACCAGCAAATACGCCCACCTATTTTCTTAAAACAACACAACAATTGAGTCTGAAATAAATCTGAAGCTATGACAACCCAAATAAAACTTAACCCCCCCCCCACCAAGAACTCAGTACCATTTCCCAAAATTTACGAGGTGTCAGACTTAATGAAATAACCATACTGGGTAGCATCTTCCAGCTGTTGATGGGTGAGTGTGATGAAGCCCTCTTACTAGCCATTATTGTAAAGGGAGGCTCAAAATAATAAAGAATAGAATAGAGCTGGGAAGGACCTTGGAGGTCTCACAGTCCATCCCCCTGCTCAAGCAGAAGAGCCTACATCATTTCAAATAAGTGACTGTCTAGCCCAGGGGTAGGCAACTTTGGCTCTTTTATGACTCATGGACTTCAACTCCCAGAATTCCTGAGCCAGCATGGCTCAGCTTGGAAACTCTCCCTTTCCCCTCAGCATGGCTGGCTCAGGAATTCTGGGAGTTGAAGTCCACGAGTCATAAAAGAGCCAAGGTTGCCTACCTCTGGCCTAGCCCTAGGCCACTTTATGACTCGTGGACTTCAACTCCCAGAATTCCTGAGCCAGAATGGCTCAGCTTGGAAACCTCTCCCTTTTCCCTCAGCATGGCTGGCTCAGGAATTCTGGGACTTGAAGTCCATGAGTCATAAAAGGGCCAAGGTTGCCTACCTCTGGCTTAGGCCCAGGCTGCTTTATGACTCATGGACTTCAACTCCCAGAATTCCTGAGCCAGCATGGCTCAGCTTGGAAACCTCTCCCTTTCCCCTCAGCATGACTGGCTCAGGAATTCTGGGAGTTGAAGTCCACGAGTCATAAAAGAGCCAAGGTTGCCTACCTCTGGCCTAGGCCTAGGCTGCTTTATGACTCATGGACTTCAACTCCCAGAATTCCTGAGCCAGCATGGCTCAGCTTGGAAACCTCTCCCTTTCCCCTCAGCATGGCTGGCTCAGGAATTCTGGGAGCTGAAGTCCACGAGTCGTAAAAGAGCCAAGGTTGCCTACCTCTGGCCTAGGCCCAGGCCCCTTTATGACTCGTGGACTTCAACTCCCAGAATTCCTGAGCCAGCGTGGCTCAGCTTGGAAACCTCTCCCTTTCCCCTCAGCATGGCTGGCTCAGGAATTCTGGGAGTTGAAGTCCACGAGTCATAAAAGAGCCAAGGTTGCCTACCTCTGGCCTAGGCCCAGGCTGCTTTATGACTCATGGACTTCAATTCCCAGAATTCCTGAGCCAGCATGGCTCAGCTTGGAAACCTCTCCCTTTCCCCTCAGCATGGCTGGCTCAGGAATTCTGGGAGTTGAAGTCCACAGGTCACAAAAGAGCCAAGGTTGCCCACCCCTGGTTTAGCCTCTTCTTAATGTCACTGTGATGGAAGCAGAAGTTGAACAGAACCAGTTTTGAAATGACACTGATTCAAAATACAGAATAACAGAGGTGGAAGAGATTTGGAGGTCTTCTAGTCCATTACACCATTGGACTTCAGAGGGACTGATTTCTAAATAAAGTGACATCATTAATGTTAGAACATAGAACACAAAAGGATAACAATAGTACTTAGACTTATATACCGCTTCACAGTGCTTGACAGCCCTCTCTAAGTGGTTTACAAAGTTGGCATCTTGCCCCCAACGATCTGGGTCCTCATTTTACCCACCTTGGAATGATGGAAAGGCTGAGTCAACCCTGTGTCGGTCAGTATCGAACTGTTGGCAGTGGGCAAAGTTAGCCTGCAATACTGCATTCTAACCACTGTGCCACCACGGATCTCTATAGAGATGAAAGGGATCCTGGAGGTCTTCTAATCCAACCCCCTGCTCAAGCAGGAGACCCTATACCATTTGAAACAAGTGGCTGTCCAGTCTCTTAAAAACTTCCAGAGTTGGAGCATTCACAACTTCTGGAGGCAAGCTGTTCCACTGATTAATTTTTCTAACTGTCAGGAAATTCCTCCTTAGTTCTAGGTTCTTTTTATCCTTGATTAGTTTCCACCCATTGCTTCTTCTCCTGCTTTCAGGTACTTTGGAGAATAGCTTGACTCCAGTGGTGGGATTCAAATACCTGAACAACCAGTTCTCTTATTGGATGCAGGTCTGGGCCTCTGAGGCCTAGAACGGACTTCCGGAAGTGGCATCCATGCACTTCTGGCAGGCCATTCTAGGCCTGGGAGGCCTTGTCCTGGCCTCCGAGGCCTAGAATGGACATCCAGAAGTGGCATCCATGCACTTCTGGCAGGTCGTTCTAGGCCTGGGAGGCCTTGTCCTGGTCTCCGAGGCCTAGAACAGACTTCCGGAAGTGGCATCCATGCACTTCTGGCAGGCCGTTCTAGGCCTGGGAGGCCTTGTCCTTGCCTCCGAGGCCTAGAACGGACTTCCGGAAGTGGCATCCATGCACTTCTGGCAGGTCGTTCTAGGCCTGGGAGGGCTCCTCCAGGCCTCCGAGGCCTAGATTGGACTTCCGGAGCAGTATGCATTCAGCCGGTTATCCGAACTCAGCAAAATTTAGCTAAGGGTTCTGCAGAACGGGTACAAACCAGCTGAATCCCACTACTACTTGACTCCCTCTTCTCTGTGGCAGCCCCTCAGATATTGGAAGGCTGCTATCACATCACCTCCGAATTTTGATCACATGACCATGGGGACGCTGAAAGGGTCATAATGCGAAAAAGGGTCATCAGCCACTTTTTTCAATGTCATGTAACTTCAAATTGTCACTAAACAAATGGTTATAAGTTGAGGCTTGTTTGAATTCTCTATTCCCTCTGCAGGTAAAAAAAAATCTTTGATATCTTATATGTACATAGGGCACCACCGCATTATTACGATATCCAAGATAGTTTCCAAAAATAAATGATATTTAACAAGCAAACCCTAATCAAAGGAAGCTAACATCTGGCACACACTCAAACAGCCTAAAATAAAAAGATAAGCTAATCAGGGCTAAGCAAGGCTATCCTTATTAATACATCACCCGGAAATTTCCAATCTCACAGTTAAATTGGGAAATGGGGGGGGGGAAACCATCTTATAAGGCTATGAGAAATAATTTTCGTACTGTTCCCAAGAAAACAGGATAGATGTCTCCATGTAAGTTATGAGGAGCTGAGCTTGACTTGATGGTGAATCAAAGAAGCACCAAACCTGGAGAATCAAAACATATTCATGAAGAAGAAGCCAAATATTGTCAGGAACAGAAACATTCCCCCCCCCATGCCATCACTCTACTAAACCCCACAACACTGTCTTATGACTAAAGATATTTGCCCATGTAGTAGGGCTTTACTGCTATTATTCTTGTCATCTTCTCATTTTTCCTACTACCTTCTCCTATTGGTATCTTATGATTTATCCCTTGTTTGTAGCTGATGATTTATGATTGTCACTATAATTTATGCTTTAAGACAACACTTAGAATACTGCATCCAGTTTTGGTCAACATATTTTAAAAAAAGACGTTGAGTCTCTGGAAAGAGTACAGAGAAGAGCAACGAAGATGATTAGGGGACTGGAGGCTAAAACATGTGAAGAACGGTTGCTGGAATTGGGTAGGTCTAGTTTAATGAAGAGAAGGACGAGGAGTGACATGATAGCAGTATTCCAATATCTCAGGAGCTGCCCCAAAGAAGAGGGAGTCAAGCCATTCTCCAAAGCACCTGAAGGCAGGACAAGAAGCAATGGATGGGAACTGATCAAGGAGAGAAGCAACCTGGAACTAAGGAGAAACTTCCTAACAGTTAGAACAATTAACCAGTGGAACAACCTGCCTCCAGAAGTTGTGAATGCTCCAACAGGGGAAGTTTTTAAGAAGAGATTGGACAACCATTTATCTGAAATGGTATAGGATTTTCTGCCTGAGCAGGGGGTTGGACTAAATGACCTCCAAGGTCCCTTTCAACTCTGTTATTCTGTATTCTGATCTATGATTTTTCACTTTGATGCTCGTACGTACACTGAAAGCTTTTGCACCCGAGACGAATTCCTTGTCTCTCCAATCGCCCTGCGCCAATAAAGAATATTCTATTCTATTCTTCTCTTCTAACTTCCTGCCTGATCTTCCATCTGCAGAGGGGTGTTTTTATTATATAACTCGGGCCTTCCGTTATATAATATTTTATTATATAAGTAAAGCAGTAGCAAACAGTGTGCAAAATTTCAGCTTCTCGGGAACAATGTGTGAGGCTGGCTGTTATAAAAACCGCAGAGTGAAGAAGACATTAAAAACATCCCCACAGATGGACGAAATGCTAGAGTAACATTATTTTGCATTTCCAGAACCAGGAAGAAACTGCACCCTGGTTTGTTTCTGGGAAGCGAAAGCTGATCTCCCCTGTGTCTGCTGCTGTCACAGCATTTGCAGGCAGTCCTCAACTTACGACAAACAATTGAGGCCAGGCAAGCTAAGCAAGACACTTGTTAAGTGAGTTTTGCCCTATTTTACGACCTTTTCTGCATTGCATGAGAAAACCACGTCTTCCTTCCCCTGTCCTGACCACTTTCTACAAGGGGACGATTGAGAGCATCCTGTCATACAGCATCACAGTCTGGTTTGGAAGCATCCCTGCTTCAGACAGGAAGGCGGGGCAGAGAGTGGCGAGGACAGCAGAAAAGATCATTGGCAGTTCCCTCCCTCCCATCCTCCTGGACATGGCACAGAAGCATTGCTTGAGCAGAGTCCGTAAGATTGTCTGGGATGCTACACCTCCTCTTCATGACCTGCTTTCCTTGTTCCCTTCCGGGAGGAGGGTGCTCCGTGGTATCCTTAGCAGAACATCCAGATTCAGCCAGAGTTTCATTCCATACAGCATTAACCTTGTGAACTCTCAAGCTTCCTCCTTCCGTTATATATTCAAGATGGACAGTATTTAATATTTATTTGTTATGTATATGTAGGGGTGTGGGTCTATGCATATGTTATACGTAGTGTGTTTAGGTGTGGGTCATGTATGTGTTTCACTTTGAGAGCGGGCAACTAAATTTCATTTTTGATGTGTGCCATTGTGCCCGCAGTAAAAAAATGACAATAAATCTTATCTTATCTTATCTTATCTTATCTTATCTTATCTTATCTTATCTTATCTTATCTTATCTTATCTTATCTTATCTTATCTTATCTTATCTTATCTTATCTTATCTTATCTTATCTTATCTTATCTTATCTTATTTATTTATTTTATTTATTCGGGTTTGTATGCCGCTCCTCTCCGAAGACTCGGAGCGGCTTACAACATATATATAAAAACAATTGAACAAATCCGAACAACATTAAAAATACAAACCCCATACATACTCATCAATCACACCACAATCAACAATCATCCCCAGGCCTGCCGGCAGAGGTAGGTTTTTAAATTCTTTCGGAAGGCCAGGAGGGTCGGAGAAACGCGGACTTCAGGAGGTAGTTGGTTCCAGAGGGTGGGCGCCGCAACAGAGAAAGCCCTCCCCCTAGGGCCCGCCAAACGACATTGTTTCGTTGACGGGACCTGGAGGAGGCCGACCCTGTGTGCTCTCACCGGTCGTAGAGAAGTATGTTGCAGAAGGCGGTCCCGTAAGTATCCTGGTCCCAAGCCATGAAGGGCTTTATAGGTAATAACCAACACCTTGAATTGGGCTCGGAGACCAATGGGCAACCAATGCAGCGTGCGGAGAGTTGATGAAATGTGGGCACAACGAGGAAGACCCACAACTGCTCGCGCAGCTGCATTTTGCACTAATTGTAGTCTCCGAACACTCTTCAAGGGTAGCCCCATGTAGAGAGCATTGCAGTAGTCGATCCTCGAGGTGACAAGGGCATGTGTGACTGTGAGGAGTGACTCCCGATCCAAGTAAGGACGCAACTGGTGCACCAGGCGAACCTGGGCAAATGCCCCCCTTGCCACTGCCGACAAATGATGATCCAATGTCAGCTGTGGATCAAGGAGGACTCCCAAGTTGCAAACCTTCTCTGAGGGGTTTATAGATTCACCCCCCAGGGTAATCGAAGGACAGATAGAAGTGTCCTTGGGAGGCATCACCCACAGCCACTCTGTCTTATCGGGGTTGAGCCTTAATCTGTTAACACCCATCCAAACCCTCACAGCCTCCAGACACCGGCACATCACCTCAACCGCTTCACTGATATGGCCAGGAGTGGAAATGTACAGCTGAGTATCATCAGCGTACTGATGGTATCTCACTCCGTGGCAGTGGATGATCTCACCCAGTGGCTTCATGTAAATGTTAAAAAGTAGGGGGGAGAGAACCGACCCCTGAGGCACCCCACATGGGAGTAACCTAGAGGTGGACCTTCGATCCCCCACAAACACCGACTGCGACCGACCAGTGAGATAGGAGGAGAACCACCACAATACGGTGTCCCCCACTCCCAATCCCTCCAGCCGGCGCAGAAGGATACCGTGGTCAATGGTATCGAATGCCGCTGAGAGGTCAAGAAGCACCAGGACAGAGGACTGGCCTCTATCCCGGGCTCGCCAGAGATCATCCATCAGAGCGACCAAAGCAGTTTCGGTGCTGTAGCCGGGCCTGAATCCCGACTGCAGAGGGCCCAGATAATCGGCTTCCTCCAGAGACCGCTGGAGCTGATGCGCCACCACCTTCTCGACAACCTTCCCCACAAAGGGAAGGTTGGAGACCGGACGATAGTTGGTCAAAATTTCTGGATCCAGGGAAGGCTTCTTGAGGAGGGGGCGCACAAGTGCCTCCTTTAAGGGAGCCGGAAAGGACCCCTCCCTCAAAGAAGCGTTGACAATCTCCTGGATCCAGGTATGTGTCACCACCCTACTGGCCGAAACCAGCCAGGAGGGACACGGGTCCAACAAACAGGTGGCAGAACATACAGATCCAATGGCCCTGTCCACTTCCTCAGGCGTAACAGCCTCAAACTCTCCCCAGATGACTGGACAAGAACATGCCCCTGTCCCCTCAACTGAATCATTATCAGTCGACTCTGCTACACAATTGGAGTCTAGGTCAGCCCGGATCTGAGCCACTTTGTCTGCGAAACAGTTATTAAAGTCCTCGGCACTACCCTGCAAGGGAGGCCCCGGACCCCTTGGGTTAATAAGGGATCGGGTCACCCTAAACAGGGCGGCCGGACGAGATTCCGCAGACGCGATCAAAGCAGAAAGATACAAAGATCTTGCCGCCTTAATCGCCTTCAGATAGGCTTTAATAAATAAGCTCAATCTGGTTCGGTCAGATCCGGACTTACTTTGTCTCCATCGCTTCTCTAGACGTCTCTTATGGCGCTTCATCCCCCTGAGCTCCTCAGTAAACCAAGGAGACCTCCTGGGGCCAGCACCACGGAGAGGTCGCAAAGGCACAATCCGGTCAATAGCCCCCTTTGCGGCCGTATTCCATGCCGCTACCAGGGACTCCACCGGACTGTGAATGAGGGAGCTCGGTAATTCCCCAAGCGCCGTCTGAAAGCCAATTGGATCCATCAGGCGTCTGGGGCGGAACCACCTAATCGGTTCCGCCTCCCTGCGGGGAAGGATTGGGGCCGTAAAATTCAGTCGAAGCAGAAAATGATCAGTCCATGACAAAGGCATGATATCTAAGCCCCTTAAAACCAGATCATTACCCAACTGCTCCGAAAGGAAAATCATATCCGGGGCGTGTCCACCCTCATGCGTCGGGCCCTGCACTACTTGGGTCAGGTCCATGGTTGTCATGGCGGCCATGAACTCCTGTGCCAATCCCGAGGATTCGCCAAGCGACGGCAGATTGAAGTCCCCCAGGACTATAAGCCTGGGGAACTCCACCGCCAGCCCAGCAACCTCCTCGAGTAGCACAGGCAGGGCTGATGCCACGCAGCTGGGAGGCAGGTACGTAAGCAATAAGCCCACCTGGACCCCTAGGTCCAGCGTCATAAGGATGGACTCGCAACCCGGAATTTCGGAAACAGTGAGTCTACGTAGACTGAGGTTCTCCCGGGCCAAAATAGCCACTCCTCCCCCCCTTCCCTGGGGTCGCGGCTGATGCCATACCTGATAACCTGATGGGCACATGCCCGTGAGGGGAACTCCCCCCTCAGGGCCCAACTAGGTCTCAGTCACACACGCCAAGTCGGTCTCCTCATCCATGAGAAGATCATGAAT
>JARGCV010000621.1:45000-65000 GCA_034064705.1 Bothrops alternatus
GGGGACTTTAGTTTTTGGGTTCAGCTAGGTAATGCCGATACTTTGTTTCTCGAATAAAAGGTTCTTTAAACTAAACAATGCCTCAAAGTTCTTTTGAAGGGTTTCATCTGTCGGAACCATGACATTGAAAGCCAGCTGGGTGACTTTGGGCCAATCACCAGGACATGGTGAGATCTAGTCCCGCTTTAGATATGAAAGCCAGCTGGGTGACTTTGGGCCAATCACCAGGAGCCTGTGAGTTCTAGTCCCGCCTTAGGCATGAAAGCCAGCTGGGTGACTTTGGGCCAATCGCCAGGAGATGGTGAGTTCTAGTCCCGCTTTAGATATAAAAGCCAGCTGGGTGACTTTGGGCCAATCGCCAGGAGATGGTGAGATCTAGTCCCGCTTTAGATATGAAAGCCAGCTGGGTGACTTTGGGCCAATCACCAGGAGATGGTGAGTTCTAGTCCCGCCTTAGGCACAAAAGCCAGCTGGGTGACTTTGGGCTGGTCATTCTCTCTCAGTGCAATTCCCCTCACAGGGCTGTTGTGGAGAAAGCAGGAGGAGGAAGGCATGTTGGATACGTTGGCTGCCTTGGGTCGTTTGTAAAAATAATAAAGGCCATCTACAAATACATATAATCAGTACAGAAAAATAAATCGGATTCAAAATAATAAGGCAGAGTCTTGTTTCATTCTGTCCCTGATGAAATGAAGATCTATCCATCACGCTGACACCAGCCGAACAAGAAGAAGGCCCCACAATTGGAATTTAAGATATAATGTTAAAAAGGCCCGAAGGGCAATAGCTTGAACCTCATGTTGTTTTAAACTCTTGCAAGGGGAAAAAACAAACCCAAAAAAACCAAAAGGAATGGAGGGGAAAAAATGCATATTAACCATTGTTTTCCAAGCACTTTCTTGTGTGCTAGTTCTAATTTCTATCCGGCCCGAATGCCACATCAAAGCTGCGAGTAGAAATTAACAAATATCCCAGCAATCGGATCGGAGCGCGTTGGCTTATTAGTCTCGCTTTGATCATTTTCATGGGAAAAGAGTTGCTAAATTGGCTGTGGGGGTGAGCCACCATCTTCACACTGTTGTGTTATCAACCCAGAAATTTACCATCTCAGCAAGGGCCAGACTAAAGAAAAACAAGGTAAAGAACAAAGTACGTGATTTCAAACACGCGGTGGGACTTATTTCATATATTGATGAAAGCTGTATTTACTGAAGCTCCTACTTCAAGCCTCCAACTGAGATTAAATTAGAGCTGCATATATACCAAAGCAGGGAAGATGGTGAGGTGAGATTTTGCTGGCCATCCTACTGCAAAAAAAATAAAAAAATAAAAAATAAAATCACAGGAGATATTGCTACACTGCAATTTTGTACCATTTCCTGATATCAGCATGGTTTTACAGAAGAATAGAGTTGGAAGGGACCTTGGAGGTCATCTAGTCCAAACCTTGGCTCAGGCAGGACACCCTACACCATTTCGGACAAATGGCTGGCCAGTCTCTTCTTAAAAACTTCCAGTATTGGAGCATTCACAGCTTCTGGAGGCAGGTTGTTCCACTGGTTAATTGTTCTCACTGTCAGGAAGTTTCTCCTTAGTTCTAGGTTGCTTCTCTCCTTGATGAGTTTCCATCCGTTGCTTCTTGTCCTGCCTTCAGGTGTTTTCGAGAATGGCTTGACTCCCTCTTCTTTGTGGCAGCCCCTGAGATATTGGAACACAGCTATCATGTCCCCCCTCATCCTTCTCTTTGTTAAACTAGACATACCCAATTCCTGCAACTGTTGTTTATATGTTTTAGTCTCCTGTCCCCTAATCATCTTTGTTGCTCTTCTCTGTACTCTTCCCAGAGACTCAACATCTTTTTTTATAATATGTTGACCAAAATTGGATGCAGTATTCCAAGTGTTGTCTTAAAGCATAAATTATAGTGACAATCATAAATCATCAGCTACAAACAACGAGGGACAAATCATAAGATACCAATAGGAGAAGGTAGTAGGAAAGATGAGAAGACGACAAGAATAATAGCAATAAAGCCCTACTACATGGGCAAATATCTTTAGTCATAAGACAGTCTTGTTATTTCATGTCTTGCCTTTTGGTCCTTCGGAAAACAGTTTGACCCCCTCATCTTTGTGGGAACCCCTCAAATATTGGAACAGTGCTATCCTGTCACCCCCTAGTCCTTCTTGTCAGTAGATTAGAAATACCCAATTCCTGTAACTGCTCTTCATCTGTTTTAGCCTCCAGCCCTCTAATCATTTTTGTTGCTCTTCTCTGTCAGTCAATCAGTCAGTCACTCAAGACATGACTGAATGGATAACTTCATCAGCATCATTTTCACCAGCTTACCGCAAGGAGGTTGAAGGGTTGGTGAACTGGTGTAAGGAAAACAGCCTAGTTTTCAGTACCAGAAAAATCAAAGAGATCATTGTCAATTTCAGAAAAGGCAGGCCCAGCCACACTCCTCTGTGCATTAATGATTCACCTGTGGAGATGGTTACCAGTATCAAATTCCTGGGTGTGCAGCTAGCGAGTAGGCTAGCTTGGTCACTCAACAGCGAGACACTGGTGAAGTGGACACAGCAGTGCCTGCATTTTTTGTGTCGCATGAGAAAAGCACGTCTTCCTTCCCCTGTCCTGACCACTTTCTACAGAGTGATGATCGAGAGCATCCTGTCATATAGCATCACAGTCTGGTTTGGAAGCATCCCTGCTTCAGACAGGAAGACGGTGCAGAGAGTGGTGAGGACAGCTGAAAAGCTCATTGGCAGTTCCCTCCCTCCCATCCTCCAGGACATAGCACATAAGCGTTGCTTGAGCAGAGTCCGTACGATCATCTGGGACACGACACATCCTCTTCACAACCTGTTTTCCTTGTTCTCTTCCGGGAGGAGGGGGCTCCATGGTATCCAAAGCAGAACCTCCAAATTCAGTCACAGTTTTGTTCCATACAGTATTAACCTTGTGAACTCTCAAGCTTCCTCCTTCCATTATGTATTCAAGATGGACAGTGAATAATATTTATATGTTACTTATGTAGGGTGTAGGTAGGTCTATACATAGGTTGTATACAATATGTTTTAAATGTGTGTTATGTAGGTGTACACTTTGAGAGCAAGCAACTAAATTTCATTTTTAATGTGTGCCATTGTGCCCACAGGAAAAAAATGACAATACCTTTTAGCATCTAACCATCTGAATAATTTTCCACAATGAGGGTCCTGAGGCATCCACGTGAATGCAGCCGCGCGAGCAGTGTTGGGCCTGCCTAGAAATGCCCACATTTCGGCATCACTCCGCGAGCTGCATTGGCTGCCAATTGGTCTCCAAACCCAATTCAAAGTGTTGGTTATGACCTATAAAGCCCTACATGGCATCGGACCAGGTTACTTATGGGACCGTCTGCTGCCCCATGAATCCCAGCAGCCAGTTAGGGCCCACAGAGTCGGCCTTCTCCAGGTCTCGTCAGCCAGACAGTGTCGCCTGGCGGGGCCTAGGGGAAGAGCCTTCTCTGTTGCGGCCCCGGCCCTCTGGAACCAACTTCCCCCAGAGATCCGTGTCGCCCCCACCCTCTCCGCCTTTCGTAAATTACTTAAAACACACCTCTGCCGGCAGGCCTGGGATAGTTAACATCTTGCCCCTAGCCGGTGTATGTCTGTGTGTATGTTGAATGATTGGTTTTTTCTTTTAAATTAGGGGTTTTATATATATATGTATTTTTAATTGTTGATTTCTATTATGTTGTGAGCCGCCCTGAGTTCCCCGGAATAGGGCGGCATAGAAGTCAAATAAATAAATAAATAAATAAATAAATAAATAAATAAATAAATAAATAAACAAACAAATAAATAAATAAATAAATAAATAAATGAATGAATGAATAAACAAACAAACAAACAAACAAACAAACAAATAAATAAATCCAGGCGACTTTGATACCACACTACGAATTCTCCACTGTTCTCTAATTAGAAAACATGAGGATTTCAATGTCCCCCCCCCTTTTTTTTCTCTTATGAACCCTTCTCTGACAAGAAACCAAATGTTTGAAAACCATCTCCATTCTACCTTCAAGAACAATGGATCTATCCTTAGAAATAATTGATTCGGGAAGAAGAATTCCAACCATGTTATTCCGCGTCGTTTGTCATATCGGAGGGCCAGACCGCCATCTGAGGGAGATGACAATGAAAGCATTTCAGAAGATGGAGATGGCTCTCAAGTCAAAAAGAAGGAAGGAAATCCTTTGATTCTCAGAGTAACATAATAAAATGTGGATGTCCCCATCTCGCCCCTTAAAGTAGAAGCTAATATGATCTGCTATACATTTCCTTCCATCTCCTACATCAAAAGTAATCCTCTGATGATTGAAGCCTGGAGAAATGAATGCAGGCAGGAAAGAAAAGCTGTAGCTATGTCTTAGAGTAGAGAAATTGGATCTTAACAACCAGGTTTCTCTCCAGGAAAAGATATTTCTCTGCTTCCTATTGACCCGGCTTGTGAAGATATCAAGAATCAGGGAGAAAAAAAGATTAATAAGGGTGAGCTATCTTGACTGCAAAAATTAAGATATTCCCAAGAGGGTAGACGAATTGGAGGTCTCCGTATCTCTTTGTTGGCATCTAGCAACGGTCCTGATTTTTGCAGTCTGATCTTGTAGCCCCAACTGAATAGCTTGAAAACAGGGGGTTCAAAATATCTGTAGAGATTCTCAGTCATCCAGGTCATGTTTTTTCAAGAGGCAACTGGACTTTCTTGTTTTTCCTTGAAGTCGCTTTGCTTCTCACCCAAAAAGCTTCCTCAGTCCATTTATACATGAATATAAATCCAGTTCATGTTGCAGATTTGAAAATATGAATCTATTCCTTCCAGCCGTATGCTTTTTTTTATTTTTGAATGCATTTGTTGAAAGCAAAATCTTCATCAGGGTCCAGTCCAAGCCGGGAATAAAAAACATGGAGACTGCTTTAGGAAGAAAGTTGTAGTTTATTGAAGAGGAGATCCCAGACAGAAAGATGGCTCTGGAAAAAAAAAGTGACCACATCTAGTAGGGAGTGGGTTTTTATACCTTCTTGGGCTTTTGTTTGGAGTTGTTCCTGTGTCATGATCTTTGACCTGAGTCTGAGTGTGCCTTTCTGGTATTCTGATGGTGGTGGATTAATCCTATTATGTCCCAAAGGTCCTATCCTGCTTCGCTGTGGCTGTGGCTGTGGCTGTGGCTGTGGCTGATGACTGTTGGATTTTTTTAGTGTGAGGGATTGTTGATTCTAGGGATCTTTCTTTTTAATCTGAGCTTCCTGACTCCAATCTTTCTGACATCTGTATTTCTGCAAACCTGGTTTCTGTTTGGGGCACAGAGTTGTCGGGGGTGGGGAGTTGGTTTCTGCCTTTAAAATCCTTTGGGGAACTATATTCTGCCTTTTTTTTTTAATATTTCCCAAAATATTTCTTTCTCTAGAGTCTTCCCACACATTGAAAAATCTTTCTCTATTTGCCTTTGGGGATTGTTCTTAAGGTAAGAGTCTCAGTATACAGCTTTGCATAATACGAACCATTTGAAAGACAAATATTTCCCGGTTTACTTTTCTTCTGAACGTAAATTTTCCCCAGCGTGTGCTTTGAAAAGACTTCAGCCCCGTCTGCCTTTTAAAAACGTAAATATTTCTGAGATTCACTTCCTTGCACTCAGCTCCTTCAAACAATCTCTCTTTTTCAGTTCCATCTTTCGCCTCGTCTTTGTTTGGGTATTTTTTATCTTTTTTTTTTTTTTAAACTGTTCGTACCGATTCATTCCTACAGAAATCCATGCTGGACTTCTTTCCCTTGGTTGAGCTTTACCACTTTGCCACCAGGTGTGGAATAAACAGACTAATAGAGTTGGAAAGGACCTTGGAGATCATCTAGTCCAACCCTCTGTTCGAGCAGGAGACCCTATACCTGTGGTGGCGAACCTATGGCATGGGTGCCAGAGGCGGCACTCGGAGCCCTCTCTGTGGGCACGCGCACCGTCGCCCCAGTCCTAGGCCTTCAGCTGGGTTTTATAAAACCTTTTCGCTTTAGGCCTCCGCCGCCATGTGCAAAAAAAAAAAAGGTTCAATCAATCAGTCAATTTCAACTTCTCACGGGGAAAAAAAAAGATCTCGCAAAGTTGGAATTGATTGATTGAACTTTTTAGTCCCACCCAGTCTGCCGTTACCACCGCAGCCACGCCCACCCAATGGGCCACGCCTACCCAATGAGCCACACCCACCCAATGGGCCACGCCCACCCGGCACCCCAACGATACATAAGTGGGTTTTGGGTTGCAGTTTGGGCACTCAGTCTCTAAAAGGTTCGCCATCGCTGTTTTAGTCCAGGGGTAGGCAACCTTGGCTCTTTGATGACTTGTGGACTTCAACTCCCAGAATTCCTGAACCAGCCATGCTGACTCAGGAATTCTGGGAGTTGAAGTCCATAAGTCATCAAAGAGCCAAGGTTGCCTACCCGTGTTCTAGTCCAACCTCATGCATGGGCAGGAAACCAGCGGTTCTCAACCTATGGGTCGCGACCCCATTTGGGGTCGAACGACTGTTTTGCGGGGGTCGCCGGACACTTTGTTTTGTTTTTTTGATTTTTTTTGTTGCGCGTGCCGCGCATGCACGGTTCAGGCTGTCGCGGTCTGCCATTTTGTTTTTTTTATATTTTTTTCATCGCGCGCCACGCATGCGCGGTTCGGGCCATCGCGCGCGCGCATGCGCAGATCGGGCCGTCGCAGTCCGCCATATTTTTTTATTTTTTTTTTATTTTTTTTTCGTCATGCGCTGCGCATGCGCGGTTCGGGCCGTCGCGCGCGCGCATGTGCAGATCGGGCCGTCGCAGTCCGCCATATTTTTTTTATTTTTTTTTTTTCGTCACGCGCCGCGCATGCGCGGTTCGGCCCATCGTGTGCGCGCCGCGCATGCGCGGATCGGCCCGTCGCGGTCCGCCATTTTGTTGTTTTTTTAAATTTTGGGGGGGGTTTTGTTTTTTTTTCGCGCGCGCCGCGCATGCGCGGATCAGCCCGTCGCACGCGTGCGCGCGCACACCCGGGTCGGGGTCGCGGCACGCATGGGCAGTGCAAGTGGGGTCTCAACCTGAAAAAGGTTGAGAACCACTGCCCTACACCATTTCAGACAAATGGCAGCCCAATATCTTCTTTAAAAACCTCCAGTGTTGCATTCTAACGGCTTCCAGACTGGTTTTTGCTCAAAACTGGAGGAATAAAGGAATTCCAACGGAAGAAGAGATCCTGTATAAAATCCTTTCATGTGCTGAGATGGACAGGCTTACAATGATTATGAAGGACAAGACACAACTCAAATACTGTAATGCTCTCTACATGGGGCAACCTTTGAAGAATGTCCGGAGACTGCAGGTAGTCCAGAATGCAGCCGCGCAAGCCGTCTTGGGTCTCCCAACACATGCTCATATCACTCCAGCCCTCCGTGAGCTGCACTGGCTACCAATTGGTCTCCGAACACAATTCAAAGTGTTGGTTATGACATATAAAGCCCTTTATGGCAATGGGCCAGGATACTTGTGGGACCGTCTTCTGCCCCATGAATCCCAGCGACCGGTTAGGGTGCATAGGGTTGGCCTTCTACGGGTCCCGTCTCTTAGGCAATGTCATCTGGCTGGGCCTAGGACAAGGGCCTTCTCCGTTGCTGCCCCAGCCCTCTGGAACCAGCTTCCCTCGGAGGTTCGTACCGCTTCCTCCCTCCTAGCTTTCCGGAAAATGTTGGAGACACATTTATGCTGGCAGGCTTAGGGCGTATGAATTGTACTCTGCCCCTGGGTCTAGGAATGTGCTTCCATCAGTGACTGTCTATTGATTGTCACCCCTTGTCCTTCTCTTCATTAAACTATGCATACCCAATTTCAGCAACCATTCTTCATATGTTTTAGCCTCCAGTCCCCTGATCATCTTTGTTGCTCTTCTCTGCACCCTTTCCAGAGTCTTAAGCTTCAGGTCTAGAGTCAAGATGCCTGTATCTCCCATTTTCCCTACGATAACGTAGTAAGCATCATTTCATTGCGTGTTTGCAAGCTATGCTATCTATGCACGTCTTACCAATAACATGTTGCTTTATGGGATGGAAAAAAATAATCTAACATGAAGTTTAAAAACATTGGGGTTTTTTTTCCTCTCAAGTCACAATAAGCATAGAAGATAATTGATCAAAGTTTTTTTTTTTTAAAGTCATTTTGGCCTTATTGCTTTGAAGTAACAAAATGACTTTCAGTTTAATTTTCTGAATGTGTGTGTGTGTGTATGTGTGTGTGTGTGTGTGCTGGCAGAGAAATTAATTGAAAGTGCACTGGACAAAATTTCTTGATTGTATCGTTTTCCTTCTTCATTAACTACATAAACATAACAAAATGTCGTTGCTATCCAGGAATCTTTCTCATAATGTATACTCTGAATTTAGCATCTTGCATAATTTATGATTTCTTTCTTTCTTTCTTTCTTTCTTTCTTTCTTTCTTTCTTTCTTTCTTTTTTTCTTTCTTTCTTTCTTTCTTTCTTTCTTCCTTCCTTCCTTCCTCCCTCCCTTCCCTCCCTCAAGTCAATCTTGATCTTGGTGATTGCCTGGTTAAGTCCCTGGCAAGGGTTTTTGGAAGTGCTTTGCCATTGCCTACTTCTTAGGGCTGAGAGAGAATGACTGAACCAAAGGCACCTAACTGTCTTTGGAACTAAGGTGGAACTAGAACTCAAGGTTTCCAGCAGACTTAATTTCATTTTGGACCAGAAACTATTGAGAAAAAAAAATGCAACGTCAATAAAATAATTTGTGAAGTCAATGAGATGCACCATCTAATATAACTGAGGATTGTCCAATCCTTATTTAAGATATGTCTACCTGGAATTAGCCATTAGATAATCCATCCAATGGATAGATTAAGTTCTATCCATTGAGAACATTGCTAATGGGACCTCTTCGATTATATGATTGTATCAAACATTAGAAGGATTTAAGTATAATGAAGGAAACATTAGAATAATAGAATAGAGTAGAGTAGAGTAGAGTAGAGTAGAGTAGAGTAGAGTAGAGTAGAGTAGAGTAGAGTAGAGTAGAGTAGAGTAGAGTAGAGTAGAGTAGAGTAGAGTAGAGTAGAGTAGAGTAGGGTAGGGTAGGGTAGGGTAGGGTAGGGTAGGGTAGGGTAGAAATAAGAATAGAATAGAATAGAATAGAATAGAATAGAATAGAATAGAATAGAATAGAATAGAATAGAATAGAATAGAATAGAATAGAATAGAATAGAATAGAATAGAATAAGGAATAAGGAATAAGGAATAAGGAATAAGGAATAAGGAATAAGGAATAGAATAGAATAGAATAGAATAGAATAGAATAGAATAGAATAGAATAGAATAGAATAGAATAGAATAGAATAGAATAGAATAGAATAGAATAGAATAGAATAGAGCTGGAAGATACCTTGGAGGTCATCTAGTCCAGCCCCCTGCTCAAGCAGGAGAACCTATATCATCTCAGACAGCTGAATGTCTAGTCTCTTCTTAAAAATTTCCAGTGGTGAAGCGCACACAATTTCTGGTAGCAAGCTGTTCCACTGATTGTCCTCACTGTCAGGAAGTTTCTCCTTCATTCCAGGTTGCTTCTCTCTTTGATCAATTTCCAACCGTTGTTTCTCCTCCTTCCCTCTGGTGCTTTGGAGAATAACATGACCCCCCTCTTCCTTGTGGCAGCCCCTCAGATACTGGAATACGGCTATCATGTCTCCCCTATTTCTTCTTTTCTTTAGACTAGCTAGACCCAAGTCCTTCAGCCGTTCTTTGTGTGTTTTGGTCTCCAGGTCTTTGATCATCTTGGTTGCTCTTCTCTGAATTTTTTCCAAACGCTCAACATCTTTTTTTGTGATATGGTGCCAAAATTGGCTGTGGTATGCAGTATTAGAATCATCAGAAGCTCAACCTCGGTGCCTTATCTGGTTTCATGACTCATGCCTTTCCTGAAAACAACAGTGGTCATAAGTCATGATGGACAGATGGGTACATTCAAGAATAGAAGCCACAGGGTTCTGGGAATACGAGCGGATGGATATTATTGTGTTCTTTCTGGTTTCTGGGTTTCCCATCAGTGTTTTGACAGCTGACCATGAGAAACAGGATGATGGATTGGGGTAGAGCTTTGGTCCAATTCAACGTCTTCTATTCTTAGAAATTAGAAACCCATTTTCGTCATCGGTAAGTTTGGTTAGTCTATCCCGCTTTCGAATCCATTCTAGGAAAAATATGCCCATGGTCAGCTCTACCCAGGTCCATTTATGAATTGTAATTTTTCTACATTTCACGAAATGAAATGTAAGACAGAGTTAGACTCAGTGACTTAAAACAGAGATTCATAGAGATGGATGTAACCTTGAAGGTCAGCTAGTCCAAGCACTTACTCACTGCAGAATCCACCAGAAGATCTCTGACAGATGTCCATCTAGTTTCTGTTTGAAGTCTTCATAGTGAAGGAGAGATCCTTATTTCAACCGGCAGCATGTTCCACTTCCAAGATGGCCCTTTCTGGTGTAATATGGAACACAAGGACATCAGCCTAGCAACAAATACAGATTGGCTGAGACCTGGCTTAAAAACAGCAACTGTTGAGAGGGACCTTGGAGTCCTAGTAGATGATCCCTTGACCATGAGCCAGCCGTGTGCAGCAGCAGCCAAAAAAGCTAATACAATCCTGGGTTGTATAAACAGAGGCATAGAATCAAGATCACACAAAGTAATATTACCGCTTTATAAAGCCCTAGTAAGGCCACACCTGGAATACTGCAGCCAATTTTGGTCACCATACTACGAAAAAGATGTTGAGAGCTTGGAAAAAATTCAGAGAAGAGCAATTAAGATGATCCAAGGCCTGGAGACCAAAACATACGAAGAACGGCTGCGGGACTTGGGCTGGGCTAGTCCAAAGAAAAGAAGAAATGGGGGGAGACGTGATAGCAGTGTTCCAGTATCTGGGGGGCTGCCACAAGGCAGATGGGGCCAGGTTGTCCACCAGAGCACCAGAGGGAAGGACGAGAAACAACAGTTGGAAACTGATCAAAGAGAGAAACAACCCTGCTCAGGCAGGAGACCCTGTACCATTATCAGACAAATGGCTGTCCAGTCTCTTCTTAAAAACCTCCAGTGATGGAGCGCTGGAGGCAGGTTGTTCCACTGGTTAATTGTTCTCACTGTTAGGAAATTTCTCCTTAGTTCTAGGTTGCTTCCCTCCTTGATTAGTTTCCATCCGTTGCTTCTTGTCCTGCCTTTAGGCGCTTTGGAGAACAGCTTTACAGAATAACAGAGTTGGAATAGAATAGAATAGAATAGAATAGAATAGAATAGAATAGAATAGAATAGAATAGAATAGAATAGAATAGAATAGAATAGAATAGAATAGAATAGAATAGAAATAAGGAAAGAATAGAAATAAGGAAAGAATAGAATAAAGTAGAGCAGAGCAGAGTAGAATAGAATAGAATAGAATAGAATAGAATAGAATAGAATAGAATAGAATAGAATAGAATAGAATAGAATAGAATAGAATAGAATAGAATTAAGGAAAGAATAGAAATAAGGAAAGAATAGAATAGAATAGAATAGAATAGAATAGAATAGAATAGAATAGAATAGAATAGAATAGAATAGAATAGAATAGAATAGAATAGAATAGAAATAAGGAAACAATAGAATAGAATAGAGTAGAGTAGAGTAGAGTAGAGTAGAGTAGAGTAGAGTAGAGTAGAGTAGAGTAGAGTAGAGTAGAGTAGAGTAGAGTAGAGTAGAGTAGAATTAAGGAAAGAATAGAATAGAATAGAATAGAATAGAATAGAATAGAATAGAATAGAATAGAATAGAATAGAATAGAATAGAATAGAATAGAATTAAGGAAAGAATAGAATAGAATAAAATAGAATAGAATAGAGTAGAGTAGAGTAGAGTAGAGTAGAGTAGAATAGAATAGAATAGAATAGAATAGAATAGAATAGAATAGAATAGAATAGAATTAAGGAAAGAATAGAAATAAGGAAAGAATAGAAATAAGGAAAGAATAGATAGAATAGAATAGAATAGAATAGAATAGAATAGAATAGAATAGAATAGAATAGAATAGAATAGAATAGAATTAAGGAAAGAATAGAAATAAGGAAACAATAGAATAGAGTAGAGTAGAGTAGAGTAGAGTAGAGTAGAGTAGAGTAGAGTAGAGTAGAGTAGAGTAGAGTAGAGTAGAGTAGAGTAGAGTAGAGTAGAGTAGAGTAGAGTAGAATTAAGGAAAGAATAGAATAGAATAGAATAGAATAGAATAGAATAGAATAGAATAGAATAGAATTAAGGAAAGAATAGAATAGAATAGAATAAAATAGAATAGAATAGAGTAGAGTAGAGTAGAGTAGAGTAGAGTAGAGTAGAGTAGAGTAGAATAGAATAGAATAGAATAGAATAGAATAGAATAGAATAGAATAGAATAGAATAGAATAGAATAGACTAGAATAGAATGTTCTTGGGGGGAGCTTTCATAGGTACATAGATTGGGCTGAGTGAGGAGAATTAATCTAAAATTTATTTATTTATTTATTTATTTATTTGTTTGTTTGTTTGTTTGTTTGTTTGTTTATTTATTTATTTATTCGGATTTGTATGCCGCTCCTCTCCGAAGACTCGGAGCGGCTCACAACATATATATAAAAACAATTGCAACAAATCCGAACAAGAAACATTAAAAATAAAAACCCCATACATACACATCAATCACACCACAATCAACAATCATCCCCAGGCCTGCCAGCAGAGGTAGGTTTTTAAATTCTTTCGGAAGGCCGGGAGGGTCGGAGAAACGCGGACTTCAGGAGGTAGTTGGTTCCAGAGGGCAGGCGCTGCAACAGAGAAGGCCCTCCCCCTAGGGCCCGCCAGACGACATTATTTCACTGACGGGACCCGGAGGAGGCCGACCCTGTGTGCTCTCACCGGTCGTAGGGAAGTATGTGGCAGAAGGCAGTCCCGTAAGTGTCCTGGTCCCAAGCCATGAAGGGCTTTATAGGTAATAACCAACACCTTGAATTGGGCTCGGAGACCAATGGGCAACCAATGCAGCATGCGGAGAGTTGATGAAATGTGGGCACAACGAGGAAGGCCCACAACTGCTCGTGCAGCTGCATTTTGCACTAATTGTAGCCTCCGAACACTCTTCAAGGGTAGCCCCATGTAGAGAGCGTTGCAGTAGTCGATCCTCGAGGTGACAAGGGCATATGTGACTGTGAGGAGAGACTCCCGATCCAAGTAAGGACGCAACTGGTGCACCAGGCGAACCTAGCAAATGCCCCCCTCGCCACTGCCGACAAATGATGATCCAATGTCAGCTGTGGATCGAGGAGGACTCCCAAGTTGCGAACCTTCTCTGAGGGGTTTATAGATTCACCCCCCAGGGTAATGGAAGGACAGATAGAAGTGTCCTTGGGAGGCATCACCCACAGCCACTCTGTCTTATCGGGGTTGAGCCTTAATCTGTTAACACCCATCCAAACCCTCACAGCCTCCAGACACCGGCACATCACCTCAACCGCTTCACTGATATGGCCAGGAGTGGAAATGTACAGCTGAGTATCATCAGCATACTGATGGTATCTCACTCCGTGGCAGTGGATGATCTCACCCAGTGGCTTCATGTAAATATTAAAAAGTGCCTAATCATCTGAGAATAGAGTAGAGTAGAGTAGAGTAGAGTAGAGTAGAGTAGAGTAGAGTAGAGTAGAGTAGAGTAGAGTAGAGTAGAGTAGAGTAGAGTAGAGTAGAGTAGAGTAGAGTAGAGTAGAGTAGAGTAGAGTAGAGTAGAGTAGAGTAGAGTAGAGTAGAGTAGAGTAGAGTAGAGTAGAGTAGGGTAGGGTAGGGTAGGGTAGAAGAGAAGAGAAGAGAAGAGAAGAGCTGAGTTGGAAGGGATCTTGGAGGTCATCTAGTCCAACCCCCTGCTCAAGCAGGAAACACTATACCATTTCAGACAAATCTCTTTGTCCAATCTCTTCTTAAAAACTTCCAGGTTGTCTTCCTCTTCCTTGTGGCAGCCCATCTTAGACACTGGATGTCTCTTTTTGGAAAGCCCCCAGTGATGGAGCACCCACAGCTCCTGAAGGCAAGCGATTCCATTGGTTGATTGCTCTCACCGTTAGGAAGTTTCTCCTTAATTCCAGGTTGCTTCTCTCCTTGGTTAGTTTCCATCCGGCCTTCAGGCGCTTTGGCGAATAGCTTGACCGTCTCGTCTTTGTAGGCACGCCTCAAATATTGGAAGGCTGCTATCATGTCACCCCCCTCGTCCTTCTTTTCATTAAACTACAAATACCCAGTTCGTACAACCGCTCTTCATATGTTTTACCCTCCATTTCCCCATAAAGTAACATCAGACACTGTATTTTGACTTCATTATCATTTTTAAATGTAAGCTTCCTCCTTCCATTGATTTTGGAATATATTTCAAAAGCATCTCCCGATCTATGCCCTAATGCACACTCATCCACCATTCTCTTTAATCAATGCAAGACTTAACCAAAGACTTGGACGTGTGCATCCAGCGTTCAGCACATTATCACTTCCAAACAAAGGATTTAAGATTAAAAAAAATGTACTGAATGTTGAGGGGTTTTTTTTAATAGATCTGATGCTGGTAAATGAAATATGCATTATTAGAACTGGTGACTCATCCTGCTGGGGGCAAATGAATGTGAGTCATGGCTAAAGGGAACAACGACCACATCCAGAAGCTTTTGAAACACAGTTCTCATTATCAGATGCACAGGGCATGGCTTATTCCAAATATTCAGATTTTTAAATTCAGAATAGAGCTGGAAGGGACCTTGGAGGTCATCTAGTCCAACCCCCCGCCCAGGCAGGAAATTCTATACCATTTCGGACCCTACACCCTTCCAGACAAATAGCTGTCCAGTCTCTTCTTAAAAACCTCGAGTAGATGAAGCACTCACAACTTCTGGAGGCAGGTTGTTCCACTGGTGAATTCTTCTCACTGTTAGGAAGTTTCTCCTTAATTCCAGGTTGCTTCTCTCCTGGATTCGTTTCCATCCATTGCTTTTTGTCCTGCTTTGAAAAGTAGGTTGACTTCTTTGTGGCAGCCCCTCAAATATTGGAATACTGCTATTATGTCACCCCTCGGCCTTCTTTTCTCTAGATCAGCCACACCCAACCGTTCCTCATAGGTTTTTCTCTCCAGGCCTTTAATCATCTTAGTTGCTCTTCTCTGTAGTTTTTCCAAAGCTTCAACATCTTTTTTTTTTTTTTTGTAATGTGGTGACCAAAACTGGATAGAGTATTCCAGGTGTGGACTTAAACTAATGCTTTATAAAACAGTATTAATATTTCACGTGATTCGATGCCTCTGTTTATATCAGTGGTTCTCAACCTGTGGGTCGCGACCCCATTTGGGGTCGAACGACCGTTTCACGGGGGTCGCCAAACACCGCAGTCTGCCATTTTCCCCCCATTTCCCCTCGGCCGTCGCACGCGCGCCACGCGTGCGCGATTTGGCCCGTCGCACCGCGCATGCACGATTCGGGCTGTCGCGCGCATGCAGTGCATGCGCGGTTTGGACCATCATGCCGCACATGTGAGGTTCGGGCCGTCGTGCCACGCATGTGCAGTTCAGGCCGTCGCGCGCACGCCGCACATGCGGGATTTGGCCCATCACGCATGCGCGGTTTGGGCCGTCGTGCCGTGCATGCGCGGTTCGGGCCGTCGCGCACGCGCCGCGCATGCACAGTTATGCCCGTCGCGCCGCACATGCACGGTTCGGGCCGTCGCACGCATGCCGCGCATGCGCGGTTTGGACTGTCGTGCCATGCATGTGCGGTGCGGGCCGTCGCGCCGCGCATGCGTGGCGCAGGTCGGGGTCACACCGTGCATGGGCGGCGCAGGTGGGGTCTCGTCCTGAAAAAGGTTGAGAACCGCTGGTTTATATGACCAAGGATTGTATTTAGCTTTTTTGGCTGCTGCTGCACAGGACTGGCTCATGATCAAGGGATCGTCCACTAGGACTCCAAGGTCTCTCTCACAGTTGCTGTTTTTAAGCCAGGTTTCGCCTAATCTGTACTTGTACCTGGGTTAATTTATAGAACTCAGTTCCATACAGTTGGTGTTAACGGGTAAAATATAATAAAACTCTTTTTTTTAATATTTTTTTATTTTTCCAAACTCTCCCCCATACATATACCGTGATATTTATGAGATGTTAACATACATTGTTTTTACATTCATATATAAGATACTTTTAATAAAATGAAATAAATACATACACAGGACTTTTGGTGTTGCTCGCCCATTTCCCCTTTCACTGTATCCACACTCCTTCTTCTCTACCTTCTTTCTCCCTTTCTTCTCTTCCCTCCTTCCCTCTTCTTCCTCGCCTCTTCTCTTTCCTTCACCCCTCTCCTCCCCTTTCTCCCCACTTCTCCTCTTCTCCTCCAACCTTCCTACTTCCTTCTCCCCCCTTTACTCTTTTCTATAATAAATAAAATATAATATAATAAAACTCTGCGTATATCTGGTGGCTGAGACAATTCTGAAAAAAAGCTTTATTTTATCACTGTAAATTTAAAAAAATGCAGTTTAGACAATAAAGTCAATGGGCATCTGAATACCGCAAAATTATTAATGAGGCTATGGTGATACGTTAGTTCCAGGAAAGTACAGGGATCAAAGCACAAAATGAAATGGAAAGAGCATCCTTGTTAAGATCTCACAGCACATTTTGCGGATTTACCTTTTTTAATTTGTTTCCCAGGTGATTTTTTCCCCCATTTTTTTCCTCCAGCTAACAGACTCCCATAAAGGGCACAGAATTTTTTTGCTCCATCTTTCTGTTTTTACGTCTTGATTTGAATCCTGCCTTCATTATTTCTATAAGTAGGTAAAGGTAGTGAACCTATCCAACAAAACTGTCTCCTCCTATTTTCCCCACAACGACAACCTTGTGAGGTGGGTTGGTCTGAGAGAGAATTACTGGCTCAAGGTCACCCAGCCGGCTTTCATGCCTAAGGTCACCCGCTGATTGGCCCAGTCACCCAGCTGGCTTTCATGATTAAGGCGGGACTAGAACTCAGAGTCACCAGGTGATTTCCCTATGTCACCTAGCTGGATTTCATGCCTAAGGTGGGACTAGAACTCACAGTCTCCTGGTGATTTCCCTATGTCACCTAGCTGGATTTCATGCCTAAGGTGGGACTAGAACTCACAGTCTCCTGGTGATTTCCCTATGTCACCTAGCTGGATTTCATGCCTAAGGTGGGACTAGAACTCACAGTCACCTGCTGATTGCTCTAAGTCACCTAGCTGGATTTCATGCCTAAGGTGGGACTAGAACTCAAAGTCACCTGCTGATTGCTCTAAGTCACCTAGCTGGCTTTCATGCCTAAGGTGGAACTAGTACTCACAGTCTCCTGGTGATTGCTCTAAGTCACCTAGCTGGCTTTCATGCCTAAGGTGGAACTAGAACTCACAGTCTCCTGATGATTGCTCTAAGTCGCCTAGCTGGCTTTCATGCCTAAGGTGGAACTAGAACTCACAGTCTCCTGGTGATTGCTCTAAGTCACCTAGCTGGCTTTCATGCCTAAGGTGGGACTAGAACTCACAGTCTCCTGGCGATTGCTCTAAGTCGCCTAGCTGGATTTCATGCCTAAGGTGGGACTAGAACTCAGAGTCTCCTGGTAATTGCCCTATGTCACCTAGCTGGATTTCATGCCTAGGGCGAAACTAGAACTCACAGTCTCCTGGTGATTTCCCTAAGTCACCTAGCTGGCTTTCATGCCTAAGGTGGAACTACAACTCACAGTCACCTGCTGATTGCTCTAAGTCACCTAGCTGGCTTTCATGCCTAAGGTGGAACTAGAACTCACAGTCTCCTGGTGATTGCCCTATGTCACGTAGCTGGATTTCATGCCTAAGGTGGGACTAGAACTCAGAGTCTCCTGGTGATTTCGCTATGTCACCTAGCTGGATTTCATGCCTAAGGTGGAACTAGAACTCAGCGTCTCCTGGTGATTTCCCTAAGTCACCTAGCTGGATTTCATGCCTAAGGTGGAACTAGAACTCACAGTCTCCTGGTGATTGCCCTATGTCACCTAGCTGGATTTCATGCCTAAGGTGGAACTAGAACTCACAGTCTCCTGGTGATTGCCCTATGTCACCTAGCTGGATTTCATGCCTAGAGTGGAACTAGAACTCACAGTCTCCTGGTGATTTCCCTAAGTCACCTAGCTGGATTTCATGCCTAAGGTGGAACTAGAACTCACAGTCTCCTGGTGATTGCCCTATGTCACCTAGCTGGATTTCATGCCTAAGGTGGGACTAGAACTCAGAGTCTCCTCGTGATTTCGCTATGTCACCTATCTGGATTTCATGCCTAAGGTGGAACTAGAACTCAGCGTCTCCTGGCGATTGCTCTAAGTCGCCTAGCTGGATTTCATGCCTAAGGTGGGACTAGAACTCAGAGTCTCCTGGCGATTGCTCTAAGTCGCCTAGCTGGATTTCATGCCTAAGGTGGGACTAGAACTCAGAGTCTCCTAGGGATTGGCCCAAAATCACCCAGCCAGCTTTCATAGCTAAGGTGGACTTGAACTCAAGTCTCCCACTTTTGAGCCTAGTACCTCAACAACGTGACCAAACTGGCTCTTGTATTGCCTAGAACATTTCCATAATAGATTTATCTCAGCAAGCGCCACTTTATAAGGCCCTGGTAAGGCTAACACTTGGGTAGGTCACCACAATATAAAAAAGATGTTGAGACTCTGGAAAGAGGGCAGAGAAGAGCAACAAAGATGATCAGGGGACTGGAGGTTAAAACATATAAGGAAAGGCTGCTGGAATTGCGTATGTCTAGTTTAATGAAGAGAAGGACGAGGGGGGGGACATGATAGCAGTCTTCCAGTATCTCAGGGGCTGCCCCAAAAGAAGAGGGAGTCAAGCTATTCTCCAAAGCGCCTGAAGGCAGGACAAGAAGCAATGGATGGAAACTCATCAAGGAGAAGAAGCAACGGATGGAAACCGATCAAGTAGAGAAGCAACCTAGTATTAAGGAGAAACTTCCTGACAGTCAGAACAATTAACCAGTGGAACAATCTGCCTCCAGAAGCGGTGAATGCTCCAACACTGGAAGTCTTTAAAAAGAGACTGGACAGCCATTTGTCCAAAATGGTATAGGGTTTCCTGCCTGAGCAGGGGGTTGGACTAGATGACCTCCAAGGTCCCTTCCAGCTCTGATATTCTGTTATTTTCTATTATTTGCTTACCCCTAAGGAACAGAATCACCTCCTAACCTCATAGATACGTCCCGCGTAGTTTCATTGTCAGACTATTGCTTGAAGGAGAAATGCTCAGGTCTAATAAATTTGGGAAGAATAGTTGGGTCAATGTAGTAATCCATGCGCATCTAATTTGGGGCACATCAGCACAAAAGTTGCTTGCAATGTGAATACTGCCTTGCTTTGTACCCAAGGAAGCGGACGTTCAGCACACATTGGCATTTTTCTGCAGAGGCAGTTAAGTTGAAAAAAGTCTGCAGCAAACATCAATCTCTGCTCAGTGTTCTTTTACCTCTGAAATTATTCAAATGCCTCGGCGAAACGGATGGATACAGTTGGGTAGATAGATATATAGGTAGGTAGATATATAGATAGATAGGTAGGTAGGTTGGTAGGTAGGTAGGTGGATGAATGTATAGATAGATTGATAGATAGATAGATAGATAGATAGATAGATAGATAGATAGATAGATAGATAGGTAGGTAGGTAGGTAGGTAGGTAGGTAGGTAGGTAGGTAGGTAGGTAGCTAGGTAGCTAGGTAGCTAGGTAGCTAGGTAGCTAGGTGGATGAATGGATGTACGTATAGATAGGTACGTAGGTGGATGGATGTATAAGATAGATAGATAGATAGATAGATAGATAGATAGATAGATAGATAGATAGATAGATAGATAGATAGA
>JARGCV010000621.1:70000-72500 GCA_034064705.1 Bothrops alternatus
GGAGGGAACTGCCAATGATCTTTTCTGCCATCCTCACCACTCTCTGCACCGCCTTCCTGTCTGATGGATGGGAGGGAGGGAACTGCCAATGATCTTTTCTGCCGTCCTCACCACTCTCTGCACCGCCTTCCTATCCGAAGCAGGGATGTTTCCAAACCAGACTGTAAAGAAAGTAAGGAACAACGCTGAAGCCCTATTAACCAAAGCTAACAGCTTACAGCTCTAAAAACATCCAATGTAGGTATTTTGAGAAAGCAAAAATGAAGTGGGTAGGTCCATAAGTTGGTTTATCATCAACAGTATAACCTAAGAAGTCTTTTTGCAACGGACTTGGTATTTATGGAGATTCTCAGTCATCCAGGTCATGGTTATCCCAAAGATGCTTTTTCAAGAGGCAACTAGATTTTCTTGGTTTTCCTTGAAGACCTTTCACTTCCCATCCAAGAAGCTTCTTCAGTTCAGAGCTATTTTCTGAATAGCTCAACCTGTTTTCCAAAGCACCTGAAGGCCAGACAAGGAATAACAGATGGAAACTGATCCAGGAGAGATTCAATCTAGAAATAAGGAGACATTTTCTGACAGTGAGAACAATCAATCAATGGAACCGTCTGCCTTCAGACGTTGCGGGAGTTTCATCACTGGAAGCTTTCCAGAAGAGACTGGACTGCTACCTGTCAGAAATGGCGTAGGGTCTCCTGCTTGGCCGGGGAGTGGGGGGTTGAACTAGATGATCTACAGGGTCCCTTCCCATTCTGATTATTCTGATTCTGAAAAACAATGTCCATTTGCCTCTTGAAAAAGCACCTTTGGGAACCGTGGACTCAGTAGCTGTGCTAAATTCCTCAGAATTCCTGTTTTGGGGAAAATTAATGTATACATAAAAGCCATCATAATATAAGTAATTTAGACTCCATTGCTATTGGGCTAAGCACATGACTCCAGAGCAAGGCACTGCATGGATGTTGGTCTTTCAGGCTGGGTGAGAGGATGGTCAATTGATTGTGAAGGATATTAATAATAATAATAATAATAATAATAATAATAATAATAGTAAAGTTGGAAGGGACCTTGGAGGTCATCTAGCCCAACCCCCTGCTCAGGCAGGAAACCCTATACCAGTGGTTCTCAACCTGTGGGTCGCGACCCCATTTGGGGTCGAACGACCATTTCACGGGGGTCGCCAAACAACGCAGTCCGCCATTTCTTTCCCCTTTTCCCCTCAGCCGGCGCAGGGGACAGCACCGCGCATGCACGGGGTAGCACCGTGCATGCGCAATACGGGCTGTCGCGCCGCGCATGCGCAATGCGGGCCATCGTGCCGTGCATGCGCGATGCGGGCCGTTGCACCATGCATGTGCGGTGCGGGCCATCGCGCCGCACATGCGCGGTGCGGGCCGTCATGCCGCACATGTGCGGTGCAGGCCGTCACACTGCGCAAGCGCAGTGCAGGTCGGGGTCGCGCCGCGCATACACGGCACAGGTCGGGGTCACAGCCTGAAAAAGGTTGAGAACCGCTGCCCTATACCATTTCAGACAAATGGCTGTCCAGTCTCTTCTTAAAAACTTCCAGTGTTGGAGCATTTACCGCTTCTGGAGGCAGGTTGTTCCACTGGTTAATTGTTCTCACTGTCAGGAAGTTTCTCCTTAGTTCTAGGTTGCTTCTCTCCTTGGTTAGTTTCCATCCATTGCTTCTTGTCCTGCCTTCAGGCGCTTTGGAAAATAGCTTGACTCCCTCTTCTTTGGGGCAGCCCCTGAGATATTGGAATACTGCTATCATGTCCTCCCTCGTCCTTCTCTTCGTTAAACTAGACATACTTCACCTGATCTTGATTCTATCCCTCTGTTAATGCATCTTTTGCTAATTCTTTTGTCGTGGGCAGATCACAGCCTGGTGGCTGTGACATATTGGGATTAAGAGTCACTGCACATTCGAGGTCCGACAGACGGTTTTGAACGGTTTCCAGATGTCTGTGGGGAATTTTCCAATCATCTTGTCAGGCAAATCCAAGCTGAGCTGTCGAGTTGAAAAATCACTCTTGACTGCCTCCTTTTCAAATAGGCTGTATCGGTGGATATCTTTATGTGATGCTCTGGATTGCTCCAAGCCGGCTGTGGAAATGGGCCAAACGAGGAGACCAGGAAGCCTGTTGATAACCCTCTGTCGTCATTGCCTCTGCAGGGGATGCTTCAATGGCCTCTCTCCTGCGTTTTCCTTCGGCTGGTGGGGGAAGAGGGCATCCTGGCCTGCAGAAAAAGGAAATGCTGACTTCTTGATAGGCTGTGCTGACTGGACTGCAGATGAAGATCTCCGAAAATCGTGGTGATTCAGTTGTGAAGAGTGTGCAAAGGCCTGGCACAGCTGATATTGGCCTTTCCCTCTTCCAAGTAGGAGTGGATATTTTTCAGATTGTACAGGTAGATGGGTAGATGAGAAAGAGAAATTGAAATGTGTGTGTGTGTGTCTATATATATATTAGATAGATAGATAGATAGATAGATA
>JARGCV010000621.1:77500-157500 GCA_034064705.1 Bothrops alternatus
TAATTGAGAAAAAAGAGACATTGACTCAGTTTAAGAAGCAACTTACTTATGGGGCTGAAGAAGTAAAGAAGAGAGACTTATTATTAACGAGGGAGGCCTCGTTATGGAGGTCTACCTGGTTGAAAAAAAAACCTAGAGTCCGACTGAAGGAATGAAATTTAAAATTGTATGCAAGGAACTATGGGTAATTTAAAATTATGGACTGAATTAAGGACTAAGATTATGAGTAAGATGTAAGAGAAGATGATTAATGGAAGATATAATTAAATTGCTGAAGAATGTAATTGTTTTGAAATGATCTAGGTTTGACATTGGATTGATTGATTGACGGGATAGATAAGCATTATGTGATTTGTTAAAGTTTAAGGAATGTAAGTTAGAAATGGAATAAATTGATTATCAGATGAGAAAGCCCAGAAGTCGATTGAAGAGATGAAATTTAAAATTAAATGTAAGGAATTAAGGCTAATCTAAGATTGTGGGCTGAATTAAAGACTAATTTTATAAGTAAGATGTAAGAGAGGATGTTTAATGGAAGATATATTAAGATAAATTAAGATATATTAAATTGATTAAGAACATAATTTTTTCTTTTTGAATTGAGGGGTTTATTGTTATTGATATTATTTGTTTATCTTTTTTTTAAAAAAAGAATGGTTTGAAAGAGGTCGATTACTGGAAGATAAATATAAAACTTGATGGTTTGGGTGATTTTATATAACCTCTCAATGGATTGAAGTGATTTAAGGTTTGACTTAGATTGATGGTTTAGATGTAAATGAAAATTATTATTCTTAACAAGATGAGTTGTTTGTTCTGTTTAATGTATTGAATTGATTTAGAGAGTGTATATAGTATATAGTTTAAAATTCTTGTTAGGATTATATAATAATTTTGTTTGATGTAGTGGGGTTTTCTTTTGTTGTACCCTGTACTCACTCTGGGAAGCCGGGGGGGGAGGGCTAGGGAGGGTTTATAATTTTATATATGATGTTTTCTCAACTGTAATTGGGGTTGGTGTAAGAATATATGTAATTATTGTTATTAAGGGGTTGCTCGGGTGGCCTCTGGGCACCACATCTGATGGAAAAGAGGAAGGAGGAGTGAAGGCTGATGTAAGTGGAAGTTGATAAGAAGAGGGAAGAGTAGGATGGAGATAGAGAAGGATGAAGTAGAAAGAAGAGAAGGAGGGAGGAAGGTAGGTAGTTAGTTGGTAAGTGAGGGGGGAAGGATAGGGTTGGGGGGATGTGGTGGTGGGGGTGCCGAGCAGTGATGTTAATTGTTTGGGATGATTATTTTTAGTTGAGTTATTAGTATTAGATGTATCGAAAAATGTATTTATGTTTTGTTTATGGATGATTGTTTATTTTAACACTATGATTTGATATGACTAGTTTCTTTTTTCTGTAAAAATTAAAAAAAAAACCAATAAAATATATTTAAAAAAAAAAAGATTTAACTATAAGCCAGATACATTTTCTTTGATTGGTGTTTCTCTTGTATGTAGTCTATCCACTGTTTCCAGTCCAACATATATTTTTCATTTGAACGATCCTTCAAATATGCTGATATTTTAGCCATTTCTGCCAAATTTATAACTTTCAAAGTCCATTCTTCAATAGATGGTAATTCTGGCTTCTTCCAATATTGTCAGGCAGATTTCTCGATGGGCCGTTGATTTCTACATTCACACTTTTTCTCCCACTTTCCTTCTTGGCAGGGAAAGTACCCAAAGTGAAGTGGGGGGGGGGGGAAAGCCACAGGCCAACATCCAAAATGAGCTTTTTCAGTCTGGCTTTGTGTCCACCCACGCTGGGCCCACACAATTGCGCGGTTCCCAAAGAACGGCTCCCCTCTTTTACGCGAGACAATATACTTTGGTCTCCCAGAAAGAGCCTCTCAAGAAAAGGCGAGGAGTCCACAGCAAGGAAGAAAAGCAGTGACATTTTCCCTCCATTTTTTTTTAAATGGGCGCCGCGGAGGAGACGAGAGATAATGTCCCCCACTCAAAACAGGAACGAAGAAGGCTGGTTTCAAAGGGAGCAGAGATTGCAATCACCACAAAGAGCCTTCTCAGAAGCACAAATGGGTCAGAGAGACATTTGAGTGGGGAGATATTCTTTTGATTTTTTTTTTCAATAAAGTGATTGGAATTTTTACTGGGCTGATCTATTTTTTTTTAATATAAAATTCTTTTATTAAAACAATCAACATTGAACATAAAAAACATATTGTGCAGCAATCATCATGGCACCTGATATACAATACTAGGTATTAGTCGCTGAAAACGTCTGAATTAGTAAGCCTTTTTCCCACCCCTCGCGTCTAGCCTCAACTATACTCCTGTTACACTTTGTTTGATTGGTGTTTCTCTTATCTGGTTCCATATTAATGTGGTCAACATTAAACCAAAGATCCTATTGCTAAACAATCATCCTAGAACATAGCATACAACATTAGGTATTAATCTTTGTAAACATCTGTTTTAGTAAACGTTCTTCCCTCCTCCCTTCCCTCTTCAAGTATACTCCGAGTACCTTTTGTTTGTTTGGTGTTTCTCTTATATATGGTCTATCTGCTGTATCTAGTTTATTGCATATTGTTCGTTTGCGCTTCTGAATTGACTTCATCCCATTACTAGTGCAAACTTTTATAGTCCCTAACTGGAGATCCTGAGGTAAAAGTTTCATATCCTGAGCGATTTTTCAAGTACGCTGATATTTTCGCCATTGGGGCTGCACAAAAGACAGGCCTACTCTTGACACCTGAATGCAGAGACTGCGCAAACGACTTCGCTTGCCGAATACAAAAGTGAAATTATCCTCGGGCTAATGGGCTCAGTAAAAGCACGTAAAAGTGGTGGGATATCCCCCCCCCTGCTGTTTATCTTAGGACTGAGACCCTTAGGAGCAGAAATGTAGATAGCTGCCTGGATTAACAGAGGGATAGAATCGAGATCAGGTGAAGTGTTAATAGCACTTTACAAGGCCTTGGTAAGGCCACACTTGGAATGCTGCATACATTTTTGGTCACCACGATGTAAAAAAGATGTTGAGACTGTAGAAAGAGTGCAGAGAAGAGCAACAAAGATGATTAGGGAGATTGGAGAGTAAAACATATAAGGAACGGTTGCTGGAATTGGGTATGTCTAGTTTAACGAAGAGAAGAACGAGGGGGGACATGATAGCAGTGTTCCAGTATCTCAGGGTTTGCCCCAAAGAAGAGGGAGTCAAGCTATTCTCCAAAGCATCTGAAGGCAGGACAAGAAGCAACGGATGGAAACTAATCAAGGAGAGAAGCAACCTGGAACTAAGCAGAAATTTCCTGATAGTGAGAACAATTCATCAGTGGAACAACCTGCCTCCAGAACTTGTGAATGCTCCGACACTGGAGGTTTTTAAGAAGAGACTGGACAGCCATTTGTCTGCAATGGTATAAGGTTTCCTCCCTGAGCAGGGGGTTGGACTAGAAGATCTCCAAGCTCCCTTCCAACTCAGTGATTCTATTCTGTTGTGTTCTGTTTTGTCATGTTCTATATTCTGTTCTGTTCTGTTCTGTTCCGTTCCGTTCCGTTCCGTTCCGTTCCGTTCCATTCCATTCCATTCCATTCCTGTTAAGTACTTCGTTTGTGTGCGAATGATGAAGACACATGGCGATGTTAAACAGCTCTTTATTCTTCTTCTAACAACACCCGAACACTAACAAAAGGCACGCAGCCCTTTTTATATGGCCAGAAGACGCAGACAACGTCAGCCAATGAAACGGAGCGTTTTCGCGCCTTGCGCTCTGTCTGGTCCCAGGCAGCTTTTGGAATGCCCGGGACCAATGCAACGTCCCGAGCCTGCTTTTGCAGGCTCAGGACATAACAATTCCAGTCCAGTCTCTTCTCTTCTCTTCTCTTCTCTTCTCTTCTCTTCTCTTCTCTTCTCTTCTCTTCTCTTCTCTTCTCTTCTCTTCTCTTCTCTTCTCTTCTCTTCTCTTCTCCTCTCCTCTCCTCTCTTCTCTTCTCTTCTCTTCTCTTCTCCTCTCTTCTCCTCTCCTCTCCTCTCTTCTCCTCTCTTCTCTTCTCTTCTCTTCTCTTCTCTTCTCTTCTCTTCTCTTCTCTTCTCTTCTCTTCTCTTCTCTTCTCTTCTCTTCTCTTCTCTTCTCTTCTCTTCTCTTCTCTTCTCTTCTCTTCTCCCAAAGCAAGAACTCTGGGTTGATTCCTTCGAAGGAGACACATTTGTTTATTTTTCTGGCCGGTCCGTGATATTCTCCGGAGTCTTCTGCTAACATTAAAGTTCAAAAGCATCGGATGCTATTTTGATCCTGATTCTTCAAAGTCCACTTCTCACTTTGAAACAAAAGATCAGAGGGGGAGCCACCACCTGCTCGCTTCTGTAGGTGTAGACGCATCGTGGTACCTGAATATCAGTGGCTTAAGATAAGAATGTACTTGTTGAAGGGATGGGTATATTGACATGAAAAATATTAATTTTAATAAGAAGACTTGTTTGTTTGATGTCCAATAGATTGATCTGAAAAGATAGTTAAACTGGACACACGGAGTGAAGAAGGTCTACAAATTTAAAACAATTGTATTAAGTTGAATGGCTTTAACTTGAACTTTTTCATTGTTTACATGTACAAACGGATATCTAATAATAAAAAAAATATTAAAAAAAGATTCATATTTAAATATTGAAGGTATTTTTTGAAAGGAATGGAAACTTGGCTTGAATTTTTTTTAAAAAAATCCCTGACTGGGAAAAACTGCAAGCCGCAAACAGCGTTTCATTAGTGTTTTTAATATTTAAGTCATCCTTTCAGAATGTTGAGAGCAGAGTACACCACCTGTTCAGTTTGGAAATATCAGTGAAACTTCAATAACAAAATTTAATTAATCCATCGTAAGGGATTTCATTTAGGTTTTCTCTTTCAAGGGAGAATTTCCTGTCTCGTTCAAATCGCAGGGCTGAAATATTCTGTGTCATCTATAAAGCAGGCCTACAATATAGGCTTGTATTATCATATTTGGTGGACATGTGGGAAGGCAGAGGTTTATTGGAAAAATATACACATGTGGTTAGAAAAAATATTGGATGAACAGGTGGATTTTAAACCTGAACTCTTTTTATTAGGCATTACACCTGAAAAGACTAATAAGCAGAAATTATATCTAATTTTACATATTACTACAGCAGCAAGAATAATTTTTGCATAATATTGGAAAAATGAAGCTTTGCCACAAGAAGAAGAAATAATCAGGAAGATCTTGGAATGTGCAGAAATGGACAGATCAACCATGAGGCTAAAAGACAAAGAAGATACAGAGCATTACCAAATTTGGAACTTATTTTATACTTGGTTAGAGAAAAGAAGCAAGGATTAGGAATTGAATATGTATTAGTTTAGCAAATTTCAGACAATTTGTTGATTGGAAAATTTGCATACATGGGGGGGGGAAACTAATAAAAAAGATTGGAAAAAAAATGTAAAGCAGGCCTACAAACTCAGCCAATGGAAGCTTTACAATATTGCAATATTTGCAATACAGGGGAGGTTGATCCAACCTCCTGCTCAAGCAGGAGATCTTCTACCCTTTCAGACAAGCTGTCCAATCTCTTTTTAAAAACCTCCAGTGATGGAGCACCCACAACTTCTGGAGGCAAGCTGTTCCACTGGTTAATTGTCCTCACTGTTAGGAAGTTTCTCCTTAATTCCAGGTTGCTTCTCTCCTTAATTAATCTCCATCCATTGTTGCATGTCTTGCCTTCTGGTGCTTTGGAAAATAATTTGACCCCCTCCTCTTTGTGGCAGCCCCTCAAATACTGGAATACTGCTATCATGTCCCCCTTAGTCCTTCTTTTCTCTAGACTAGCCAAACCCAAACAGTGAGAACAATTAACCAGTGGAACCACCTGCCTCCAGAAGCTGTGAATGCTCCAACCCTGGAAGTTTTTAAGAAGAGACCGGACAGCCATTTGTCTGAAATGGTATAGGGTTTCCTGCCTGAGCAGGAGGTTGGACTAGATGACCTCCAAGGTCCCTTCCAACATTATTATTATTATTATTATTATTATTATTATTATTATTATTATTAATCATTGCAGTTAGCCAGATGTTTAGACTGGATTTGGCACTCTTGTCTACCTATCACGTCCTTCCCAAGGACCTGGGATAGGCAGATGTGGATGTTTGATGATTATTATGGACCGTATAGCTCTATGTAACCCTAACTAGTGAGCATGTATCAGTATTTATTTATTTTATTTTTATTTATTTTTCGGATTTGTATGCCGCTCCTCTCCGCAGACTCGGAGTTAGAATATCTGGCAGTTATTGGGTTAAATGCTGAGTTTGTTGATGGGTCAGTGGGAGGAGTTTCTAAAGGGCATTGGGAGACTTCCTGGACACAAGCCAGATTGGAATGTCTTTGTCTGAAAGAAGCATGGGCCATCAGATGTCACCCAATGAGTCTGCGCCATTATAAAGATGGTATGGAAGAGAGCATCATTCTTTTACCTATAGGAATGGACAAAAGATGTATTTCCCAGAAGTAACAGCGACATGAATGCAAGTAATCTTTCTGATTAAAAATATATATTTTTGTTATGAAATCATTTCTATTGAGTTGTCTATTTGACTTGATTTAAAAGAAGGTGCAGAATAATGATATTACAGATACCGTCACAGGATGGAAGTGGTTCCTAGTAAGGCTGCCTTTTGCAATTGACTAATGGCGAATTAGTCAATGCCGATGGTGTTCAAGTGGTGCTCCAGTTGTTTTGGGATTGCACCCAAGGCACCTATTGCTATTGGTGTTACCCTCGCTTGCCTTTGCCACAGTCTTTCTATTTCTATTTGTAGGTCTTTGTATTATGTGATCTTCTCCCATTCTTTCTCGTCTATTCTGCCGTCTCCAGGCACTGCCACGTTCATTATCCAGACTTTTTTTGTCTTTCTTATCGACAATTGTTACGTCCAGGGTGTTATGTTGCAGGTGCTTGTCTCTTTGAATTCTGAAGTCCCAGAGCAGTTTAATTTTATCATTTTCTATGACATTATTATTATTATTATTATTATTATTATTATTATTATTATTAACAACCCTGCAGCCGTTCTTCATACGTTTTAGTCTCCAGGCCCTTAATCATCTTAGTTGCTCTTCTCTGCACTTTTTCCAAAGTCTCGACCTCTTATTTGTAATGTGGTGACCAAAATTGGATGCAGTATTTCGTCATATCATTTAGGTTATGATCAAGCTAAGCAATTAATTATTCAAAGAATAAGGGATATGGAATTCCAGACTGCAGGTAACAAGATTCCCCAACAGGATACAATTTAGATAAACAGAGGTATATGGGAACCAGAGAGTTATTTGCTAAATTTAACTATGTGCTAAATCATATTCTATAAAGCTGGATTTAACATTTTCAAACTTCAATTTCTTTGAGGCAGCTTTAGTAAAATCCCTGCAACTCAGTTGCATTTGTCTGTGTGGTGATGAAAAAGTAAAAATCATCTCACTGCACTATAAATATAATCGAGACACGAGGTCAATCTACATTGTGTTCCTTAACAGATAAATTCACTGGGAGGTCAGATAAATTTTATATGAGCCTTCTGCTGCAGGACTTAAACCATTTATTACATGTGCAGTAGCTAAATTTTGTGCTACTGCCCTGAAAGTAAGATATAATTGGTGCAAAGATGTCAGTACCTTTCCTTTAAATATTATTTTTGCTTTGATACATAAATTGTGAGGACATATATGGTTTTTATTTTATACCTATTCATGTTTTAGATTTATATCCACCCGTGCAACTGCATTAACATAGTAAAAGAACGTTAAACTGTTATAATATGATTTACTTTTCTGGTTGTTCATATATTATTATATTGATTTGCTCTACTTTTGTTCTTTTACATTTTCTGGCCATTGACCGAATAAATATTATTGATGGAGTGAGTGTATCAAACAGTGTTTGGTCCTCCAATGTTGTAAATTAAAATATAACCAACTTCAGCCTCTCAGCAGCTCTGGAAATGGCAAGGAGAGTATAAAACATCAATTATGTGAGCATTAAGCAAACAATGTAAGTTGCACACTATGTCCTATTGCCTCTGTTGTGCAATGCGGACATGAATCTTGTGATGTCTTCATAGTTGCTACCAAACACATATATATATATATATATATATATATATATATATATATATATATATATATATATGAGAACTATAAGAGTCATATGACAGCCAGTTGTGACTAGTGGATAAGTCACCAGGTTAGAAAGTATGAGATCATGAGTTCTAGTCCCGCCTTAGGCATGAAAGTCTGCTGAATGACTTTGGGCCAATCACCAGGAGGCAGTGAGTTCTAGTCCCACCTTAGGCATGAAAGCTAGCTGGGTGACTGGCCAATCATGAGGAAACATGAGTTCTAGTCCCACCTTAGGCATGAAAGCCGGCTGGGTGACTTTGGGCCAATCACCAGGAGGCAGCGAGTTCTATTCCCGCCTTAGGCATGAAAGCCAGCTGGGTGACTTTGGGCCAATCATGAGGAGATGGTGAGTTCTAGTCCTGCTTTAAGAATGATATCCGACTGGATGACCTTGGGTCAATCAACCAGGAGATGGTGAGATCTAGTTCCTCCGTAGGCATAAAGCAGGCAGGTGGACCTTGGGCCAGCCACTCTCTCTTTCAGCCCAACCTACCTCACAGGGCTGTTGTGGGGAAAAAAAGGAGAAGGAGGGTGTGTTGGATATGTTCACTGCCTTGAGTTGCTCAGGGGAGGGGAATTTAGATCTTGGCATGATGTCATGGTTCCGACTAACGAAACACTTCAAAGAATTTCCAGGCATTGTTTATCCTAAAAAGTCTTTATTCATGCAACCACCTGTCCGCAGGGCATGGATGGATGCCAAGATCTAAATTCCCCTCCTCTGAGCACATAATATTCCAGCCTACTCCCTTTCTCTTATTTACAGTCATAAATCACGTTCTCCAATCAGTTTGAAGGCCAAAAGTTCTCTTCCATTTTGCAGCCTGCCAATTCCTTATATCAAATCCTTATATAACAATTCCCCACACACATTCTTTCTCCTCCCCTCCCAGCACCATTTACGTTAACTCTAAAAATACCACACAGCTCTGCATATTTTGTCAGAGCAAGACCATCCAATGTTAGCAGCGTTGACATAAAAATAATAAGGGAAGTTTCTCCTTAGTTCTAGGTTGCTTTTCTCCATGAGTTTCCATCCGTTGCCTCTTGTCCTACCTTCAGGCGCTTTGGAGAATAGCTTGACTCCCTCTTCTTTGGGGCAGCCCCTGAGATATTGGAAGGCTGCTATCATGTCCCCCCTCATCCTTCTTTTCATTAAACTAGACATCCCCAGTTCCAGCAACCGTTCCTTGTATGTTTTAGCCTCCAGGCCTTTAATCATCTTAGTTGCTCTTCTCCGCATTTTTTCCCCCAAAGTCTCCAAAGGTGTTAGGTTTTTTTCCCCCCTAAAGGTGTTTGTTTTTCTGCTGGCAGCCAATTTTCCTTCAGAGCTCACTTGTAACTCTCTTAACATAACTGTAGATGAGGAATCTGCAGTTACCCTTAGCAACACTCTGAGCTTTTTCTATCATTTTTTTCCACCCATCTATAAAATTCTCCATGGAGAAAGGGAATAGCTTGTACTGGTTGCCTGTTCAAAATCTAGTCCACCCTAGAAGGAATTCAAGTGATATTCACAAGTACATTTCAGTTGGGGTGCAGCTGCAGAATCCTAACATGATACAATAATAATTTCAACCAACCTGCCCAGTGGTGGGATTTAGCCTTAGGATACAGGAGGATCTGGACAGACTTGAACACTGGGCGCTATCTAACAAAATGAAATTCAATGGTGAAAAAAGTAAGGTTCTCCATTTAGGCAAAAAAAGCAAATGTACAGCTATAGGATAGGGGGGTACCTTGCTCAATGGTAGTAACTGTGAGAGGGATCTCGGAGTCCTAGCGGACAATCACCTAAATAGGAGCCAGCCGTGTGCTGCAGCTGCCAAAAAAGCCAACACAGGGCTAGGCTGCATTAACAGAGGGATAGAATCAAGATCACGTGGAGTGTTAATACCACTTTACAAGGCCTTGGTAAGGCCACACTTGGAATACAGCATCCAGTTTTGGTCACCACGATGTAAAAAAGATGTTGCGATTCTAGAAAGAGTGCAGAGAAGACCAACAAAGATGATTAGGGGACTGGAGGCTAAAACATATAAGGAACGGTTGCTGGATGTCTAGTTTAACGAAGAGAAGGATGAGGGGGGACAGGATAGCAGTCTTCCAGTATCTCAGGGGCTGCCCCAAAGAAGAGGGAGTCAAGCTATTTCCCCGAGCGCCTGAAGGCAGGACAAGAAGCAACGGATGGAAACTCATCAAGGAGAGAAGCAACCTAGAACTAAGGAGAAACTTCCTGGCAGTGAGAACAATTAACCAGTGGAACAACCTGCCTCCAGAAGCGGTGAATGCTCCAACACTGGAAGCTTTTAAGAAGAGACTGGACAGCCATTTGTCCAAAATGGTATAGGGTTTCCTGCCTTAGCAGGGGGTTGGACTAGATGACCTCCAAGGTCCCAACTTTTTTTATTATTATTATTATTATTATTGTTGTTGTTGTTTTTATTTCCAGACAATATTCTCCCTGCAAGCCCCTCTGTTGTAGTATTCCACTTCCTGTTCTTTCCTGCTAAAGATTTTCAAATTTTTCAGCACCAGCTTAAGACGCATTTGCATCTTCCGGCTTTTTACATTAAACTCGCTTTTGCTGTTTTTCAGACCTGGTTCAGTCCAAACTATTTTGGTGGGATCACTTCTAAGCCCTTGAAGCCTTCAGCACGTTCCATTTAGAGCCTTTTATTGCATTCTTTGTTTCTAAACCCTTTTACTTTATTGGAACCTGCTTGCTGCTGATCCTGCCTTGGCGAGTTGTCGGGGCGCGAGTGTGTGAAATAGCATTAAGCAAGTGAATATTCTAATAAATTGGAATTAAAAAGCCCCTTCGGGGATAATGCCAACAATCCTCTGGCAGGGTTGAGAAAGGGCCGTGTAGAAACCAATCGATAAATTGTCTTCTGACTTTCTGACACAGGCAAATGTACAGTAGTGACCAAAATTGTGGAAACCTTTTGGGAAAAGGGAAGCACAACTTGCTCAGGTGGATCTCAGGGAGCTTTCCTTCCTCCTATTGTAGCCAATGAGCGTGAGTGTTTAGAGAGCCAATCGGGTGTCATCTTGTTTTGGCCATGAGCCAATCAGATCACAGTAGGATCCAGTGATTGATGTCCTGTATTGAAGTTGAGAGGAGGACATGTGTCAGTGTGTTGTGTGAGGGCTATCAAGTTGGCTGGGGTTTTTTTTGTGTCCTTTCATTTCGTGAGCTTGTAAAACGTAACAAAATTAAAGTCATGGTGCAAAGCGTTGACCGGTCGCCCAGAAAGCGATGTAAAATAAATTACCTAGTTTTTATACTGTAAATTAGTAATTTTAATTGATTTATGTTATGTTTTTTATACTTGTATTCTTGTTGTGAGCCGCCCTGAGTCTTGGGAGAAGGTCGGCATATAAGTTTAATAAATAATAATAATAATAATAATAATTGTCAAGTGAACAAGGCTACAGTTGTAAAAAAAAATTAGAAGAAAAATGGGTGGAAACTTAACCAAAGCTGGCATTTCTACTGTACACTTTCCCCCCCAAAAGGTTTCCACAATTTTGGCCACTGCTGTACAATGTGTACAATACAATAGTATTAAAGGACTAAATCATTTTCCAAAGAAAGTTTTTTATTCCCCCCCCCCCCCCGGGACGATAATTTTTGAGCCGATTCAAGAAGGATGTTCCTTGCCTTTAGCACCAAGTATTCATTAAGTTTTATTCTACCAGCTTGTTTATTTTTATGGAGTCGTGTGGCTCCCCAGGGTGTTCTTTGCAATTTTGCAAACAAAGGAGAGAGAGAGAAAAAGATTTAATCCGTATATTTCTCCATCTTTTATATGAGAAAGAAAGAGAAGGAAGGGATATTTAAATCTGGATTAGTTGAACATGAGGTTCACCCTTCTGTCTGGCCCTTAATAAGAGCAATGCTAGAATGATTATAATGACTGTATTGTAAAAGTAATAATAGTTGCTGCTAGGATAACCCTATCTATAAAGCTGAGCTTATAATTAATACTTATCAAGATGAGATTATTCTTAAAAGGGAAAATTAACATTAGCACACAATCAGTGGCTTTATGGGGGGTGCACCAAGGATGCACATACGTATCACTTAACAACCACAATTCAATCCAAGATATCTGTTGCTAAGTGAGACACTTGTTAAGTGGATTTTGCCCCCTTTTACGACCTTTTTCAGCAGGGTTGTTAAATTAATCACTGCAGGTGTTAAATTAAGAACACAGTTGTTAAGGGAATGTGGCTTCCCCATTGAAGGATGCAAAGGGACTAGAACTCACAGTCTCCTGGCGATTAGCCCAAAGTCACCCAACCAGCTTTCATGATTCAGGAGGCACTAGAATTCACCATCTCCAGCCGATTGGCCCAAAGTCATCCAGCCAGCATTCATGTCGAAGGTGTAACTGTCCAACGAAATGAGTTTCAATGTAGAGAAGAAACCTGGAATTAAGGAGAAAGTTCTTAACGGTGAGGACAATTCACCAGTGGAACAGCTTGCCACCAGAAACCGTGGGCGCTCCATCACTGGAGGTTTTTAAGAAGAGGCTAGACAGTCACTTGTGTGAGATGGTGGAGGTTCTCCTGCTTGAGCAGGGGGCTGGACTAGAAGACCCCCAAGGTCCCTTTCAGCTCCTTATTCTATTCTATTCTATTCCATATTTTCTTTTCTATTCTATTCTATTCTATTCTATTCTATTCTATTCTATTCTATTCTATTCTATTCTATTCTATTCTATTCTATTCTATTCTATTCTATTCTATTCTATATAAATATTAAAAAAAATCCCTTAAAAACAATCTGAAAACTCTCACTGTTTTCTTTCTATTATTTCACCACTCAAGGTATATAAATTCCTTTTTCCCCTCCCTTTCCCTTTCCTTTCCTTTCTTTCCCTCCTCTCCTCTCCTCTCCTCTCCTCTCCTTCTCTTCCCTTTCAATGATGATGATAATATTATTATTAATAATAATAATAGTAGTAGTAGTAATAGTAGTGGTAGTAGTAGTAGTAGTAAAGTTGGAAGGGACCTTGGAGGTCATCTAGTCCAACCCCCTGCTCAGGCAAGAAACCCTATACCAATTCGGACAAATGGCTGTCCAGTCTCTTCTTAAAAACCTCCAGTGTTGGAGCATTCACAGCTTCTGGAGGCAGGTTGTTCCACTGATTAATTGTTCTCACTGTCAGGAAGTTTCTCCTTAGTTCCAGGTTGCTTCTCTCCTTGATCAGTTTCCATCCGTTGCTTCTCGTCCTGCTTTCAGGGGCTTTGGAGAACAGCTTGACTCCCTCCCTCTTTGGGGCAGTCCCTGAGATACTGGAAGACTGCTATCATGTCCTCCCGCCTTTTTCTCTTCATTAAACTAGACATCCCCAATTCCAGCAACCATTCCTTATATGCTTTAGCCTTCTCTTTCCTTTCCTTTCCTTTCCTTTCCTTTCCTTTCCTTTCCTTTCCTTTCCTTTCCTTTCCTTTCCTTTCCTTTCCTTTCCTTTCCTTTCCTTTCCTTTCCTTTCCTTTCCTTTCTTTCCCTTCCCTTCCCTTCCCTTTCCCTTCCTTTCCTTTCCTTTCCTTTCATTTCCCTTCCCTTCCCTTCCCTTCCCTTTCTTTTCCTTTCCTTTCCTTTCCTTTCCTTTCCTTCCCTTCCCTTCCCTTTCCCTTCCCTTCCCTTTCCTTCCCTTCCTTTCCTTTCCCTTCCCTTCCCTTCCCTTTCCCTTCCCTTCCTTTCCTTTCCTTTCCTTTCCCTTCCCTTCCCTTCCTTTCCTTTCCTTTCCTTTCCCTTCCCTTCCCTTCCCTTCCCTTCCCTTCCTTTCCTTTCTTTTCCTTTCTTTTCCTTTCCTTTCCTTTCCTTTCCTTTCCTTTCCCTTCCCTTCCCTCCTCTCCTCTCCTCTCTCTCTGTTCCTCTCCTCTCCTTTCCTTTCCTTTGCCCCCTTGCAAAACCACCAGCATTCATTCTGATCTGCAGCAACGTCTTGTGAAACCATTTTTGTGCCTTTATGAATTCCTGTGTAACATTTTATTGACATCAGCCCAAGCTGGGATCTCGCCTGGCTTCCTGATCTCCAGGCACCAGGGCCAAGTGGTATCCTGCAAACCTCGATTTTGTCACATAACTGATTACATTTTCCAGCTGTGTCTCTGGTGCCACATTCCTTGGTAATTGAATTATACTAAAATGGCTACTGGGAAGAAGGGCTAATTTAGCAGAATGGCACAAAGGACAGTTTGGCGGAAACACAAAAAATCCTCCAGCTAGCAAAGAAGGACTTAGAGTCTTAGAGGAATCAGACCACCTCGTAGTAGAGGAAGCTTGATAGTGCAGTTAGGTAGAATTTACCGGTAAGCTGAATCCAAAGGAAGAAAGAATCTTGCGTTAAGGTGGCTTGTTTACAATGTACCAAAGCCAAAACAGGCTGAGAATACAATCCAGCTTGATTGCACCACTTTGGATTTTTTGCAGACCAAATTTCCCTTCTTTACAACATTCAGTATGAACTACAGCAGTGGCCAAAATGGTGGAAACCTTTTGGGGGAAAAGTGTAGACGAGAAATGCCACCTTTGGTTAAGTTTCCACCCATTTTTCTTCTCATTTCTTCATAACTGTAGCCTTGTTCACGTGATAATACTATTTTACATCGCTTTCTGGGCGACCAGTCAACTCTTTGTATCATGACTTTAATTTTATGACGTTTTGCAAGCTCATGAAATGAAAGGAAAGGATACAAAAAAAAAAACCCAGCCAACTTGATAGCGATCACACAACACACTGACACATGTCCTCCTCTCAACTTCAATACAGGACATCAATAACCGGATCCTACTGTGATCTGATTGGCTCATGGCCAAAACAAGATGACACCCGATTGGCTCTCTAAACACTCACGCTCATTGGCTACAATCGGAGGAAGGAAAGCCACCTGAGATCAACCTGAGCAAGTTGTGCTTCCCTTTTCCCAAAAGGTTTCCACAATTTTGGTCACTACTGTACATTTGCCTGCGTCAGAAAGTCGGAAGACAATTTATCGAGTGGTTTCTACACGGCCCTTTCTCAACCCTGCCAGAGGATTGTTGGCATTATCCCCGAAGGGGCTTTTTAATTCCAATTTATTAGAATATTCACTTGCTTAATGCTATTTCACACACTCGCGCCCCAACAACTTGCCAAGGCAGGATCAGCAGCAAGCAGGTTCCAATAAAGTAAAAGGGTTTAGAAACAAAGAATGCAATAAAAGGCTCTAAATGGAACGTGCTGAAGGCTTTGAGGGCTTAGAAGTGATCCCACCAAAATAGTTTGGACTGAACCAGGTCTGAAAAACAGCAAAATCGAGTTTTAATGTAAAAAGCTGGAAGATGCAAATGCGTCTTAAGCTGGTGCTGAAAAATTTGAAAATCTTTAGCAGGAAAGAACAGGAAGTGGAATTCTACAACGGAGGGGCTTGCAGGGAGAATATTGTCTGGAAATAAAAACAACAACAACAACAACAACAATAATAATAAAAAGTTGGGATCTTGGAGGTCATCTAGTCCAACCCCCTGCTAAAGCAGGAAACCCTATACCATTTTGGACAAATGGCTGTCCAGTCTCTTCTTAAAAACTTCCAGTGTTGGAGCATTCACCGCTTCTGGAGGCAGGTTGTTCCACTGGTTAATTGTTCTCACTGCCAGGAAGTTTCTTCTTAGTTCTAGGTTGCTTCTCTCCTTGGTTAGTTTCCATCCATTGCTTCTTGTCCTGCCTTCAGGTGCTTTGGAGAATAGCTTGACTCCCTCTTCTTTGGGGCAGCCCCTGAGATATTGGAAGACTGCAATCCTGTCCCCCCCTCGTCCTTCTCTTCGTTAAACTAGACATACCCAATTCCAGCAGTCTTTTCTTATATCTTTTAACCTCCAGTCCCCTGATCATCTTTGTTGCTCTTCTCTGCACTCTTTCTAGAGTCTGAACATCTTTTTTACATCGTGGTGACCAAAACTGGATACCGGATTCCAAGTGTGGCCGTACCAAGGCCTTGTAAAGTGGTATTAACACTTCACGTGATCTTATAATACCTTTATAATAAAGGTACTGAAGTTGACAGTAAGTCAGCATTTCAGAGGCTGCAGGTTTGCCAGGCAGATAAAAGAATGTGATTACTTAGTTTGTTAAGAGTTATAAAAAGATTAACAAAGATCTACATAAAAAAGTCTACAACAGAGTATTTTTGTCTTTCTGACAATATGAACAATCCGTCTCCATTGAATTATTTATTTCTTAAATGGCATAAAGCAAAAAAAAAAAAAAAAAGCAATAGGACATTAATCCTGAAATTTAATTTCTCCTTATAGTCCCAGCTATCATAAAAATACCAATGGAATTTCACTCTGTAAACAAGTAAATCAGTCTATTAATCTAGTTTCTGTGTGCTGCTATAAGATTAATAGTATAAGACAGTAATAAAATTAAAAGCAATTAGGTGGTATGTGCATGCATTTATAATTGTAAAATCTGTGTAACTTAGACAAATACATGTATTCTATGCTCTTTTGTTCTAAGTAGAGCTTCCTCTAGTTAGGTATAATAAATTGATGTCTTCAGCCTTTCCTAGTTATTTTTTTTCCCATTTAAATAATCTCTCCCTCTTTAGAATAAAATAGAGCTGGAAGGGACCTTAGAGGTCATCTAGTCCAGCCCCCTGCTCAAGCAGGAGAATCTATACCATCTCAGACAGGTGATTGTCTAGTCTCTTCTTAAAAATCTCCAGTGATGGAGCACCCACGATTTCTGGAGGGAAGCTGTTCCACTGGTTGATTGTCCTCACTGTTAGGAAGTTTCTCGTTAATTCCAGGTTGCTTCTCTCTATAGAATAGAATAGAATAGAAAATAGAAAATAATCGAAAATCAAAAATCGAAAATAGAACAGAATAGAATAGAATAGAATAGAATAGAATAGAATAGAATAGAATAGAATAGAATAGAATAGAGTAGAGTAGAGTAGAGTAGAGTAGAGTAGAGTAGAATAGAATAGAATAGAATAGAATAGAATAGAATAGAATAGAGTAGAATAGAATAGAATAGAATAGAGCTGGAAGGGATTTTGGAGGTCATCTAGTCCAGCCCCCTGCTCAAGCAGGAGAATCTATACCATCTCAGACAAGTGACTGTCTAGCCTCTTCTTAAAAATCTCCAGTAATGGAGCACCCACGATTTCTGGAGGGAAGCTGTTCCACTGGTTGATTGTTCTCACTGTTAGGAAGTTTCTCCTTAATTCCAAGTTGCTTCTCTGAGAAGAGAAGAGAAGAGAAGAGAAGAGAAGAGAAGAGAAGAGAAGAGAAGAGAAGAGAAGAGAAGAGAAGAGAAGAGAAGAGAAGAGAAGAGAAGAGAAGAGAGCTGGAAGGTACCTTGGAGGTCTTCTAGTCCAGCCCCCTGCTCGAGCAGAAGAACCTATGTCCTATAATATATAATAACAATAATAACAACAACAATAATAATATAGTTGCGTAGTAAAGCACATGGTGACTGTACTTCTTTGTTTGCTCTGTAGTGCTTTACATAAAGCCGAATTTCTAACAATTGACCTACTAAGTTAAATGACCTAATCCTACCTCTAAGTGTAATACTGTAAAATATCTAAGAAAATTAAAATGATTGGTTTAAAAAAATTACCACATACGTCAAGGGTTGCAGGATCAAAATGGAACTATACCACCTATCAGGTATAATATAGTACATAAGACAGCTATTGGATTCTACTGGCAAACAGGAATATTTAACACAGATAATAGTCAGGATTTTGCATATCATGCATTATTAAAATAGTTGGTAAAAATATTAGTTGCAATTCAGTTCCTTTTCTCATTTTTGTTTATTCAATCATTTAGTTTAGCATGAATAAGTTTATGTTCTAATTTTAAAATACTGGAACAGCATTATTGCTGCATATTAAGGCGACTCAATATAAACATTATTATCTTGATGGTAAGGAAAACAACAGAAGAGATTTGGGAGAGGGTTATTGTTGTTGTTTTTTAAGAAAAAGCAAAAATATAAAATTATAAAGAGAGAAAAGATTCCATTTCCTACACAGAATCGAATGAGGAACTATTTTAGATATACACTAATACCTAATTTTTCCTATACATATACAATGAGGTCCCACTTGTCATCTTCAGGCTGGGGTCTTCGGCTTCATGCTTGTGCGAACAACCACCATCCAGTAGCCAAACCCCGATGACATCGCCAGCTGCTGCACTCCCTCTGACCCCCACACAAAGCAAACGGACACACGCCATGAACACAGAGCTAGACTGCATACTCGGAGCCAAACCAAAGTCCATTATGTTACTTCACAGCCTTCAGCCCTGGACATCACATCACAGAACTCAGGAGGCTACAACGCCAAAGCTCAGGATGTTACAACACAGCCAACCACCCAGGATGTTGCAACACAAAACTCAGGATATCACTACACCAGATTTCAGGATATAATCGTACAACCCATTACCCAGGTCGTTATAACACAAAAGACTAATGGGCACACAGCCAGCACCTCAGCTACTCAGGATGTTACGAAACAGCCGAACAATCCACAAACAATAACTCCAACACAGCCAACCAACCCACCTACAGCAACTAAACCAGCACTCCACACACCCCCAACCAATACATATAGAGAGACGGCAGCTCCGATCACACTTGGCTCGCACATATATATAATCATTATTGCTGCAAAGCATGTGTTAGATGTTGACTGTGGAGATTCTCGTTTGAAATCCTATTTAGGGATAAAACGTATTCATTGATTTGCTGCTAATCATTAATCCTCAGATGTTCGAAACTCACTGAGCTGTTGAGAAGGTAAAGAGGCAGCAATGTATATTATATATTTTTCCTTGAAGAAAGAATACAAAGCAGACAGACACTAATGAAGTTTTCTCCACAATGTGATTAAGCACTTTCCCCTACCACTGAGGAGACTTAATTACTTTTTCCTGTCAGAAGACTTTTAAGAAAAAGTCATTGGTTGACGTGGGCATATACAGAGATTAAAATAAAATAAAATAAAATAAAATAAAATAAAATAAAATAAAATAAAATAAAATAAAATAAAATAAAATAAAATAAAATAAAATAAAATAAAATAAAATAAAATAAAATAAAATAAAATAAAATAAAATAAAATAAAATAAAATAAAATAAAATAAAATAAAATAAACAAACATGACCATTGAGGAGCACCTGTTCCTTGGGTTGGCTTCGGCCTAGTCTTTTAAATATATGGATCTCGATGCTCGCTTCGGCAGCACATATACTAAAATTGGAACGATACAGAAAAGATTAGCATGGCCCCTGCGCAAGGATGACACGCAAATTCGTGAACCGTTCCATATTTTAACAAAAAAATAAAAAAATAAAATTAAAATAAAATAAATAAATAAATATATGGATCTCGACAGACTTGAACACTGGGCGCTATCTAAAAAAATGAAATTCAAGGGTGAAAAAAGCAAGGTTCTACATTTAGGCAAGAAAAACCAAATGTACAGCTATAGTATAGGGGGTACCTTGCTCAATAGTAGTAACTGTGAGAGGGATCTCAGAGTCCTAGTGGACGATCCCTTAAATAGGAGCCAGCCGTGTGCTACAGCTGCCAAAAAAGCCAACACAGTGCTGGGCTGCATTAACAGAGGGATAGAATCACGATCATGCGAAGTGTTAATACTGCTTTACAAGGCCTTGGTGAGGCCACACTTGGAAATACGGCATCCAGTTTTGGTCACCACGATGCAAAAAAGATGTTGAGACTCTAGAAAGAGTGCAGAGAAGAGCAACAAAGATGATCAGGGGACTGGAGGCTAAAACATATAAAGAACAGTTGCTGGAATTGGGAATGACTAGTTTAATGAAGAGAAGGACAAGGGGGGACATGATAGCCATCTTCCAGTATCTCAGGGGCTGCCCCAAAGAAGAGGGAGTCAAGCTATTTTCCAAAGCGCCTGAAGGCAGCACAAGAAGCAATGGACGGAAACCAATCAAGGAGAGAAGCAACCTAAAACTAAGGAGAAACTTCCTGAAAGTGAGAAGAATTAACCAGTGGAACAACCTGCCTCCAGAAGCTGTGAATGCTCCAACACTGGAAGTTTTTAAGAAGAGACTGGACAGCCATTTGTCTGAAATGGTACAGGGTTACCTCCCTGAGCAGGGGGTTGAACTTGATGACCTCCAAGGTCCCTTCCAACTTTATTATTATTATTATGGATCATCGCACAGTCAGCCAAATGTTCAGACTGGATTTGGCACTTTTGTCTACCTATCAAGTCCTTCCCAAGGACCTGGGATAGGCAGATGTGGATGTTTGATGTTATTACAGATATCGTGGCAGGATGGAAGCAGTTCCTAGTAAGGCTGCCTTTTGCAATTGACTAATGGTGAATTTGTCAATGCCGATGATGGTGTTCAAGTGGTGCTCCAGTTGTTTTGGGATTGCACCCAAGGCGCCTATGACTATTGGTACCACCCTTGCTTGCCTTTGCCACAGACTTTTTATTTCTATTTGTAGGTCTTTGTATTTTGTTATCTTCTCCAGTTCTTTCTCATCTATTACTATTACTATTATTATTATTATTATTATTATTATTATTATTATTATTATTATTATTATGGGAGTTGAAGAAATGAGACCTCATCTAAGTCAGCGTTTCCCAACCTTGGGAACTTTCAGAGGGGTGGACCTCAACTCCCAGAATGCCCCAGCCAGCACACTGACTGAGGAATTCTGGCAGTTGAAGTCCACCCCTCTGAAAGTGCCCAAGTTTGAGAAACACTAAATAAATCATGGTGGTAATAACATGGCAGTATCCAGGGTGTCTGTTGTAAAACTTCCCCCCAAAAAGCTACTAAAATAATCTGATATTATCGTTCTGGAGAACAATGTGCTCTCAAGGATCAGAATTCTGTGGAATTTCTGACAACTAAAGACATCATGAGAGAAGGAAGACACATTTTACCCAAAGAAAAAACATGACATGTTGTTCAACTTAGATTCTTAGACAAGGAAGGGAGTTAAGGGCAAATCTGGAGGTGGGAAATGGGAAGCTTGTAATTAAATCTGACAGGAATTCAAAATGTTATTTTTACCCTAATGGCAAAAAAAAAAAAGAAAGAAAGAAAAGAAAACGAAGCTGAAATAAACTCCGTCAGGTACAATCCTGGGAAGAGAACCCAGGAACAAAAATTAGTTAAATCTTTGCCGGTGTCATATTTTTACTGTGCAAAAGAACAAAGGCTGAGCACATTTTCCTGCCTGAGCAGGGGGTTGGACTAGAAGGCCTCCAAGGTCCCTTCCATCTTTATGATTGTGATTGTGATTGACGTCTATCCGTCCGTCCGTCCGTCCATCCGTCTGTTTGTTTGATTGATTGATTGATTTTTACCCTGCCATTATTATTTTTACAAATAACTCTAGGGGGCAAAAAATATCCAACAATCCTTGTATTTCCCCCACAATCAACAACCCTGTAAGATGCATTGGGCTGAGACAGATGTGATGGATGTCTTTCGGCCAATCACCAGGAGTCAGTGAGTTCTAGTACCGCCTTAGGCATGAAAACCAGCTGGGTGACTTTGTGCCAATCACCAGGAGTCAGTGAGTTCTAGTCCCGCCTTAGGCATGAAAGCTGGCTGGGTGACTTTGCGCCAATCACCAGGAGACATTGAATTCTAGTTCCGCCTTAGGCATGAAAGCCAGTTGGGTGACTTTGGGCCAATCACCAGGAGTCAGTGAGTTCTAGTCCCGCCTTAGGCATGAAAGCTGGCTGGGTGACTTTGCGCCAATCACCAGGAGACATTGAATTCTAGTTCCGCCTTAGGCATGAAAGCCAGTTGGGTGACTTTGGGCCAATCACCAGGAGTCAGTGAGTTCTAGTCCCGCCTTAGGCATGAAAGCCGGCTGGGTGACTTTGGGCCAATCACCAAGAAACAGTGAGTTCTAGTCCCACCTTAAGCATTAAAGCTGGGTGACTTTGGACCAATCACTGGGAGACAGTGAGTTCTAGTCCTGGCTTTGGCATGAAACCCAGCAGGGTGACTTTCATCCCATCACCAGGAGACGGTGAGTTCTAGTCCCACCTTAGGCATGAAAGCCGGCTATGTGACTTCGGGCCAATCACTAGGAGATCGTGAGTTCTAGTCCCACCTTGAAAGCCAGCTGGGGGATTTGGGGCACGCCACCAGGAGACGGTGAGTTCTAGTCCTGCCTTAAGCGTGAAAGCATAAAAGTCACCATCTCAGAGGTCTAGATGTCGCCGCCGATTGTTTGATGTGCAGAAAGACAGAGACTCTTCATCCACCGTCCTCTTTCTTCCACTTAAGGCCGATCTCCGAAACTTGAACAAAAGTCATTTATTTTTCAACAGCTGCTCTCTTGCCGTTGTTGTTGTTTTTTTTTGTCACCTACTCAACATCTCTGGGCCAAGAGAGCAATTGAACTTCACGCTAATTGGCCTCAGACACCTTTTCAGGTGCCTCCCCGGCTCCAATGTTTGTGTGTGTGTAGTCCGAGTGAGGCAGCTGCAGGTGACAATTATTCTCCCTTGATTTTAAGGCTGGTAGCATCTCATGGGCAACTTCTGAAGTCTCTGGCTGCCAGGCCTTCATTAGCCCTCCCTCCCTCCCTCCCTGATTAAGTTCTCTTCAAATCAATGGGACGTTTTCCCGCGGTGGCGGCCTCGTGCTTCCAGATGTTATTTCTGCACCTCGCCACAAAACAAAAGGAAGAGTGACGTTTTAACCAGCCTCCATTTCCAACCGCAGCTAAGTGACAAAGCTACAAGTAGGTGGTTTGTATTTTTAAAAAATGCTGACAAGGTAAAATCTGTGGGGGGCGGGGGGGGGGAGAGAGAGACAATCTCAGGATTCGGCAGCAAAGTTGGAAACGGCGGAAACTAAACTTGACGACGTTCCTGAAGTTCGTCGGAGATAGAGAAAGCTTTCCAAGTTCAGCTCAAGTTCCTTCTATTCAGCTGACCAAGCGAGGACACTTACTAGACGAGCACGTAGTAGGCAGAGAGTTCTCGACTTACAACCACAGTTGAGCCCACAGTTTCAAGTGAAACGGTTGTTAAGTGGAGTTAAGTGAGGAAACCCCCCTCTCTTCTAGCACTGATCATGTAACCTAGTTGGGTAATGAAATGTCTGCAAGAAAGTAACTTAGGTTGGAGAGCACCATGGACCCCACAGTTGTCCTCCTCCTCCTCCTCCTCCTCCTCCTCCTCCTCCTCCTCCTCCTCCTCCTATCCACAGCCCCCTTCTCTTCTAGCATTGATGATGTTACCTAGTTGGGTAATGAAACGTCTGCAAGAAAACAATATAGCTCGGAAAGCACTAGGGATCCTGCAGTCCTCCTCCTCCTCCTCCTGTCCACAGCCCACCTCTCTTCAAGCACAGATGATGTTACCTAGTTGGGTAATGAGACGTCTGCAAGAAAAAAAATGTCCGGTCCTATTTTTCAACCATAATTTTGGGCTCAGTTACGGTCAAAACCCAAGGACTACTTGTTGTTTATCTACTAACCTATTACGTGGTGTATTTCTGCAGGGATTCCGAGGCAAGCTATCCAGCCTTAATCTCTCAGTATACTTCACATTGTGGCATTTGTGGTGTTTTGCCTTTATAAATGATTCATTTCTGAACAAATCCCAGATAAGAAGACTAGTATGTATCTTGACTTAGAGCTTGGCAAACCTTTGAAGGGGAGCCTTTTAAACTTTGAAAAAGAGACTGGACAACCCTTTGTCCGAAATGCCTGAGCAGGGGGTTGGACTAGAAGACCTCTAAGGTCCCTTCCAGCTCTCTTCTCTTCTCTTCTCTTCTCATATTCTATTCTATTCTATTCTATTCTATTCTATTCTATTCTATTCTATTCTATTCTATTCTATTCTATTCTATTCCTTATTCTATTCTGTTCTGTTCTGTTCTATTCTATTCCATATTTTTTCTATTCTATTCTTCTACTTCATTCCATTATTCTATTCTATTCTATTCTATTCTATTCTATTCTATTCTATTCTATTCTATTCTATTCTATTCTATTCTATTCTATTCTATTCTATTCTATTCTATTCTATTCCATTCCATTCCATTCCATTCCATTCCATTCCATTCCATTCTATTCTATTATCATCCGTCTTGAGCCAGAGATGAGGAGGCAAGCTGGACGAAGCAAGGAAGCCACCCTCGGAGCTGAAAAAAGAAACAATATGGAGAACATTTGCTTTCTGAAATCTGGCAACCTTACACATGGCACAGACAAAACTCTGTAGAAGAAATCAGCCTGTTCCTTGCCAGCCAGATGGCCGTGGGTTTAAACGTGTAGAGAGCCGTTTAAATTTTTGAAAGGGATCAAGGGATCGGAAAGATCTGAAACACATTGGCAGAGGGTCAAGCTCCGTCTTCATGTCGCTAAAAACAGATTTCTTCAAATCCCAGATGTGAGCTTGAGATAAGAAAGGAGGCAACTTGCAGACAGTCCTCTTGTTAGGACCACAATGGAGCCCAACATTTTCGTTGCTAAGTGAGACAGTTGCTAAGTGAGTTTTGCCCCATTTTACGAATCTTCAATGCCACAGTCGTTGTGAATCATAGAATAGAATAGAATAGAATAAAATAGAATAGAATAGAATAGAATAGAATAGAATAGAATAGAATAGAATAGAATAGAATAGAATAGAATAGAATAGAAAATAAGAACAGAATAGAATAAGAAATTAGAATAGAATAGAATAGAATAGAATAGAATAGAATCAGAACAGGAATAGAATCAGAACAGGAATAGAATAGAAATTAGAATAGAATAGAATAGAATAGAATAGAATAGAATAGAATAGAATAGAATAGAATAGAATAGAATAGAATAGAATAGAATAGAATAGGACCTTGGAGGTCTTCTAGTCCAACCCCCTGCTCAAGCAGGAGAACCTAAGGCATTTCAGACAGGTGACTGTCTAGCCTCTTCTTAAAAAACCCCAGTGATGGAGAGCCCACGATAGCTAGACCCCCATAACCTTGAACTTGTGTCTGCTTATAAATTTCTTTGAATATTGCTCTCATTTTCTGGGCTCCATTATAGTTGAAGGGACGGGCATTTTATTAATGTGCTTGTTTATTACACTGTTAAAACACCATGTTTCTCAGGGATTCAGAAGGTCATATAGTTACAAAAAATAAAAAGCAGTACTTATGACAATAATTCAGTGCATTGTCATCAGATCTTCAGCAATAAACCACCGAAAATCATCTCACCACAATAGCATCTAGACAAAATAGGCAGCCAGGGAGCAGATGTCAACTCTTTAAAGGCTGTTTGGGAAGTTAATTAAAGTGAAGTGCTGCTAAATCTCTAATGGGAGGCTGTTCCAAAGAGCATTACATAAAAAAATATCTATGTTTTATACCCGGTTTACCAACTTTCTTCCTACAGTGGTTATAAGTCAGGAGTCTTCAAACTTGGCCCTTTTATGACTTGTGGACTTCGACTCCCAGAATTCCTCAGCATGCCTGACTGAGGAATTCTGGGAGTCGAAGTCCACAAGTCATAAAAGGGCCAAGTTTGAAGGCCCCTGTTATAAGTGAATCACTGCCCTTGTTAAGTTAGTAATAGGGTTGTTAAGTGAATTTTACCATCTTCTTTTGCGGTGGTCATTAAGCAAATGCAGCGGTCGTAAGAGGAGTGTGGCTGTCATAGTAGTAGTAGTAGTAGTAGTAGTAGTAGTAGTAGTAGTAGTAGTAACTGTGAGAGGGACCTCGGAGTCCTAGTGGACAATCACTTAAATAGGAGCCAGCCGTGTGCTGCAGCTGCCAAAAAGGCCAACACAGTGCTAGGCTGCATTAACAGAGGGATAGAATCAAGATTACGTGAAGTATTAATACCACTTTACAAGGCCTTGGTAAGGCCACCCTTGGAATCCTGCATCCAGTTTTGGTCACCACGATGTAAAAAAGATGTTGAGACTCTAGAAAAAGTGCAGAGAAGAGCAACAAAGATGATCAGGGGACTGGAGGCTAAAACATATAAGGAACGGCTGTTGGAATTGGGGATGTCCAGTTTAATGAAGAGAAGGACGAGGGGGGAACATGATAGCAGGGTTCCAATATCTCAGGGGCTGCCCCAAAGAAGAGGGAGTCAAGCTATTCTCCAAAGTGCCTGAAGGCAGGACAAGAAGCAAAGGTTGGAAACTAATCAAGGAGAGAAGCAACCTAGAACTAAGGAGAAATTTCCTGATAGTGAGAACAATTCATCAGTGGAACAACCTGCCTCCAGAACTTGTGAATGCTCCAACAATGGAAGTTTTTAAGAAGAGACTGGACAACCATTTGTCTGAAATGGTATAGGGTTTCCTGCCTGAGCAGGGGGTTGGACTAAATGACCTCCAAGGTCCCTTCCAACTTTACTACTACTACTACTACTACTACTACTACTACTACTACTACTACTACTACTACTATTATTATTATTATTATTATTATTATTATTATTATTATTATTATTATTATTATTATTATTATTATTATTATAAATGAACGTGTTGTTTGCTATGGTGCAGTTGTAAAACCAGCTGTATGTTTGTGGGACACTGCAAACATGTCTGGCTTAATGAAGAGAAGGACGAGGGGGGACATGATAGCAGTCTTCCAATATCTCAGGGGCTGCCCCAAAGAAGAGGGAGTCAACCTCTTTTCCACAGGACCTGAAGGCAGGACGGATGGAAACTAATCAAGCAGACGACACCAAGCTGGCAGGAATAGCCAACGCTCTAGAAGACAGGCTTAAGATGATACAGCAGATAGACCATATATAAGAGAAACACCAAACAAACAAAAGGTACTCGGAGTATACTTGAAGAGGGAAGGGAGGAGGGAAGAACGTTTACTAAAACAGATGTTTACAAAGATTAATACCTAATGTTGTATGCTATGTTCTAAGATGATTGTTTAGCAATAGGATCTTTGGTTTAATGTTGACCACATTAATATGGAACCAGATAAGAGAAACACCAATCAAACAAAGTGTAACAGGAGTATAGTTGAGGCTAGACGCGAGGGGTGGAACAAGGCTTACTAACTCAGACATTTTCAATGACTAATACTTAGTATTGTATAACAGGTGCCATGATGATTGCTGCACAATATGTTTTTATGTTCAATGTTGATTGTTTTAATAAAAGAATTTTATATAAAAAAAAGATACAGAAGGATCTGGACAGACTTGAACACTAGGCGCTATCTACGAAAGTGAAATTCAATGGTGAAAAAAGTAAAATTCTACATTTAGGCAAGAAAAACCAAATGCGCAGGTATGGTAGACCAGCCGAGCTTGTTTCAGGCTCAGCTCTCCACCAGCTGAGACCTTGCCTGTCCTATGGAAAGCCTAAGTGACAAAGGGACTTTTTTTCAAAGTAAACCCCCCTTTTCCCCTATCATTTCTCTCTCTCATCCACACATCCTGCAATAAAGTCTATTCATTAAAGATGTGGGTGTAGTTTCCCATAAGACAGCCTTTGCTTTAAGACATCTGGGCTCACATCTGTTGTGTGGTCCTGGTTTTAGTTTTCTCTTTGCAGTTTTTTTTTCTCATCACCAATTCCCGGTTCTACATTTTCAAGAAAAATGCAAATGTTGTTTTTTTTCCCCCCGCCATCCACCATAAGTGGTAGAAATGACAGCTGGAAAAAATGGAAGAAAATGAATAGAATAGAATAGAATAGAATAGAATAGAATAGAATAGAATAGAATAGAATAGAATAGAATAGAATAGAATAGAATAGAATAATGATATAGAATAGAATAGAATAGAATAGAATAGAATAGAATAGAATAGAATAGAATAGAATAGAATAGAATAGAATAGAATAGAATAGAATAATGATATAGAATGGAATGGAACGGAATAGAATAGAATAGAATAGAATAGAATAGAATAGAATAGAATAATGATATAGAATGGAATGGAACGGAATAGAATAGAATAGAATAGAATAATGATATAGAATGGAATGGAACGGAATAGAATAGAATAGAATAGAATAGAATAGAATAGAATAGAATAGAATAGAATAGAATAGAATAGAATAGAATAGAATAGAATAGAATAATGATATAGAATGGAACGGAACGGAATAGAATAGAATAGAATAGAATAGAATAGAATAGAATAGAATAGAATAGAATAGAATAGAATAGAATAGAATAGAATAGAATAGAATAATGATATAGAATGGAATGGAACGGAACGGAACAGAACAGAACAGAACAGAACAGAACAGAACAGAACAGAACAGAACAGAATAGAATAGAATAGAATAGAATAGAAAAGAGTAGAGTAGAGTAGAGTGGAGTGGAGTGGAGTGGAGTGGAGTGGAGTGGAGTGGAGTGGAGGGGTGGGGTGGGGTGGGGTAGGACAGGACAGGACAGGACAGGACAGGACAGGACAGGATAGGATAGGATAGGAAGGGACCTTGGAGGTGATCTAGTCCAACCCCCTGCTCAGGCAGGAAACCCTATACCATTTCAGACAAATGGCTGTCCAGTCTTTTCTTAAAAACTTTCAGTGTTGGAGCATTCACAACTTCTGGAGGCAGGTTGTTCCACTGGTTAATTGTTCTAACAGTCAGGGAATTTTTCTTAGTTCCAGGTTCCTTCTCTCCTTCATTGGTTTCCATCCGTTGCTTGTCCTACGGTAACAATGTGCCATCAAGGAGTTGGTCTTATTAAATCAGCCTGCCTTGGTTTAAAGCTGTTTTTCAGTGGCAACTTTGACGTGCATGGACTTCAAGCCCCAGAATTCCCCAGACAGCCATTAGATAGTTGGCTAACTAGATAACATCATCAATGCTAGAAGGGAGTGTGGTTTATCAATGATAAACCAAGCTCAGAGAACACCAAGGACCCAACAGTCCTCCTTCTCCTTCCTTCCTTCCTTCCTTCCTTCCTTCCTTCCTTCCTTCCTTCCTTCCTTCCTTCCTTCCTTCCTTCCTTCCTTCCTTCTGCAAACCCCACTCCTTTCTAAACCTGATGATGTTACCTAGTTTGGTCATGAAATGTTTGCAAGAAAGCCCCCAAGCTCAGAGAGCACCAAGGACCCCACAGTCCTCCTCCTCCTCCTCCTCCTCCTCCTCCTCCTCCTCCTCCTCCTCCTCCTCCTCCTCCTCTCTGCAAACCCCACTCCCTTCTAACCTTGATGATGTTACCTAGTTTGGTAATGAAACATCTGCAAGAGAACCACCGAGCTCAGAGAGCACCCAGGACCCCACAGTCCTCCTCCTCCTCCTCCTCTCTGCAAACCCCACTCCCTTCTAACCTTGATGATGTTACCTAGTTTGGTAATGAAACATCTGCAAGAAAACCACCCAGCTCAGAGAGCACCCAGGACCCCACAGTCCTTCTCCTCCTCCTCCTCTCTGCAAACCCCACTCCCTTCTAACCTTGATGATGTTACCTAGTTTGGTAATGAAACATCTGCAAGAAAACCACCCAGCTCAGAGAGCACCAAGGACCCCACAGTTCAACCCTGAGCTACCCACATTCTCTTTTCTTGACAACACAACACTTTCCTTTGCTGTCTTTCAATGGCTCCCAAGTAGGGCAACTTTGAGCCAGATAAACGTTTTCATTCGAAGCCACTCTTGTCCTTTCTTCGCTTCCACAAAAGGATGCGTTTCCTCCATGTTGTGTCTTCCTGATGTCTTGGTCGAAAACCCGTCAAAGCCATTTTGCAGAAGCTGAGATGAAACATCTCTTTGCCTGTTGGAAACCAACATCCTGTCAACGCATAGTTGTGGGTTAAGACGCAGAAATCGTTCTGAGATTGTGTCATTTCCCTTAGGACCATTAATTTCTTCCTTTTCTCTAGTTTCTCCAGTTCCCATGACTTGCATGGGCGTTGGGAATAACTCCCCAGAGGAGGGTAACAGGATGAAAAACACTTAAAGCTTCCAAACGTTTGGTGCATTCGCTCAAGGATGGGAAATTTGTGCGCTCGGTAAATGACAAACAGACGCCGCAATGCATCCTCTAATTGTCAAACTGTCCGGAAGAAATTAAGTAGAGTGAGAACAAATCTGTACATTTTTTTTAATAGAGCCTTTTTGGGGGGAACTGAAAGTGTTGGATGAGTTTTTGAGTGAAGGAAATAAGGCAGGGGTGGCGAACCTGTGGCACGCGTGCCAGAGGCGGCACTCAGAGCCCTCTCCGTGAGCGCGTGCACCGTGCCTTGGAGAGCGCGACTGTCCCTCTTCAACCAGCTGCCTGCTAACTCATAAGAACATAAGAACATAAGACCATAAGAAGAGCCATGCTGAATCAGGCCAAAGCCCATCGAGTCCAGCATTCTGTGTCACACAGCGGCCCACCAATTGTACAGGGGGATCTTGAGCAGAAAGAGAAGGCAAAACCCTCCCTTTCCCTTGACCCCCAACAAATGGGACTCAAGGGAATCCTGCCTGCCTCAACCAACATAGAGGCGGCACATGGACATCCGTTTTAATAACCACCCATACACTTTGCATCCATGAATCTATCTAGCCCTGCCTTGAAGCTGTCAAGGCTGACAGCTGTCACGACCCCTTCTGGAAGTGAATTCCATAAACCAACGACCCTCTGGGTGAAGAAATATTTCCCTTTATTTGTCCTCACTTTCTTAGCTATGAGCTTTAGGGAGTGCCCCCTTGTCCTGGTATTGTGTGATAGAGAAAAGAATTTTTCTCTATCCACCTTTTCTATCCCATGCATGATTTTATACACTTCGATCAAGTCACCCCTTAAACGCCGTCTTTCAAGGCTGAAGAGACCAAGGCGTTGCAATCTGGTTTCATAAGGGAGGCGCTCCATTTCCTTGATCATTCTTGTTGCCCTTTTTTGCACCTTTTCGCCGAGGTCCCATGTGGCCATGGCTGGTTCCCCCCCCCCCGTCCCATCCCTCCTGGCCTCGCATGCGCTCCTTTTCCCGGGCATGACCCACTGTATCACCTCCTCAGCTGTCGGCCGGCCATCCAGCTCAGAGGCGGCTTCTCTGAACTGCTGGCGGCGGGCTACGGAGCCCCAGAGTGCACCGGTGAAGGGGCTGGCAGGCTGTGGCTGCTGACGGACATTGTCAGCCCCCCTATGCTCGCTGGCTTCTGTGTGCGGGGCCGATGGTGTGAGGCAGCAGCCGCCCTGGCCTCTGCCTCACCTTGCCCTGTGACAATGGCACCCCTGCCCTGCCTACCACCTGTGTTAACAAGAATCTTCCCAGACTGTTTGCTTTCCCCTGGGAAAGGCTCAAGGATCTTGGGAGAAGTCAAGCTTAACGTTGTTTGCAGCTGCACAAGGATTCCAAGCTAGGTCCCTGCTTAACGCCTCCTTCCAGCCTAGCTGGCAGTTTCCCAACATTGATAGTCATTATTGCCTTATCAAAAAAGAGATTCTTAATCTGTCAAGCAAGCAGTCTAGGACAGTGGTGGCGAACCTATGGCACGCGTGCCAGAGGCGGCACTCAGAGCCCTCTCTGTGGGCACATGCGCCATGCCTCAGAGATGGCAACTATCCCTCTTCAACCAGCTGCCTGCTAACTCACTGAGGTCCCACATGGCCAGATGCATCCCAGCACCCATGTGCTCGCTGGCCTCTGTACGCGGGGGCTGATGGTGTCAGACAGCAGCTGCCCTGGCCCCTGCCTCACTTTGCCCTGTGACAATGGCACCACCGCCCTGCCTCGCCTTGCCTCACCTCACCACGCAGGACGAGCCTCCTGCCCACCGCCCCACCTGCCAGAGACCCCTTGGATCTCCCCCAACCCTGCCCAGCCCCCATAGGTGTCTCTCCCCACGAGCAACATCGAGGTGATCACACCCACCTTGGCCACACCCACCCAGTCTGCCATGACCACAGCCACGCCCACCCAGTGGGCCACGCCCACCTGGCACCCGGAGATAAATAAGTGGGTTTTGGGTTGCAGTTTGGGCACTCGGTCTCTCAAAGGTTCGCCATCACTGAAATAAGGCAAAACCTTTGGGAAAGTCGAAAGCCGCTTACGAATCCTTCAGAATCCAAATCAACTGCACAGCCAACCAGCAAGGGCACCAACCCCCCAATCAATCCACACACACACACACAAAACTAGCACTTCACCCCCAGAAGACCCTCACCTGACGTGATCTCCCCATCAGAAGACCCATCACCAGACTCTCAGCTGACATGACCCACACCTGGCCTATCACAAGACCATCAGATAGATAGATAGATAGATAGATAGATAGATAGATAGATAGATAGATAGATAGATAGAGATAGAGATAGATAGATAGAGATATAGAGATAGATAGATAGAGATAGTGAGAGACAGATAGACAAATAGAGATAGAGATAGATAGATAGATGATAGATAGATAGAGATAGATAGATAGATAGTGAGAGACAGATAGACAAATAGAGATAGATGATAGATAGATAGATAGACAGATATAGACATAGATAGATAGATAGATAGATAGATAGATAGATAGATAGATAGATAGATAGATAGATACGGTAAATTGATAGACAGAGAGAGAGAGACAGTTAGACAGACAGACAGACAGACAGACAGATAGATAGATAGTGAGAGAGACAGATAGACAAATAGAGATAGAATAGATAGATAGATAGATAGATAGATAGATAGATAGATAGATAGATAGATAGATAGATAGATAGATAGATAGATAGATAGATGATGGATGGATGGACCGAGAGAGAAAGAAGATTTAATCCATTTTTGTTGTGTGAATTTATATGCCTTAGGAGAAATAGTTTGGGAATCAAAAACGGGATTCCTTGCCAAAGTTTGACGAGAGATTGTCTTTATTTCTTCAAAAAAAGCCGGGCATTGCTCCCAATGATGGTACCATTAATTAAATTAATTACAATCCCAGCTATACAATCTAGAAAAATATCTCTATCTAAAAATTGATTTTTTTTTCAGAATGCAATGGCACATGAGGATTATTTTCATGGCCACATTATGACATGCTGAAGTGAATTTGAAAGGTGAACTGTATTACAAAAGGCTGAAAAAAAATCTTGCAAGGAAACGAGCTAGCATTAGAGTTTTGTATATGACTGAAGAGATCTCAGTGATCTTAAATAAAGTGAGCATATACCATTCTCCAAGTACTATGGATGGTCATGAATGATACCCCTCCCTCCCTCCCTCCCTCTATGTTCTCTCATTGTGTGTGTGTGTGTGTGTGTGTGTGTATGTATGCGTGCACATACACCTTCAAGTCAGTATTGACTCCTAGTGACTGCCAGGTATAGTCCCTGCAGTTTTCATGGCAAGATTTTACACACAGTTTCTCCTTGCCTATTTCCAAGGGCTGAAGAAGCACTACTGGTCCCAACACACCCAGTTGGCTTTCATGCCCAGTGCGACTAGAATTCACCATCACCTGGTGATTGGCCCAAAGTCACCCAGTTGGTTTTCATGCCTACAGCAGGACTAGAACTCACAGTCTCTTGGTGATTGGCCCAAAGTCACCCAGTTGGCTTTCATGCCTAAGGCAGGACTAGAACTCACTGTCTCCTGATGTTTGGTCCAAAGTTGCGCAGTTGCCTTTCATGCCTAAGGCAGGACTAGAATTCACCATCACCTGGTGATTGGCCCAAAGTCACCCAGTTGGCTTTCATGCCTAAGGCAGGACTAGAATTCACCATCACCTGGTGATTGGCCCAAAGTCACCCAGTTGGTTTTCATGCCTACAGCAGGACTAGAACTCACAGTCTCTTGGTGATTGGCCCAAAGTCACCCAGTTGGCTTTCATGCCTAAGGCAGGACTAGAACTCACTGTCTCCTGATGTTTGGTCCAAAGTCACGCAGTTGCCTTTCATGCCTAAGGCAGGACTAGAATTCACCATCACCTGGTGATTGGCCCAAAGTCACCCAGTTGGCTTTCATGCCTAAGGCAGGACTAGAATTCACCATCACCTGGGTGATTGGCCCAAAGTCACCCAGTTGGTTTTCATGCCTACAGCAGGACTGGAACTCACAGTCTCTTGGTGATTGGTCCAAAGTCACGCAGTTGCCTTTCATGCCTCAGGCAGGACTAAAATTCACCATCACCTGGTGATTGGCTCAAAGTCACCCACTTGCCTTTCATGCCTAAGGCGGGACTAGAATTCACATTACCTGCTGATTGGCCCAAAGTCATCCAGTTGGCTCTCATGCGGGATTAGAATTCACAGCGCCTGGTTCCTAGGCCAGCAGATTAACCAGTAAGAAGTAGAAACAGGAGATCCTGAAATCAGAGGCATGTTTTCCCCAGTAAAATGGTAAAAGCTTACAGTGTGAAATTTTAGTTATTTCTAAGGGAGGGGGGGGAATATATGGATTTCCTCTCTCCTGATCACAACTTTCTGTTCTTCAGAGGTTCGGGCACACCTTTATAAGGCTAAAATGCTGATATTCATCTTTTCTTCCTCTTCTCAAAACTCTTGTCATTCCCCTCTGACAAGCCCTTATGTTTGACCAACAAACATAGAATTAATTCCTCTGATTTCTTTCCGTAGGATGAAACAACATTCGGGGGACGCATAAAGAGTCTTTTGAAGAATTATGAAGCAATAACGGGAACGCATTCAATGATCACAAGTCTTGGGCTATGACAGCTTTGTAAACATCCTGTGTATCACTGCCTCGTTGAAACAGCCGTTGTTTTCACACTGTCCAGTTCCAGCCTTATTTCCAATTTTTTGGGACATATTTACCCTAACGTCGAAAAAAACAGTGCAATAATTAAAACAACGCCCTTGTCGAATTTTCTGAATTTTTGTGCACAACGCAGCCACTTAACATTCTCAGAATTTCATTTGCCTCTTACTGATCTGTAGGTGAAGCCTGAATGAACACTAATATTTAACTGGCACTCGATTTCATTTATTTTATAAACAAAATAGCCTTCCAACATGGGATGTGCCGGTATGGAAAAATAACTCTTCCCAGTCCAATCAATTCAGGAACAGATGAAACAGCATCAGGTTAGAATGTAAATAAAGTTGGAAGGAACCTGCGAGGTCTTATTGTCCAACCACCCACTCAAATTGGAGACCCTATCTCATTTCAGACAAGTGGCTGTCCAGTCTCTTCTTAAAAGCCTCCAGTGATGGAGCACCCACAACATCTGGTGGCAAGCTGTTCCATTGGTTCTCACAGTTAGGAAATTCCTCCTTAGTTCTAGGTTGCTTCTCTCTTTGATGAGTTTCCATCCGTTGCTTCTCGTCCTGCCTTCAGGTGCTTTGGAGAATAGCTTGACTCCCTCTTCTTTGGGGCAGCCACTGAGATATTGGAAGACGGCTATCATGTCACCCCTAATCCTTCTTTTCTCTAGATTAGCCATAAAAATATATGAATGCAAGTATACGAGTTTCAAATTTCATTTAGGACAGGGGTAGGCAACTTTGGCTCTTTTATGACTCATGGACTTCAACTCCCAGAATTCCTGAGCCAGCATGGCTCAGCTTGGAAACCTCTCCCTTTCCCCTCAGCATGGCTGGCTCAGGAATTCTGGGAGTTGAAGTCCACAAGTCATAAAAGAGCCAAGGTTGCCTACCTCTGGCCTAGGCCTAGGCTGCTTTATGACTGGTGGACTTCAACTCCCAGAATTCCTGAGTCAGCATGGCTCAGCTTGGAAACCTCTCCCTTTCCCCTCAGCATGGCTGGCTCAGGAATTCTGGGAGTTGAAGTCCACAAGTCATAAAAGAGCCAAGGTTGCCTACCTCTGGCCTAGGCCTAGGCTGCTTTATGACTGGTGGACTTCAACTCCCAGAATTCCTGAGTCAGCATGGCTCAGCTTGGAAACCTCTCCCTTTCTCCTCAGCATGGCTGGCTCAGGAATTCTGGGAGTTGAAGTCCACCAGTCATAAAAGAGCCAAGGTTGCCTACCCCTGATTTAGAAATCTCGGCAACTTTGTCTGCCCTGTTCACAGTGAAGTTCTCACCAGTTCAATTCTATATGTTTTGGTCAACTCAAAAGAAATGTCGGAAAAACTCCTTTCGCTTGTCCAAGACAATATTTCCTAAATGTCTGGAAATGGTTACTTTTAAAGCAATCCAAGATAATGGCCATCAATACACCAGCAGGGGGTTGGACTAGAAGACCTCAAAGATCTCTCCTGACTCTGTTATTCTGTCATGGTATAGGGCAGGGGTCTTCAAACTTGGCCCTTTTATCACTTGTGGACTTCAACTCCCAGAATTCCTCAGCCAGGCACGCTTAAAGTCTACACCAGGGGTCTTCAAACTTGGCCCTTTTATGACTTGTGGACTTCAACTCCCAGAATTCCTCAGCCAGGCACACTGGCTGAGGAATTCTGGGAGTTGAAGTCCACAATTCATAAAAGGGCCAAGTCTGAAGACCTCTGGTATAGGGTCTCCTGCTTGAGCAGGGGGTTGGACTAGAAGACCTCCAAGGTCCCTTCCAACTCCTGCGTGTATTTTATTGCGTGACACCTTGCGGCGATGAAATGTAGAGATGAATTGTGTGAGGAACTGCTGTATTTTGTCCACTTCCAATTAGTTCATTGGCTGCCTTCTGCTCATCCTGACGTAACGTCATGTCTCTGAATAGTGTTATGTAGATATGATCCTAGACAATGAGACCCTTTCATTCCTCTTCCTTCAGTTTCAAATTATTTACCTCATAATTGCTAATAGTATTGCTACGACTCTAGAAAGAGTGCAGAGAAGAGCAACAAAGATGATTAGGGGGCTGGGGCTAAAATATATGAGGAATGGCTGCAGGAATTGTGAATATCTACTTTAATGAAAAGAAGGAGTAGAGAAGACTTGATAGCAGTTTCCAATATCTCAGGGGCTGCCCCAAAGAAGAGGGAGTCAAGCTCTTCTCCAAAGTGCCTGAAGGCAGGACAAGAAGCAACGGATGGAAACTAACCAAAGAGAGAAGCAACCTAGAACTAAGGAGAAACTTCCTGACAGTGAGAACAATTAACCAGTGGAACAACCTGCCTCCAGAAGCTGTGAATGCTCCCAACACTGGAAGTTTTTAAGGAGAGACTGGACAGCCAATTGTCCGAAATGGTGTAGGGTTTCCTGCCTGAGCAGGGGGTTGGACTAGGTGACCTCCAAGGTCCCTCCCACCTCTGTTCTTCTCTTATCTGTTATTTTGCTATCTCTTCCGTAAATGAATCTAGTGACTTCAACCCACCCTTGATCGTCCTCTTTCTTGTTCCCAGTTGGCTTTTCCTCCTTCTGTTCTTTCTAATTTCCAAATCTAAAGAGGGAATTTTCAAAATCAATTCTCAAACTGGGTTGTGAGAACGAGCAGTTGCTTTCAATGGGTGCTGTTGTTTTTTTTTTTTTTTTAAAAATGGGTTTTGATTATACGGTGGGTGTTTTTTTTTTTTAAATCTGCTGTATGGAAGCCCCTCGGAGGCACCTACACCTATACCTACACCTATACCTTTGTTTAGTAGATAATAAAATGATAGAAGCTGCCGGAGAAAAGGCCGAGGAAAGTCCAGCTCATTCCTTGTGCAGCGCAGGATATTGACACCTACCTAGGCTGTGGAAAACTCACACCTTTATTAGGAGCAAGGCCTTCACACTCCACCAGAGAGCACTCATCCCAAAAGTTCTTCTCCTTTAAAATGCCTTCCCTGCCAATTCTGTTTCATTCCGCTGAACGAGGAATTATAGAGGGAAAACGGCAGTCATTTTGCTCCTGGCAACTCTGTGAACACAGAACCACAAGTTTTGGGAGGGTTAGTGTTTTATGCTTGGGTGGGAAAAAAGAAAAAACAACCTCACACATACCAAGTCACTTGTCAAGTTGCTTTCTGCTCAGCCACGGTGGGGACAGGACGGAACCTCGTCAGGAAGGTGAAATCTGTTTTTAGCGCACGGAGAAGGGTCCAAGATCAGCTCACTTTGTGTGAAAGGGAAAATCAATCAGTGGCAGTCATTTTGGAAGGGCTAAAACAGATTAAAATAATAATAATAACTCTCAAAAGAGTACAGAGGAGAGCAACAAAGATGATTAGGGGACTGGAGGCTAAAACATATAAGGAACAGTTGCTGGAATTGGGTATGTCTAGTTTAATGAAGAGAAGGATGAAGGGAGACATGAAAGGAGTGTTCCAATATCTCAGGGGCTGCCCCAAAGAAGAGGGAGTCAAGCTATTCTCCAAAGCATCTGAAGGCAGGACAAGAAGCAACGGATGAAAACTAACCAAGGAGAGAAACAACCTAGAACTAAGGAGAAACTTCCTGACAGTTAGAACAATTAACCAGTGGAACAACCTGCCTCCAGAAGCAGTGAATGCTCCAACACTGGAAGTCTTTAAGAAAAGACTGGACAGCCATTTGTCTGAAATGGTGTAGGGTTTCCTGCCTGAGCAGGGGGTTGGACTAGAGGACCTCCAAGGTCGCTTCCAATTATTATTATTATTATTATTATTATTATTATTATTATTATTATTATTATTATTATTATTATTATTATTATTATTATTATTATTATTATTATACAATAATAACAATAACAACTATAATAACAATGATAATAACAATAGCAATAATTCTTCTTCTTTTGCCATATCCGTTATCGGATGTTGACAATCATGTTGGTGATCCTGTTTTTGTCAGCAGCCATAGGAAAAAGTATAACAACAACAATAATAATAATAATAGTTGGAAGGGACCTTGGAGGTCATCTAGTCCAACCCCCTGCTCAGATAGGAAACCCTATACCATTTCGGACAAATGGCTGTCCAGTCTCTTCTTAAAAACAAATAAAATTTGTTGTTCTTCTTCAGTCGCTATGCCATGTCTGACAACTGGAATACTCCTGCATCTAGTTTACAAAAACGATGTTGAGACTTTGGAAAAATGGGCAGAGAAGAGCAACTAAGATGATTAAAGACCTGGAGATGAAAACATATGAAGGACAGGATTTAGGTATGGCCAGTCTACAGAAAAGAAGGAATTGGGTGGGGTGACATGATAGCAGCATTCCAATATTTGGGGTGCTGCCACGAAGAAGAGGGGGTCAACTTATTTTCCAAAGCACCTGAAGGCAGGACACGAAACAACAGATGGAAACTGATCAAGGAGAGAAGCAACCTGGAATTCAGGAAAAACTGCCTAACAGTGAGGACAATTAACCAGTGGAACGGCTTGCCACCAGAAGTTAGGGGAGCTTCATCACTGGAAGTTTTTAAGAAGAGATTGGACATTCTGAGCTGAGATTTCCTGCCTGAGCAGGGGGTTGGACTAGATGATCTCCAAAGTCCCTTCCAACTTTTATTATTATTATTATTATTATTATTATTATTAATAATAATAATAATAATAAGGATCATCACACTGTCAGCCAGATGTTCAGACTGGATTTGGCATTTTTGTCTACCTATCGAGTCCTTCCCAAGGACATGGGATAGGCAGATGTGGATGTTTGATGGTATTACAGATCTCGTCGCAGGATGGAAGCAGTTCCTAGCAAGGCCGCCTTTTGCAATTGACTGATGGCGAATTTGTCAATGCCGATGATGGTGTCCAAGTGGTGCTCTAGTTTTGGGATTGCACCCAAGGCACCTATGACTATTGGTACTACCTTTGCTTGCCTTTGCCACAGTCTTTCTATTTTTATTTTTATATTATTATTATTATTATTACTATTACTATTATTATTATTAACCATTTGTCTGAAATGGTATAGGGTCTCCCGCTTCAGCGGGGGGTTGGACTAGAAATCCTCCAAAGTCCCTTCAAGTTCCATTTTGATTGATTGATTGATTGACTCTTCACGAACCCATGGACCACAGCGTGCCAGGTCCCCTATCCTCCATTGTCTCCTGGAGTTTCTGTTGCATAACAACCAGACTTCTCATCTCAGTTGAGATGGTACATCAAAGACTACCTTACTTATCTACCTTACGTATCACGATGCAAGAGATTAATAACATCAACCTACTTTCAAGATTCTTCTTCAGTCTTTACTTCCTGACAAACTGCAACTTTTGCTGGAAGCTAAGAAGCTAAGAAGAACTTTCAGTATCGTTGTGCTTGTGATTGTCTATCCGATTAAACCAGCCAGGACAGCGTGAGTGGTTATTAACCGCCAACAGTTAAATTAGCCAAGCGTGAACAAGAAATAGCAGTGCAGCCTTTGTGCAGTCCAACAGCAAATCAGGTAGGTAAGCTGAAAAAGACAGGTGCTAATTAATGGGGTCAAAATGAATAGGACAGGCAGTGGCTGGATGAGAGCCAGGTGGTGCTTCGGGGTGAAGGTATTAAATTGTGTCTTCCTTGCCAGGAGCTTAGCAGTCGTTCGTGGGGGTTTTCTCCCCATTCTTGCGTCCATTTGTCGCAGAAAATGGCGAGGTCGTCCAAGTATCCTAGTGGAACAGACTGCTCTTAAGGATGGAGCACTATTTTAAGGATGAATTTACGGCCAACCACATCATCATCTTTAGGTACCGTTAGAAGAGAATATTTGTAATTCATGGTTGAACTGTGGGGTCCGTGGTGCTCTCTGAGGTTGGTGGTTTTCCTGCAGATGTTTTATTACCCAGCTAAGTAGGATCATCAGGCCAAGTAGGGAGTGGGGTTTGTGGGGAGGAGGAGGAGGAGGAGGAGGAGGAGAAGGAGAAGAAGGAGGAGGAGAAGGAGGAAGAGGAGGAGGAGGAGAAGGAGGAGGAGGAGAAGGAGGAGGAGAAGGAGAAGGAGAAGGAGAAGGAGAAGGAGAAGGAGGAGGAGGAGGAGGAGGAGGAGGAGGAGGAGGAGGAGGAGAAGGAGAAGGAGAAGGAGGAGGAGAAGGAGAAGGAGGAGGAGGAGGAGAAGGAGGAGGAGAAGGATGAGAAGAAGGAGAAGGAGAAGGAGGAGAAGGAGGAGGAGAAGGAGAAGGAGAAGGAAGAGAAGAAGGAAGAGGAGGAGGAGGAAGAGGAAGAGGAGGAGGAGGAGGAGGAGAAGAAGAAGAAGAAGAAGAAGGAGAAGGAGAAGAAGAAGAAGAAGAAGAAGAAGAAGAAGAAGAAGAAGAAGAAGAAGAAGAAGAAGAAGAAGAAGAAGAAGAAGAAGAAGAAGAAGAAGAAGAAGAAGAAGAAGAAGAAGAAGAAGAAGAAGAAGAAGAAGAAGAAGAAGAAGAAGAAGAAGAAGAAGAAGAAGAAGAAGACGACGACTGTGGGGTCCTTGGTCATTTTCTTGCAGAGGTTTCATTACGCAACTAGGGAATATTTCCAGTGCTTAACTTAGAATCCTTATGTTGCTACAAACGATGTCCTCCGATTCCAAAGCATCAATTATCTTTCCCCAACAGGTGTCAATTTCAGCATTCTTACGCAAAGCTCCAGAGTGGCAGGCCGCATTAACCACTTGGAACTATTAGTAATGACTTAGCCCTCGCCAACTTTAAAACTGTTGCTTCCATTAACTGTGTGTAAATGGAAAGATTTATCGCCCCGTCAGAAACCTTCCGATTAGATTAGATTAGATTAGATTAGATTAGATTAGATTAGATTACCTTTATTGTCATTTTTCCCCTGTGGGCACAATGACACACATTAAAAATGACATTTAGTTGCTTGCTCTCAAGTGAAGACACACATAACACACATTTAAAACATACTATATACAACATATGTATAGACCTACACCCTTACATATAAATAACATAAGCTGAACATCCAGCCTACCTCCCTGGTTTTCATACATGTTGCTGTAGCAGCTATTTATCTCTTCTTACATTTTCTACCCTCACTTGCTGTGGTACAAAAACAACAACCATATTATCCATGCTTTTTTCTTCTGCAGATACTTCCACGGAAGATGCCAAAGCATTTTGGGGGTTTTTTGGGGAAAATAAACATGGTGGACATATGAAAGATGAAGTTTCAAAGACTTCACTGAACTGATGAAGATATTTTTCCTATGTAGAACTAGCTACTAGATACCCTTTATTGTCATTTTTTCCTGTGGGCACAACGGCACATGTTAAAAATGAAATTTAGTTGCTTGCTCTCAAAGTGTACACATACGTAACACACATTTAAAATGTACTATATACAACATATGTATAGACCTACATCCTTACATAGAAGTAACATATAATATAATATTAATACCACTTCACAAAGCCTTGGTAAGGCCACACTTGGAATACAGCATCCAGTTTTGGTCACCACAATGTAAAAAAGATGTTGAGACTCTAGAAAGAGTGCAGAGAAGAGCAACAAAGATGATCAGGGGACTGGAGACTAAAACATATAAGGAATGGCTGCTGGAATTGGGAATGTCTAGTTTAATGAAGAGAAGGACGAGGGGGGACAGGATAGCAGCCTTCCAGTATCTCAGGGGCTGCCCCAAAGAAGAGGGAGTCGAGCTATTCTCCAAAGCGCCTGAAGGCAGGACAAGAACAACGGATGGAAACTCATCAAGGAGAGAAGCAACCTAGAACTAAAGAGAAACTTCCTGACAGTGAGAGCAATTAACCAGTGGAACCACCTGCCTCCAGAAGCGGTGAATGCTCCAACACCAGAAGTTTTTAAGAAGAGACTGGACAGCCACTTGTCCGCAATGGTATAGGGTTTCCTGCCGGAACAGGGGGTTGGACTAGATGACCTCCAAAGTCCCTTCCAACTCTATTATTCTCCTGGTGTTCTCCTCTTCCTCCTCTTGTTCTTCTATTATTCGAACTTTTGCAGGATACAACTCAAGAAAGTTCCTATTTTCCTTGCAAAAAAAATATTTTTTTTTACTAGAAAATCAAACCATCACAAACCCCAGATGGTGACCCCAGTTCAGAAATGTCAGAGCTCTTGATGCACGAGGAAATAAATCCACCGAGTTTTGTTGGGTTCTCGTACTGGGGCAGAGGTTTTATTGGAAGCCAGTTGTTCTTTCTGCCTGTTCCTTTCTCTGGTGGGTTGAATCTTGTATAATGGCATCTATCTGCTAGTGTGGGTAGCTGCCATGGGGGGGGCACCTACCTCGTTACCAGCTTCGCCTGTGGGGAGCACGTCTCATAAAACCTAGTTTTACATCAACAGTCAGACGGTTTTCAATTCTTTCCCAGCATTTTTTCCTCTTTTCATCCTTTCCACCTCAAAGGAATCTTGAAGCTGGCCAATGATGAGGTCTTAGAGCAGGGGTCTCCAATCTTGGCAACTTTAGGACTTGTGGACTTCAACTCCCAGAATTCCTCAGCCAGCACTGGTGGACTTCAACTCCCAGAATTCCTCAGCCAGCACTGGTGGACCTCAACTCCCAGAATTCCTCAGCCAGCACTGGTGGACCTCAACTCCCAGAATTCCTCAGCCAGCACTGGTGGACCTCAACTCCCAGAATTCCTCAGCCAGCACTGGTGGACCTCAACTCCCAGAATTCCTCAGCCAGCACTGGTGGACTTCAACTCCCAGAATTCCTCAGCCAGCACTGGTGGACTTCAACTCCCAGAATTCCTCAGCCAGCACTGGTGGACTTCAACTCCCAGAATTCCTCAGCCAGCACTGGTGGACCTCAACTCCCAGAATTCCTCAGCCAGCACTTGTGGACCTCAACTCCCAGAATTCCTCAGCCAGCACTTGTGGACTAAAACTAAGGAGAAACTTCCTGACAGTGAGAACAATTAACCAGTGGAACAACCTGCCTCCAGAAGCGGTGAATGCTCCAACACTGGAAGTTTTTAAGAAGAGACTGGACAGCCATTTGTCCGAAATTTTATTATTATTATCAGTGCTTTTTTTCTTAAAAAAAAAAAAAGGTGCCAGAACTCACACACGTCATACGATCCGCCTTGCCTACCCTACAAGGTTCCATCCAAAAAAGATGCCGGAACTCCATTCTGGGCATTCTATGAAAAAAAAAAAAGCCCTGATTATTATTATTATTAAATAGTAATCACTGTTCACCTTGAATACACAACGGAAGGAGGAAGCTTGAGGGTTCACAAGGTTGAGATACTGTATGGAACAAAGGTCTGACTAAGATTAATAGATTAATTTTAACACAACGGCAGGAAACCTTTGTAGCATTTTCATCCGGCTGTGTTACTTACTTAAAGGCAAAGAGCCATCCCAAATTTTGTGCCTGGATGCATAGCAGGTGATAATTTTTTTTAATAATGACCAAACACTTGTATTGTGGCTGAAAAGATAGTGACATTATGTGCAAAGTCCAGAAAGGAGACTGCACTCATGGGAGGAATAATCTGTGCAACTTTCTTTAGTGGGTTTTGCTGTTGCAAAAGAGAGCTAGGCGATCGGCCTCACTCACAAAAACTCAGCAGAGTGAGTCACCTCTCTCCCAGCCCAATCAACTTCACAGAGTTGTTGTCAAGGCGACAAATTGGAGGATAGATTGCCAGGTCCACCACTTCATAGCAATGCCAATAGCATTTAACGTATATACCACTTCACGGTGCTTTGCAGTTTTACAGAGTCAGCATCTTGCCCCCAACAAATCTGGGTCCTCATTTTACCAACCTCGGAAAGATGGAAGGCTGAGTCAATCTTGAGCTGGTCAGGATCGAACTGTCGAATAGCTGGCAGACGGCAGTCAGCAGACGTAGCCTGCAGTACTGCATTTTAACCACTGCGCCACCACTTTTGCTCTGGAGGAAAGAGTGAAGAAAAGAGCAACAAAGATGATCAGGGGACTGGAGGCTAAAACATATGAAGAACAGTTGCTGGAATTGGGTCTGTCTAGTTTAATGAAGAGAAGGACGAGGGGAGACATGATAGCAGTGTTCCAATATCTCAGGGGCTGCCCCAAAGAAGAGGGAGTCAAGCTATTCTCCAAAGCACCTGAAGGCAGGACAAGAAGCAATGGATGGAAACTCATCAAGTAGAGAAGCAACCTGGAACTAAGGAGAAACTTCCTGACGGTTAGAACAATTAACCAGTGGAACGACCTGCCTCCAGAAGCGGTGGATGCCCCAACACTGGAAGTTTTTAAGAAGAGACTGGACAGCCGTTTGTCCGAAATGGTATAGGGTTTCCTGCCGGAACAGGGGGTTGGACTAGATGACCTCCAAGGTCCCTTCCAACTCTATTATTCTCCTGGTGTTCTCCTCTTCCTCCTCTTGTTCTCCTATTATTCGAACTTTTGCAGGATACAACTCAAGAAAGCTTCTATTTTCCTTGCAAAAGAAAAAAAATTTTTTACTAGAAAATCAAACCATCACAAACCCCAGATGGTGACCCAGTTCAGAAATGTCAGAGCTCTTGATGCACGAGAAAATAAATCCACCGAGTTTTGTTGGGTTCCTGTACTGGGGCAAAGGTTTTATTGGAAGCCAGTTGTTCTTTCTGCCTGTTCCTTTCTCTGGTGGGTTGAATCTTGTATAATGGCATCTATCTGCTAGTGTGGGTAGCTGCCATGGGGGGGGCATCTACCTCGTTACCAGCTTCGCCTGTGGGGAGCACGTCTCATAAAACCTAGTTTTACATCAACAATCAGACGGTTTTCAATTCTTTCCCAGCATTTTTTCCTCTTTTCGTCCTTTCCACCTCAAAGGAATCTTGAAGCTGGCCAATGATGAGGTCTTAGAGCAGGGGTCTCCAATCTTGGCAACTTTAGGACTTGTGGACTTCAACTCCCAGAATTCCTCAGCCAGCACTGGTGGACTTCAACTCGCAGAATTCCTCAGTCAGCACTTGTGGACTAAAACTAAGGAGAAACTTTCTGACAGTGAGAACAATTAACCAGTGGAACAACCTGCCTCCAGAAGCGGAGAATGCTCCAACACTGGACGTTTTTAAGAAGAGACTGGACAGCCATTTGTCCGAAATGGTATAGGGTTTCCTGTCTGAGCAGGGGGTTGGACTAGATGACCTCTAAGGTCCCTTCCAACTTTACTATTATTATTATTATTATTATTATTATTATTATTATTATTATTATTATTATTATTATTATTATTACTACTTCAACTCCCAGAATTCCTCAGCCAGCACTGGTGGACTTCAACTCCCAGAATTCTTCAGCCAGCACTTGTGGACTTCAACTCCCAGAATTCTTCAGCCAGCACTGGTGGACTTCAACTCCCAGAATTCCTCAGCCAGCACTGGTGGACTTCAACTCCCAGAATTCCTCAGCCAGCATTTGTGGACTTCAACTCCCAGAATTCCTCAGCCAGCACTGGTGGACTTCAACTCCCAGAATTCCTCAGCCAGCACTTGTGGACTTCAACTCCCAGAATTCCTCAGCCAGCACTGGTGGACTTCAACTCCCAGAATTCCTCAGCCAGCACTGGTGGACCTCAACTCCCAGAATTCCTCAGCCAGCACTTTTGGACTAAGACTAAGGAGAAACTTCCTGACAGTGAGAACAATTAACCAGTGGAACAACCTGCCTCCAGAAGCGGAGAATGCTCCAGCACTGGAAGTTTTTAAGAAGAGACTGGACAGCCATTTGTCCGAAATGGTATAGGGTTACCTGCCTGAGCAGGGGTTGGACTAGATGACCTCCAAGGTCCCTTCCAACTTTACTATTATTATTATTATTATTATTTATTATTATTATTATTATTATTACTTCAACTCCCAGAATTCCTCAGCCAGCCAGCACTTCTGGACTTCAACTCCCAGAATTCCTCAGCCAGCATTTGTGGACTTCAACTTCAATTCCTCAGCCAGCAAAAAAAGATATTGAGATTCTGGAAAGAGTACAGAGAAGAGCAACAGAAATGATTTGGTGGGAGAAGGCTAAAATGTACGAAGAACGGGTACACTGATGATGTTACTTAGTTGGGTCATGAAACATCTGCAAGAAAACCACCAAGCTCAGAGAGTATCCAGGGCTCTACAGTTCAACCCTGAGCTGCAAATATTCTCTTTGATCAAAACCAGACTTAAAAATAAACTCCAGGGAAAGCTAAAACTACTTTTATAGCTTGCCTACAATAAAAGTATCTTACAAGTCCGGTCATTTTGTTCCTTCTCCTCCTACTTATAATTCGATGATTAGGGAATTGTCTGTCTGATCCACTTCTAAATGTTATCTAGCAGTTGTAGACTTTTTTTTTTTAAAGGTTTTAGCCTTGGTAAATGGTGCTTGCATATCAAGGTAATCTCCCTTTGGCTAAGTGGAATTAGAGCTGGCTAATGGTTAGGTGGCAAACCACTGGAAAATCACATAGCTTTGAACTAAATTGAAAAAAAAAAACACCATCCCAAAACTCCCGGGAAGAAGAGAATGGGGTAATTACTTCTCCTTTGCAAGGAAACAACGTTGAGTCAAATTCAACGTTGAGTCAAATTCAAGTGCAGGGTGGCATTATTTAATAAACAAGGATCTTTTTTTAGACACTTCAGTAGTAGTTGTCAGGGTGCCTAAATCATCCACTCTCATCAACCCTATTATCCATAATTACATATGGTTGCCACGCGACTGATGGAGTCAATTGCCTGCTGCAGCCAAGATCTAGTAACGTTACTGTATATGTTGATGACTAACTTCTACCCAAAGTAATTAAGATCTGTTTACAGCATCATCTGCTTTCTGCAGCTAGTTTCTAAAAATTACTAATTTTACAGGCAGAATAAATTGTGCCTCTGAGAATATTTTCAGTCAATGAGGCTTGCAATGGGCTGTAAGCCCCTCTCTTACTTCTTTGCTGATTAAAGGATATTTAAACTCTTATATTAACCAGACCCTTTGGATAAAGACCTTTAGAATAGAATAGAATAGAGTAGAGTAGAGTAGAGTAGAGTAGAGTAGAGCAGAGCAGAGCAGAGCAGAGCAGAGTAGAGTAGAGTAGAGTAGAGTAGATAAAATAATGAATAGAATAGAACAGAACAGAACAGAATAGAATAAGGAATAGAATAGAATAGAATAGAATAGAATAGAATAGAATAGAATAGAATAGAATAGAATAGAATAGAATAGAATAGAATAGAACAGAACAGAACAGAACAGAATAGAATAGAATAGAATAGAATAAGGAATAGAATAGAATAGAATAGAATAGAATAGAATAGAATAGAATAGAATAGAATAGAATAGAATAGAATAAGGAATAGAATAGAATAGAATAAGAAATAGAATAGAATAGAATAGAACAGAACAGAACAGAATAGAATAGAACAGAACAGAATAGAATAAGGAATAGAATAGAATAGAATAGAATAAGGAATAGAATAGAATAGAATAGAATAAGGAATAGAATAGAATAGAATAGAATAGAATAGAATAGAAAGAATGGAATAGAATAGAATAGAATAGAATAGAATAGAATAGAATAGAATAGAATAGAATAGAATAGAATAAGGAATAGAATAGAATAGAATAGAATAGAATAGAATAGAATAGAATAGAATAGAATAGAATAGAATAGAATAGAATAAGGAATAGAATAGAATAGAATAGAATAGAATAGAATAGAATAGAATAGAATAGAATAGAATAGAATAGAATAGAATAGAATAGAATAGAATAGAATAGAATAGAATAGAATAGAATAAGGAATAGAATAGAATAGAATAAGAAATAGAATAGAATAGAATAGAACAGAACAGAACAGAATAGAATAGAACAGAACAGAATAGAATAAGGAATAGAATAGAATAGAATAGAATAGAATAGAATAAGGAATAGAATAGAATAGAATAGAATAAGGAATAGAATAGAATAGAATAGAATAGAATAGAAAGAATGGAATAGAATAGAATAGAATAGAATAGAATAGAATAGAATAGAATAGAATAGAATAGAATAGAATAGAACAGAACAGAATAGAATAGAATAAGGAATAGAATAGAATAGAATAGAATAGAATAGAATAGAATAGAATAGAATAGAATAGAATAGAATAGAATAGAATAGAATAGAATAAGAAATAGAATAGAATAGAATAGAACAGAACAGAACAGAACAGAATAGAATAGAACAGAACAGAATAGAATAAGGAATAGAATAGAATAGAATAAGGAATAGAATAGAATAGAATAAGGAATAGAATAGAATAGAATAGAATAGAATAGAATAGAATAGAATAGAATAGAATAGAATAGAATAGAATAGAATAGAATAGAATAGAATAGAGCTGGAAGGGACCTTGGAGGTCTTCTAGTCCAGCCCCCTGCTCAAGCAGGAGAACCTATACCATCTCAGACAAGAGATCATTGGACAAATTAGAAAATATTTTTCTATATGCTCTTCTGTTTTTACAAACATGAATACAATAATGCGACAAATTGTTGGCATGGCAGCTAAAACCAAATGGTCAACAACTAAATTAATTCCTATTAATTCATCTGCAGCGCCAGGAAAGAGGGGGGGGCATTTTTCTACTAATTTGTTAAAAAGAGAATCTGGCTCAGATACAAGCCTTGAAGCCAATTCAACAAGATTTGGCCGAGCTTAAGAGTGATTTTTAAGAAGATGAAAGAAAAACGGCTAAGGATGAAGATAAGTCAAAGATGTGCAAGGTGATAATGTAAGCCAATCGCAATATTTTTTTGGATACATGAATTAGAATCGTAACTGCCGAGGAAAAATACACATATGATTGGTACTGAAACTCCCCCCAAATCAACCAAACCTGGTTGCATTTATGGAGGATTTTTGTTTTCTTCAAAAACTCCTTCGCTTTGCAAATGGATTTTCCAAGGTGAAATTGAGCATTTGTTTAAAATCCGTCTAGCAAGATGGAACACTCCAATCGGTTCCAATATTATTATTATGTAGTTCCTTTCTATGCACTCGTTCATTCGTTCGTTCATTTGTTCGTTCAGTCATTCAGTCGTTTGTTCGTTCGTTCGCATACTGCTTTTATTATTTTTACACATAACTCAAGGCAGCTGATGTACACAATACTTCTATTTTCCCCATAACAACCTGTGAATTTGGTTGGGCTAAGAGAGAATGACTGGCCCAAAGTCACACAGCTGGCTTTCATGCCTAAAGCAACACTAGAACTCACAGTCTTCTACTGATTAGCTCAAGATCACTCAGCTGCCTTTCATGCCTAAGGCTGAACTAGAACTCACCGTCTCCTAGTTATTGGTCCAAAATCACCCAGCTGGCTTTCATGCCTAAGAGGGAACTAGAACTCACTGTCTCCTAGTTATTGATCCAAAGTCACCCAGCTGGCTTTCATGCCTAAGAGGGAACTAGAACTCACTGTCTCCTAGTTATTGGTCCAAAGTCACCCAGCTGGCTTTCATGCCTAAGAGGGAACTAGAACTCACTGTCTCCTAGTTATTGGTCCAAAATCACCCAGCTGGCTTTCATGCCTAAGGCTGAACTAGAACTCACTGTCTCCTAGTTATTGGTCCAAAGTCACCCAGCTGGCTTTCATGCCTAAGAGGGAACTAGAACTCACTGTCTCCTAGTTATTGGTCCAAAGTCACCCAGCTGGCTTTCATGCCTAAGAGGGAACTAGAACTCACTGTCTCCTAGTTATTGGTCCAAAGTCACCCAGCTGGCTTTCATGCCTAAGAGGGAACTAGAACTCACTGTCTCCTGGTTATTGGTCCAAAGTCACCCAGCTGGCTTTCATGCCTAAGAGGGAACTAGAACTCACTGTCTCCTGGTTATTGGCCCAAGGTCACCCAGCTGGCTTTCATGTCTAAAGGGGAGCTAGAACTCACTGTCTCCTGGTGATTGGCCCAAAGTCACCCAGCTACCTTTCATGCGAAGGTGGAACTAGAACTCACTTTGTCCTCGCTTCTAGCCTGGTGCCTTAACCACTAGACCAAACTGCTCTTTTACCACAAGATACAAGATTTTATGCCTATTTCACCGGGAAGCAGCAAAAATCTCCAACTAAGGTGTGATCCAGGCAAACCAAGTTATCAATCTATCCGGGTTGTGCCAAAGTCAGAACCTTGCCAGTGCCTCACCACTACAGCGTGTTGTGCGTTTTCCAGTCACATTCTGCATTAATCATCAAACTCGAATTCGTAAATTTGACTAACCCCGTGAATGTTTATTAGTCCTTTATCTTATCGTTGAAACCGGCCGATGGATCATTTTGATTCCGTTTCATTTCGCTGCAATTTTTTTAAATGGGAGGAGGTGCGCTTTGACAAACTCATTTGCCTGTCTGATTGGAAAAATAAAAATATGGCCCCAATTTATTCAGCGGAGTGATGGTTTGGTGATGCTAGCTGCTTATGAGCAGATTGAATATAGACAGAAGCATTGCATGAATGGGTGTAATGAAATGTGGGACTCGCTCATTCATACAAAATGCAGCAGGATAAAAAACGTGTTTTGTTTTATTTATTTCGTAAATGTATTAAATTTATATGCTGTCCATCTCAATCTGCGAAGCCACTCTTATAGCTATATGTGCATTACAAATATATATGTGTGTGTGTGTGTCTGTAATGTTTAGATAATTATATATATACATTTCTGTATTGTGTTTCTTTTGTTTTTCTTCTTTTTGTGTCCTTAGAGGCAATTAAAAGCAATTATTTTAAAATGTCCATCAACTAGATAAACCATTACTTAAACTGAGGTTTCACAAAAACCATTTTAAAGTTTTATGTATAGATATCTTTCTCTCTTTACTCTATTCAGAATTAAACTGATTTAGGACTAAAGTTCACCTTGGTGTATATGAGTTTTACTGAATTTGCACATTTCAAATTTGTCAAAAGAATGCAGGAAGCCACTAAAATCCCATCTTTTCAAACCCTTTGGGAATACCATTTTCAAACTGGTGCAGATAGAAGAAACAGAGAACTTTCAGTTCACAAAACTTCTTGTTCGCTTATCCATCCAGACTATAAGTGAATTGATTTTGGCCAAAAAAAAAAATCTGCTTTTATATTGTGCTGTCTAGTTGTGAAAAGATTAGTCACTGAGACGTGTAGAAAAACAGGGTCTATGGAGATTCTCTAAAATAATAATAATAATAATAATAATAATAATAATAATAATAATAATAATAATAATAATAATAAATAATTATTATTATTATTATTATTATTCCCCCCCCGTCTGTTGGGTGGTTGCAGCAGGTTTTGGTCTCTTCACATGACCCTGGGACACTGTGACCATCATAAATATGAATCAGTTGCCAATAATAATACAATAATATATGTCTGTGTGTATGTTGAATGATTAGTTTTTTTAAATTAAGGGGTTTTATATATATATATGTATTTTTAAATGTTGATTTCTATTATGTTGTGAGCCGCCCTGAATTCTCCGGAATAGGGCGGCATAGAAGTCAAATTAATAAATAATGAATAATAATAATGATTATAATTATAATTATAATTATAATTATAATAATATTGGAAGGGACCTTGGAGGCCATCTAGTCCAACCCCCTGCTCATGGTTGTCCCAAAGGTGCTTTTCTCAAAAGGCAGCTGGACTTTGCTTTTCCTTGAAGACCTCTCTCTTCTCATCCAAGAAGCTTCTTCAGTTCCTTCCATCCATCTTGACTTTTTATTGACCCCGCTTCCCTCAAAAAATACCTGCGCTTCCAGTTTTGCCCAACCACCCCCCCCCCTTGCAAAAAAGACGTTGTGCAGAGAAGAGCAACTAAGATGATTAAAGGCCTGGAGATTAAAACATATGAAGAATGGCTGCAGGACTTGGATAGGTCTAGTTTAATGAAGAGAAGGACGAGGGGGGACAGGATAGCCAGCCTTCCAGTATTTGAGGGGCTGCCCCAAAGAAGAGGGAGTCAAGCTATTCTCCAAAGCGCTTGAAGGCAGGACGAGAAGCAACGGGTGGAAACTCATCAAGGAGAGAAGCAACCTAGAACTAAGGAGAAACTTCCTGACAGTGAGAACAATTAACAACCTGCCTCCAGAAGCGTGAATGCTCCAACACTGGAAGTTTTTAAGAAGAGACTGGACAGCCATTTGTCCGAAATGGTATAGGATTTCCTGCCTGGGCAGGGGGTTGGACTAGATGACCTCCAAGGTCCCTTCCAACTGTATCATTTTATGTTCCATGCTGCCATCTACAATGTGGCTGACAGTTACACACTGCAATAATTACTTGGGAGAAAAATATGTCTTTCTCCACGAGATTTATTTGGTCTCCTCAAAGATCTATTCAAAGACCTTCATCTTTAGCCTCTTTGTGCTGCTGATGTTTAATAATAATAATAATAATAATAATAATAATAATAATAATAATAATAATAATAATAAAGTTGGAAGGGACCTTGGAGGTCATCTGGTCCAACCCCCTGCTCTGGCAGGAAACCCTATACCATTTCAGACAAATGGCTGTCCAGTCTCTTCTTAAAAACTTCCAGCGTTGGAGCATTCACCGCTTCTGGAGGCAGGTGGTTCCACTGGCTAATTGTTCTCACGGTCGGGAAGTTTCTCCTTAGTTCTAGGTTGCTTCTCTTCTTGATTAGTTTCCATCCATTGCTTCTTGTCCTGCCTTCAGGCACTTTGGAGAATAGCTTGACTCCCTCTTCTTTGGGGCAGCCCCTGAGATACTGGAAGACTGCTATCCTGTCCCCCCTCGTCCTTCTCTTCATTAAACTAGACATCCCCAATTCCAGCAACCGTTCCTTTTAAGTTTTAGCCTCCAGTCCCCTGATCGTCTTTGTTGCTCTTCTCTGTACTCTTTCTAGAGTCTCAACATCTTTTTTACATCGTGGTGACTGAACCTTCTTCTCTCTTTTTTTTTTTTAAACTTCTCCATATTCCATCTGCTAACTCTTGCCAGGCTGTTATCGTGCCCTGCTTAAAATAGCAGATGCCAACTAGCTAAATCATTCAATCTGCATGCCAAACATATTTTGGGTACCGTTTACCTTCATAAGATCAGCTCTAATGACTCATACCTCAATTATCACACATACTGAAAGACTCATCCTAGAACAGGGAAATGTTTTTCCTGAAAAACTGCAGCTCATGTCTGCAAGACCTCGCGAGCATGAAAATATACTGCGATTAACCACACGGTTACTTTCCATAAAACTAATCTGGCTGTCTTCCGTTTTCTACGCGCTCAGTATATGACTCCATAAATCCAGAAGGCGCTGAACAATTTAGCCTGTTGCCTTATAGCAACTGTCGGCAGAAGCATTATGAACTTGCCTGGTTAATTATAGCCATTATCAAGTGTTATTACTGCAAGGGCTATTACCGCCAAACCGCAAAAAAAAAAAAAAAAATCTTGCATTTCTCCATACGTTCCGTTGTGCTATTCTCATGTAATTTTATGGCTGTGTTCATAGCCCAGTACAGTAATGGGAAGAAAACGCAATGAAAAATCTGGTAAATCCTTCCATTACTGCTATTGCTGGGTAGGGTTTAGGAAAAGATTCCTGCCAGAAAAACTCTAGTGTGAACTGATTGAGAAGAAGCATGGAGATCATCTCGTCCAGGGCTTTTCAACCTTTTCACCCATTGTACCACTTTTAGGATAGGGCAACATCCGAGGACCACCAGTCGCCTAGCAAGGGGTCAAAAACTTGATGACCAAAAAAGAAAAACAGAAAAAGTCATAAAGTACAGGTAGTCCTCGACTTACAACAGTTCGCTTAGTGACTGTTCAAAGTTACAATGGCACTGAAAAAAGTGCCCCCCAAGCCACAGCCGAGCAAGACACCCGCCTGCCCGCCCGGCAGCGCTCTTCCTCCTGTCCGAGGTTTTCATTGTTGTGAGCGTTTCTGTTGAGGATTGGCAGTGGGGGTGGGGTGGGGGGGTGTTTGGTTTTTATTCCCCCCCCGTCTGCTGGGTGATTGCAGCAGGTTTTGGTCCCTTCACATGACCCTGGGACACTGTGACCGTCATAAATATGAATCAGTGGCCAAGCATCTGAATGTAAATCACAAGACCCCTTGCACACAATTTGTGGTTCTTGCGACGTCCCTCCCAGGGCAGCCGTATTGCACGTTTGCCCAAATTCCCAATTTAGGGATTTACAGGTTCCAAAGATTTTCTGCTTCTAAGGTAGGAAAGTAAGGGAGTGGGTGTCTAAAGCGCTGGTTAGCTACGATGTTCTTGGGGGAAGGGGTGGAAGAAAAAATAATCAAGATGGCAGCCGCATCTGGGCAACAAAAGCTCCACCCATTTCGAGGAGCGTCACGAAAAGGGGCAGGGCTTGGGTGGCCTGCTTCTGGCTGCCATTTTGACTTTTTTGACAACCCCCCCCCAAGGATGGCCAGGGTTACTCATAACGTGAGACGATACTTTTGGGGGCTCTGTGGTAAAGCTTGCAAGAAAAATTTAGAAAGCGGGTTTTCTCCGGTGTAGAAATTGGGGATTTTACAGTTGAATTAGTGTTCTTTTTATGGTCACTATAAATGTTAGTATTTGGATTTTATTTCTTTTTGGGTTACTTTAACTGCTGCTATTTTTAACTTCTTAATTTTTTTTTTTTTTTTTTTTTTGCGTTTGGACAGCAGCCCAGCAAAGGACAAGATTGTTGTTTTGTTGGTTGCTGTTTTGTGGAAGCTCAGTATGAGCAGCCTTCCTACGAGCAGTCAAAGCTGAGTAAAAGCTGTTCGTGGTTATTCATACAGTTAGGCAGCTGAATTTTTTTCTTGCTCCCAGTAGCTGCTCCTCCTCCCTCTCCTCCTCCTGCTCTTCTTCTTCTTCTTTCTCCTCTTCTCCTTCTCCTTCTCCTCCTTTTCCCTGTGCTCCTCTTCTTCCTTTTTCATCTTCTCCTTCTCCCTCCTCCTCCTCTTCCCCTCCTCCTCCTCCTCCTCCTCCTCTTCTTCTTCTTCTTCTTCTTCTTCTTCTTCTTCCTTTTTCATCTTCCTCTTCTCCCTCCTCTTCTCCTTCTCCTCCTTCTCCTCCTCTTCTTCTTCCTCTTCTTCTCCTCCTCCTTCTCCCTCTCCGCCTCCTCCTCTTCTTCTTCTCCTTCTCCTTCTCCTCCTCTTCCTCTTCTCCTTTTCCTTCTCCTTCTCCCTCTCCTCCTCTTCTTCTCCTTCTCTTCTTCCTTCTCCCTCTCCTCCTCTTCTTCTTCTTCCTCTTCTCCTTCTCCTCCTTCTCCTCTTCTTCCTTCTCCCTCTCCTCTTCCTCCTCTTCTTCTTCTCCTTCTGCCTCTCCTCCTCCTCTTCTTCTTCTCCTTCTCCTCCTCCTCCTTTTCCCTGTGCTCCTCTTCCTCTTCTTCTTTTTTTATCTTCTCCTTCTCCCTCTCCTCCTCTTCTTCTCCTCCTTTTCCCTGTGCTCCTCTTCCTCTTCTCCTTTTCCTTCTCCTTCTCCCTCTCCTCCTCTTCTTCTCCTTCTCTTCTTCCTTCTCCCTCTCCTCTTCCTCCTCTTCTTCCTCTTCTCCTTCTCCCTCTCCTCCTCCTCTTCTTCTTCCTCTTCTCCTTCTCCCTCTCCTCCTCCTCTTCTTCTTCTCCTTCTCCCTCTCCTCCTCCTCTTCTTCTTCCTCTTCTCCTTCTCCCTCTCCTCCTCTTCTTCTCCTTCTCTTCTTCCTTCTCCCTCTCCTCTTCCTCCTCCTCTTCCTCCTCTTCTCCTTCTCCCTCTCCTCCTCCTCTTCTTCTTCCTCTTCTTCTCCCTCTCCTCCTCTTCTTCTCCTTCTCTTCTTCCTTCTCCCTCTCCTCTTCCTCCTCCTCTTCCTCCTCTTCTCCTTCTCCCTCTCCTCCTCCTCTTCTTCTTCCTCTTCTCCTTCTCCCTCTCCTCCTCTTCTTCTCCTTCTCTTCTTCCTTCTCCCTCTCCTCTTCCTCCTCTTCTTCCTCTTCTCCTTCTCCCTCTCCTCCTCCTCTTCTTCTTCCTCTTCTCCTGCTCCCTCTCCTCCTCCTCTTCTTCTTCTCCTTCTCCCTCTCCTCCTCTTCTTCTTCCTCTTCTCCTTCTCCCTCTCCTCCTCTTCTTCTCCTTCTCTTCTTCCTTCTCCCTCTCCTCTTCCTCCTCCTCTTCCTCCTCTTCTCCTTCTCCCTCTCCTCCTCCTCTTCTTCTTCGTCTTCTCCTTCTCCCTCTCCTCCTCTTCTTCTCCTTCTCTTCTTCCTTCTCCCTCTCCTCTTCCTCCTCCTCTTCCTCCTCTTCTCCTTCTCCCTCTCCTCCTCCTCTTCTTCTTCGTCTTCTCCTTCTCCCTCTCCTCCTCTTCTTCTCCTTCTCTTCTTCCTTCTCCCTCTCCTCTTCCTCCTCCTCTTCTTCCTCTTCTCCTTCTCCCTCTCCTCCTCCTCTTCTTCTTCCTCTTCTCCTGCTCCCTCTCCTCCTCTTCTTCCTCCCTTTTCTCCTTCTCCTTATCCCTCTCCTCCTTCTTCCTCTTCTTCTCCTCCTCCTCCCTCTCCTCCTCTTCTTCTCCTTCTTCTCCCCCTTCTCCCTGTCCTCCTCCTCCTTCTCATCCTCCTCTTCCCCTTCTCCTTCTCCTTCTCCTCCCTCTCCCTGTCCTCCTCCTCCTCTTCCTCTTCTTCCTCTTCTCCTTCTCCTCCTCCTTCTTCCTTTCCTCCTCCCCCTCTTTTTCCTCTTCCCCTTCTCCTCCTCCTCCTCCTCCTCCTTCTGTACAAAATAGGTCATCCTCCTCTCCTGAAAAGACCACTCACACGTCCACCAGCCCAACATAACCTGAGCACAAAGGTCAAATGGCAAAAAGGACAACAGATGCCTGCACCAGAGAGTTAATTTTCAGATTCAGCCCTTCAATCGGACCGTGCCCCTGAATCAAATGGGCATCTTAAAGTGGCATGAAAAACGGGCCGCATTATATACATAAACAGATGGCAGCGATTAGGGAGAGCCGTGTCTAAAACATGCCTTGTGAAATTCCTCGCATCGGCCTTCTAGCTCCCAGCTCCCGGGAGGGAACAGTCATTTGACTGAATGGATTTAAGACTTAAGTTCAGGATGATTGAAAGCTTTGGTCCCTCACTTCTTCACGGGTTCACTTCATCCGGGCCCCCCAGAATCCGATTCAACAGGAGAATCGAATGAATTCAAACGGCCGCTTCACAAAACTACGTCTGGATGTGGTACGCAACGAATTAAACGGTCACTGTCAGCAGCGGGGCAGTGAGAACACGCATGTCACACACGGGGGAAATAGGAGGTTTCGGGCACGGGTGTCCCGGGGAACAGCTGCTTTGCATTTTGAAAGGGCGGGCAAGAATTTGGTCCACCACTATATTGAAAACACGGGTTTCCATGGTGAGACTTGGGAATGATGAAAACCTCAAGAAATTGTTTTGGGAAAGGACGGTTGTTTTAGTTATGTGCCCAAGATATAAATATCTGCCTGCCCTGGCCTTTCTGGATGGTTCCACTGCTGATTTCTTTAAAATAAGAAGCCTCAGGAAAAAGAGCAGCCCGGGCTCAGATATTTGGGTTCCGGGCTGCATCCCCACGAGCCTGTAGGGCGAGGATAAATGATGACACCACCGCCCATGGTGCTGCCTTCACACAAATGCTGAATGAGTAAACAATCATAGTGATTGTATGAGGCATTAGCATCTGGGTACCATTCCTTCATTCACTCAGATTTAGAGGCTGCCTGTTTCCAGATGATTTCAGCAGCTTATAGGAAGGAAGGAAGGAAGGAAGGAAGGAAGGAAGGAAGGAAGGAAGGAAGGAAGGAAGGAAGGAAGGAAGGAAGGAAGGAGAGAATTGGGAAGGAAGGAAGGAGAGAATTGGAAAGGAAGGGAGAGAGGAAGAGAGTGAGGAAGAAGGAAGGAAGGAAGGAAGGAAGGAAGGAAGGAAGGAAGGAAGGAAGGAAGGAAGGAAGGAAGGAAGGAGAGAATTGGGAAGGAAGGAAGGAGAGAATTGGAAAGGAAGGGAGAGAGGAAGAGAGGGAGGAAGAAGGAAGGAAGGAAAGAGGGAAAGAAAGAAGGAAAGAAAGGAGAGAATTGAGAAGAGAGAGGGAGAGAAGAAAGAAAGAAAGAAAGAAGGAAGGAAGGAAGGAAGGAAGGAAGGAAGGAAGGAAGGAAGGAAGGAAGGAGAGAATTGGGAAGGAAAGAAGGAAGGAGAGAATTGGGAAGGAAGGAAGGAGAGAATTGGAAAGGAAGGAAGGAAGGAGAGAATTGGGAAGGAAGGGAGAGAGGAAGAGAGGGAGGAAGAAGGAAGGAAGGAAAGAAGGAAAGAAGGAAAGAAAGGAGAGATTTGAGAAGGGAGAGAGGGAGAGAAGAAAGAAAGAAAGAAAGAAAGAAAGAAAGAAAGAAAGAAAGAAAGAAAGAGAAAGAAAGGAGGGAGGGAGGGAGGGAGGGAGGAAGGAAGGAAGGAAGGAAGGAAGGAAGGAAGGAAGTGTAAGCATCCAGAAGACAAAGACTGAAAAAATATCCTATGCAGCTCAACCTCCATTGTCCCCCAAGAGATGGGAGATATTAACAACATATCAGCTTGTTATGCTTGTTTGTCAGTGAGAATCTGGACAATGTGTTGCTCTGGCAGTTTTACTGAGGGGGCAGGCACAATATTTTATTAGTTTAAAGAGTCATGGCTGAGAAAGTTTGAGCAACTCTGCCTTTTTCGTTTCTACTTAAAGAAAAAAAAAACCTCCAAATCCTATGCTATTTATACACACTCCGGATTTTTGGCCTCGGCCCAGTTTAACTTCAAAACAATATTCTGTCTTGTCCCTGTTTTGAAAAGCAAAGCATGACTTACACCATTACGTGCCAAAAAAAAAGGGAAAAAATGCATTAGCTGAAATTATAACAATTACAAAAATAGGACACGGGCCTAAATTTAGGCACGGACAAGAGCCATTTTGCCGGATTATTCGGGTAATATTGTAGCCTTCTCTCTGTCTTTGTAATTATTTCTCTGAAGCATTGCCAAATTATTGATTATATCTGAGGAGAGGAATTAATTCATCAGCGCGGCTCTGAGTGCTGAACATTACTTTGGATGGGATATAATTAACTCCATAACAACATTTCCGGATGTTCTCGTCCCTGTCCTGAAAGATATAAAAGGAGTCTTGCTAGGCCAGAAGCAAAGGTTTACTAAATATGTATTTTTCCTCTGTGGTCGAGTGGATATCTCTGTGAAACCTGAACATAATAAGCTCTACTTCAGGGTTTTTCAACCTTTTCACCCATTGTACCACTTTTAGGATATGGCAATACCCAAGTACCAACAGTCACTTTAGCAAGGTGTCAAAAGCTTGATGACCAAAAAAAAAAAAAGGAAAAAAGCGATAAAGTACAGGTAGTCCTCGACTTACAACAGTTCGCTTAGTGACTGTTCAAAGTTACAATGGCACTGAAAAAAGTGCCCCCCAAGCCACAGCCGAGCAAGACACCCGCCTGCCCACCCGGCGACGTTCTTCCTCCTGTCCGAGGTTTTCATTGTTGTGAGCATTTCTGTTGAGGATTGGCAGAGGGGGTGGGGTGGGGGGTGTTTGGTTTTTATTCCCCCCCGTCTGCTGGGTGGTTGCAGCAGATTTGGGTCACTTCACATGACCCTGGGACACTGTGACCGTCATAAATATGAATCAGTGGCCAAGCATCTGAATGTAAATCACAAGAGCCTGGAGAGGCTGCCACATTCCAGCTGATCGGCGCTTCTTTTGGACTCAGCAGAAGCATCAGGATCAGCGCAGAGCTCCAGCTGGAGCCTGGCGCTGATCCTGACGCTTCCACTGAGTCCTGACAGCCCCGAAGAAGCGCCGATCAGCTGAAAAGCGGCACTGATCCTGGCGCTTCCACTGAGCCCTGACAGCCCTGCAGCTCCAGCCATCTCTCGGTCAGGCTTGTGCGGTGCTGCCATCAGTACAGCTCATTCCCCTCCCCGGCTACTACCTTTCTAGGATGGTCGCGTACCACCTGCCAGGTGCCAATGTACCACAGGTGGTACCCATACCACTGGTTGAAAAGCCCTGCTCTACTTCACCATAAGACATTTGTGCCACTCAGTTTGAGGCTGGAAATGGCCTGGACCAGGGGTAGGCCACCTTGGCTCTTTTATGACTCATGGACTTCAACTCCCAGAATTCCTGAGCCAGCCATGCTGAGGGGAAAGGGAGAGTTTCCAAGCTGAGCCAGGCTGGCTCAGGAATTCTGGGAGTTGAAGTCCACCAGTCATAAAGCGGCCTAGGCCTAGGCCAGAGGTAGGCAACCTTGGCTCTTTTATGACTGGTGGACTTCAACTCCCAGAATTCCTGAGCCAGCCATGCTGAGGGGAAAGGGAGAGGTTTCCAAGCTGAGCCATGCTGGCTTTCATGTCCAAGGCAGGACTAGAACTCATCGTCTCCTGCTGGTTGACCCAAAGTCACCCAGTTGGCTTTCATGTCCAGGGCAGGACTAGAACTCACCATCTCCTGGTGATTGACCCAAAGTCACTCAGCCGGCTTTTCTGCCTAAGGCAGGACTAGAACTCACCGTCTCCCAATTTTTAGCCTGATGCCTTATTCACTCAACCAAAACTAGCTCCCGTGGGTATATCAGTGTATTTCTCTTGAAGACCATATGAAAGGTTCATTCAACTTTCTGATACCATCTGCCACCCTAGAGTTTCCTTTTGGTCTCCCTTCAAAACAGCAAGCAGATCTAAGTTTGCTCAGCTTTTTCAAGAGAAGCCATTTAGAAAATCCCCCCCTTTTTTTAACCTTGGGGGGAAAAAACCCCACCACACAGTGGGAGCTTTTGCTGTCTCTTCAGCTATGAAATATTCCCACCGAGGAGATTTATGAAGTTTATTTAAGACTGTATCTTTGTATGGTACAGCAACATTGTTCTCTCTTCCAGTTGTGTTTGGCTAAGAAAGTCACCCCTGTTCCCAAAGAGCCTTCCTTTCTGTAGATATACGGTTTTGTTGGAGTGCAAACAATGCATTTAATTGCTTTTTTTTTGGGGTGCGCCAAGCAGAGCAAAAGACGGATGTGGATTCGTCCTTTTGCCTGATTAAATTAATCCCCCCTGTGATGGGGAAGATCCGAAATCTTTGCATCGTTGGCTGTGCGTTTGGTGCGTATCTGGCAGAAGGCAAAACAAAAAAAAACAAAAAGCCAACAACAGAGGTGAGTCACTTTCCTTCCTTCATAACAGGTTGACGTATTTGTGTGAGCAAACTCTTAATTAATCCGAAAACCTAAAGCAACACAGTCTACCGACAATTAACGACCAGCCTGTGTTTGGAAGGGGGAAAAATAATGTCAGGTGAGTGGGATCTGGGAGGTAGGAAGACACAAGGTTGTGGAGACAAATGTCGGCTGGTAGCTCATTAGCAAAGAAAGACCACCCCTCGATATAAATTGAGAAAGACACGCCAAAACAGAGGGCGCGCTTCCGACGGTGGGTCAACAGGTACCTTGAAAAGCCAACGTCATTCCTTTCCGCGAGGAACAAAAGAATTCACAACAAAGATCACGTCCACTTCGGATGTCTTTCGACGCCCTGTTCTTGGGCAGGAGAAGCCAAAAAAAAAACAAAAAACCCTACCTTCAAAGGTTTTTGCAAAGATCTGAAGCCGGGCTTCGCAAAGCAACAACATCCACACCCTGCTTCTCCAAGCACAGGGCCTGTTTGTGTTGGCCCGAGCTTTTGTGCAGCTCTTCTGAGTCTTAAATGTCTATGGCAGGGGTCTTCAAACTTGGCTACTTTAAGACGAAGAAGAAGAAGAAGAAGAAGAAGAAGAAGAAGAAGAAGAAGAAGAAGAAGAAGAAGAAGAAGAAGAAGAAGAAGAAGAAGAAGAAGAAGAAGAAGAAGAAGAAGAAGAAGAAGAAGAAGAAGAAGAAGAAGAAGAAGAAGAAGAAGAAGAAGTTGGAAGGGACCTTGGAGGTCATCTAGTCCAACCCCCTGCTCAGGCAGGAAACCCTATACCATTTCGGACAAATGGCTGTTCATTCTCGGTTAATTGTTCTCACTGTCAGGAAGTTTCTCCTTAGTTCTAGGTTGCTTCTCTCCTTGCTTAGTTTCCATCCGTTGCTTCTCATCCTGCCTTCAGGCGCTTTGGAGAGTAGCTTGACTCCCTCTTCTCCAATCAGTTTGAAATGCAGGCTTTCCCTCCAGTTCTTCAGCCCGGCCAATTCTTTATCATCTCTTATTTCAAAAATCTTGGTTCTCACACTAGCTACAGTATTGCTATGTCTAACTCAGCGGTTCTCAACCTTTTTCAGGCCAAGACCCCGACCTGCACCGCGCATGTGCGGCGCGACGGCCCGCATCGCACATGCGCAGCGCGCACGCGACGGCCCGCACCGCGCATGTGTGGCGCGACGGCCCGAATCGCGCATGCGTGGCGTGACGGCCCAAATCGCACATGCGCGGGGTGCGCACGATGGCCCAAACCGCGCATGCGCGGCGTGACGGCCCGCATCGCGCATGCACGGTGCAACCCCCGCGCATGCACGGTGCTGCCCCCTGCGCCGGCCGAGGGGAAAAGGGGGAAAAAATGGCGGACTGCGTTGTTTGGCGACCCCCGTGAAATGGTCGTTCGACCCCAAATGGGGTCTCGACCCACAGGTTGAGAACCGCTGGTCTAACTAAGCTCCCATGCATATTCCTCCTTCTTCTCCCCCCTCCCCAGTATCGTCTAATTCTAACTCTAACTCTAAGAGTAAAACATAAGAAGGAAAATGGCTGCATCTCCATCTGTTGTCAAAGCAAGAACATCCGATGTTAGCAGCCTTGACAAAAAGCTCTTGATGGTTAAAATGGCTTGGCAGTCTAATTAATTAGCTGGTTTGTGAGTTTCCTTCCCAGAGATTTTAAAAGCAAAGCAGGCGAGATGGCTGTGATGGATTAACAACATGGCTAAAACGGTTCTCCCCGCCATGAAGCCGACGAAATAATAATAATAATAATAATAATAATAATAATAATAATAATAATAATAATAATAATAATAATAATAATAATAATAATAATAATAATAATAATAATAATAATAATAATAATAATAATAATAATAAAAGTTGGAAGGGACCTTGGAGGTCATCTAGGCAGGAAATCCCATACCAGGGGTCTCCAACCTTGCCAACTTTAAGACTTGTGGACTTCAACTCCCAGAATTCCTACAGTGATTCACTTAACAACCGGGTTACTGACTTAACCTCTGCAGCGATTCACTTAACAACCGGGTTACTGACTTAACCTCTGCAGTGATTCACTTAACAACCGGGTTACTGACTTAACCTCTGCAGTGATTCACTTAACAACCGGGTTACTGACTTAACCTCTGCAGCGATTCACTTAACAACCGGGTTACTGACTTAACCTCTGCAGCGATTCACTTAACAACCGGGTTACTGACTTAACCTCTGCAGCGATTCACTTAACAACCGGGTTACTGACTTAACCTCTGCAGCGATTCACTTAACAACCGGGTTACTGACTTAACCTCTGCAGCGATTCACTTAACAACCGGGTTACTGGCTTAACCTCTGCAGCGATTCACTTAACAACCGGGTTACTGGCTTAACCTCTGCAGCGATTCACTTAACAACCGGGTTACTGGCTTAACCTCTGCAGCGATTCACTTAACAACCGGGTTACTGGCTTAACCTCTGCAGTGATTCACTTAACAACCGGGTTACTGACTTAACCTCTGCAGTGATTCACTTAACAACCGGGTTACTGACTTAACCTCTGCAGCGATTCACTTAACAACCGGGTTACTGACTTAACCTCTGCAGCGATTCACTTAACAACCGGGTTACTGACTTAACCTCTGCAGCGATTCACTTAACAACCGGGTTACTGACTTAAGCTCTGCAGCGATTCACTTAACAACCGGGTTACTGGCTTAACCTCTGCAGCGATTCACTTAACAACCGGGTTACTGGCTTAACCTCTGCAGCGATTCACTTAACAACCGGGTTACTGGCTTAACCTCTGCAGCGATTCACTTAACAACCGGGTTACTGGCTTAACCTCTGCAGCGATTCACTTAACAACCGGGTTACTGGCTTAACCTCTGCAGCGATTCACTTAACAACCGGGTTACTGGCTTAACCTCTGCAGCGATTCACTTAACAACCGGGTTACTGGCTTAACCTCTGCAGCGATTCACTTAACAACCGGGTTACTGGCTTAACCTCTGCAGCGATTCACTTAACAACCGGGTTACTGGCTTAACCTCTGCAGCGATTCACTTAACAACCGGGTTACTGGCTTAACCTCTGCAGCGATTCACTTAACAACCGGGTTACTGGCTTAACCCCTGCAGCGATTCACTTAACAACCGGGTTACTGGCTTAACCTCTGCAGCGATTCACTTAACAACCGGGTTACTGACTTAACCTCTGCAGCGATTCACTTAACAACCGGGTTACTGACTTAAGCTCTGCAGTGATTCACTTAACAACCGGGTTACTGACTTAAGCTCTGCAGCGATTCACTTAACAACCGGGTTACTGACTTAAGCTCTGCAGTGATTCACTTAACAATCGGGTTACTGACTTAAGCTCTGCAGTGATTCACTTAACAACCGGGTTACTGACTTAACCTCTGCAGTGATTCACTTAACAACCGGGTTACTGACTTAACCTCTGCAGTGATTCACTTAACAACCGGGTTACTGACTTAACCTCTGCAGTGATTCACTTAACAACCGGGTTACTGACTTAACCTCTGCAGTGATTCACTTAACAACCGGGTTACTGACTTAAGCTCTGCAGTGATTCACTTAACAACCGGGTTACTGACTTAAGCTCTGCAGTGATTCACTTAACAACCGGGTTACTGACTTAACCTCTGCAGTGATTCACTTAACAATCGGGTTACTGACTTAACCTCTGCAGTGATTCACTTAACAATCGGGTTACTAACTTAACCTCTGCAGTGATTCACTTAACAATCGGGTTACTGACTTAACCTCTGCAGTGATTCACTTAACAACCGGGTTACTGACTTAACCTCTGCAGTGATTCACTTAACAACCGGGTTACTGACTTAACCTCTGCAGTGATTCACTTAACAACCGGGTTACTGACTTAACCTCTGCAGTGATTCACTTAACAACCGGGTTACTGACTTAACCTCTGCAGTGATTCACTTAACAACCGGGTTACTGACTTAACCTCTGCAGTGATTCACTTAACAACCAGGTTACTAACTTAACCTCTGCAGTGATTCACTTAACAACCGGGTTACTGACTTAAGCTCTGCAGTGATTCACTTAACAACCGGGTTACTGACTTAACCTCTGCAGTGATTCACTTAACAACCGGGTTACTGACTTAACCTCTGCAGTGATTCACTTAACAACCGGGTTACTAACTTAACCTCTGCAGTGACACTACAGCTGATGTTACAGGGGACAGCCACTCCGCATGCGATGTTGCGAATGAAGCGCTCCCGCCTCCATCACTGCCCATTCTGGCCAATGGCGCGCCACTGTATGGGTAGAGGTAAGGCGACCAACTTTTTTACAACGAAAAGGAGGACACAAATAAATTGAAGAAAAAAATATCGTCAATAAAAGAAACATTTTATTCATTGCAACAATAATACAGAATACACTATAATATGATAAATGCATAATAAAAAACATTTGTAACAATAACATTTTATATTGTAATTATGCTTACATGCCGCACCCCCGCCTGCAGCCGCCCCGCTAGCACTGCTGCCCCATGTGGAGCAGGCCCTGCGGCCCCTAAAGCACCAGCTGCGCCAGTTCTGGCCCCGGGGGGCAGCCCACCATCAACACACCCCGCCTGCAGTCGCCCCATCTGCAGCCGCCCCGCCAGCACCACCACCCACCCTCCACAGCCCCGTGTAGAGCAGGCCCCACGGCTCTCACAGCACGGGGAGCAGCCGGCCACAGCCACCCCTCATACCCCCGCCGGCAGCAGCCCCGCCGCCCCCGCCTCTTGCGCCTGCAGCCATTATTGCCCTAGCAGGGCCGAAGATCAAGAGAAAGTGACCGTGGCGTCGCCACTCCTTTCTCCTCCAGGTATCTTTGGGACTAACTAGGAGCTGGTGTAGTTGGGTAGCAGGGAGGGGTGCAAAGTTCCCGCCAATTCGCCTTCGCTGCAGACAACTTACATGTGCAAAGTTTGCCGGCCGGGTGTTTTGGCGCGCTCAGCAGCAATTCCCATTGGCTTTCGAAAGCCAATAGGGGGAGTAGCACAGCTCATTTAAAAGTTGGAAAAAAAAACATCAAAAAAGGGTGCTGGAACGCCATTCTGAGCTTTCTATGAGAAAAAAAAAGCCCTGCAGATTAGTCTTCAAATATCGAAAAGAAGGACATGTAGGAGGACACTTTTCGAGGGAGGACAGAACTTACAAAAGGAGGACTGTCCTCCCTAAAGGAGGACGGTTGGTCACCTTAGTAGAGGCTGCTGCGCAACGCGCATGAAGATAAGTGATGCGTATTCACATATATACGGCGTTCTGTACTGAAACTAGCTGGAGGAACATTTGAAAACGCAATTCAATCCACTAATAGTGAGCGATCTGATGCTTTTGTACGACAGATGCACAGCGATTCACTATATGAAAAAGTCTCCAAAGTGTCCCCCAAACGTCTCGCTCCATCGCCCCCATATCGCCCCCTTTTTGTTCCTTCGCCCCCACGTTGCCCCTTTTTGTTCCATCGCCCCCCTGAAAAATGAAATCGTCCCCTGGGGGGGCGATATCGCCCAGGTTAAGAACCACTGCTCTACCTGATCATGACAATTTTTTCTTGGTTTACATGTACAAATATATATCTAACAATAAAAACATATATATATGTTTTTAAAATTGTTAACAAAGAAATAAGGGATTTCTGAGATAGCTATTTCGAGTTATTTAACTCTCTTCAGTCAGAACTCACCCTTTCCGGGATTCGAACCTGGGCAGTCTGCATGTTAGGTAGATGCTTTAACCTCTTAAGCCACAGGCTCTCTCTCGCTTTGTCAATAGTCAGGGAGTGAAGATGTGTGTCAAGTGTTTTTTTTTTTTTATATATATATATATATATAAAGATTGAATAAGATGAACTGTTAAAGCCTGTTCAATAAGGAATGTTCTGTCCTCTCTCAAGAGCCTCAAAGGTAGGGATGTTATTTAAAAAAAAAACACCAATAAACAATACAAGAAGATCAGACTTGCTGGCAGATCTCCCTAAGAATTTTAATGTACCATTGTTAAAGTATCCCCCCCCCCACACACACATACACTTTTTGTTCCTGTGCATCGCTTCTGTGCATTAAGAAAAATAAAGCAGTCATTTTTAAAATTATAAACCCGTCAATATGAGTGCAAGTCATCTTTGACAATTTGTTTAGTGGCCGTTCGAACCTATAATAGAACTGTGAAAAGTTACTGATGATGCTTTTCCACACTGATGATGTTGCAGTATCCCGATAGTCGTGGGATCAAAATCTGGATCCTTGGCAACCAGGTTTTTCCTTCCTGAAAAGACTTGCTAAGCCAGATTTCATCAGCTGAAACATTGTGGTCAATCAATTAGAAGAGAGCTGAAAGAGAATAGAATAGAATAGAATAGAATAGAATAGAATAGAATAGAATAGAATAGAATAGAATAGAATAGAATAGAATAGAATAGAATAGAATAGAATGGAATGGAATGGAGTGGAGTGGAGTGGAGTGGAGTGGAGTGGGGTGGGGTGGGGTGGGGTGGGGTGGGGTGGGGTGGGGTGGGGTGGGGTGGGGTGGGGTGGGGTGGGGTGGAGTAGAACAGAACAGAAAATAGAATAGAATAGAATGGAATGGAATGGAGTGGAGTGGAGTGGAATGGGGTGGGGTGGGGTGGGGTGGGGTGGAGTGGAGTGGAGTAGAGTAGAGTAGAGTAGAACAGAACAGAAAATAGAATAGAGTAGAGTAGAGTAGAGTAGAGTAGAGTAGAGTAGAGTAGAGTAGAGTAGAGTAGAGTAGATAAAATAATGAATAGAATAGAATAGAACAGAAAATAGAATAGAATAGAATAGAATAGAATAGAATAGAATAGAATAGAATAGAATAGAATAGAATAGAATAGAATAGAATAGAATAGAATAGGACTCAGAGTAGAGTAGAACAGAATAGAACAGAGAATAGAACAGAGAATAGAATAGAATAGAACATCTATCTATCTATCTATCTATCTATCTATCTATCTATCTATCTGACTATCATCTATCTAGATCTATCTATCATCCATCCATCCATCCATCTATTTATCTATCATCTATCTATCTATCATCTATCTATCTATCTATCTATCTATCTATCTATCTATCTATCTATCTATCTATCTATCTATCTATCTATCTCTATATCACCTCTCTCTCTAAATGTAAATACATCTCTATGATTTTTTTTATCCGTCTGTCTATATAATCTATCATCTGTCTATCTGTCATCTTCCTTACTCAGTCTAAATCTATCTATACATCTCTATCATCTCTGTCTATTTGTCTATCTCCCCCCTCCCCCTCCCCCTCCCCCGCTTCATCTAATTTATATAGCCACCTATTTCACGAGCAAGTGACTACAACAGAACTAAAAAGACATCATTTCCTCTTTGTCCCTCTGCTTTTTTTTCTGGCAGAGATAGGATTAATAGAGCCAAGTTTGGGCTCATTCAGGCCTTCAGAGCCCTGCCGTTTTCTTGGCTCACCAAGAGACGTGACGGGCCGGTTCCAAAGAACAACTTTCTCTTCCCTTCGTTACTCACTCGTTCCCACGCTACCCTCAAATGATCTGTTCTCAGCCAGAGAAAGAAATCCACTTTTTCTCCAGGCAGAATGGTGACAGGCTGATGTATGTACTTTGTGCCAAGCGTTAATAGAGTTCTGTTTTTTGCTTCCGAGCTCCAAGTGAGCAGAATTGGAACTATATGAGCTTTAGAATTATGCAGCCTGTCCAAAACCTGGACAACTTAAAGCCTGAATCACGCCACTTTGGGTGACCTAACAGATTAATTTACACATCTCTATATACTTTCCCAGGCAAGGATTCAAAACATTCTTCTGCGACAAGATTCTTTTAATCTGAAGACAGATGTGGGAAGAGGGGTGTTTAGAGTACAATAGATTCTTAAGGGGACAATTCAGAGAAGAGCAACGAAGATGATCCAAGGCCTGGAGACTAAAACATACGAAGAACAGTTGCGGGACTTGGGTCTGGCTAGTCCAGGGGTAGGCAATCTTGGCTCTTTTATGACTGGTGGACTTCAACTCCCAGAATTCCTGAGCCAGCCATGCTGAGGGGAAAGGGAGAGGTTTCCAAGCTGAGCCAGGCTGGCTCAGGAATTCTGGGAGTTGAAGTCCATGAGTCATAAAGCGACCTCGGCCTAGGCCTAGACCAGAGGTAGGTAACCTTGGCTCTTTTATGATTTGTGGACTTCAACTCCCAGAATTCCTGAGTCAGCCATGCTGAGGGGAAAGGGAGAGGTTTCTGGGAGTTGAAGTCCACGAGTCATAAAGCGACCTAGGCCTAGGCCAGAGGTAGGCAACCTTGGCTCTTTTATGACTGGTGGACTTCAGCTCCCATAATTCCTGAGCCAGCTTGGCTCAGCTTGGAAACTCTCCCTTTCCCCTCAGCGTGGCTGGCTCAGGAATTCTGGGAGTTGAAGTCCACCCAGTCATAAAAGAGCCAAGGTTGCCTACCTCTGGCCTAGGCCTAAGCTGCTTTATGACTCGTGGACTTCAACTCCCAGAATTCCTGAGCCAGCTTGGCTCAGCTTGGAAACCTCTCCCTTTCCCCTCAGCATGGCTGGCTCAGGAATTCTGGGAGTTGAAGTCCACGAGTCATAAAAGAGCCAAGGCTGCCTACCCCTGGGCTAGTCTAAAGAAAAGAAGAAACAGGGGAGACATGATAGCAGTATTCCAGTATCTGAGGGGCTGCCACAAAGAAAGAGGGGATCACATTGTTCTCCAAAGCACCTGAAGGCAAGACAAGAAACAACGGTTGGAAAGTGATCAAGGAGAGAAGCAACCTGGAATTAAGGAGAAACTTCCTGACAGTGAGGACAATTAACCAGTGGAACAGCTTGCCACCAGAAATCGTGGGCGCTCCATCACAGGAGATTTTTAAGAACAGGCTAGACCAGACATGTCAAACACAAGCCCCGGGGGCTGGATGCGGCCCGCGAAGTGGTTTCATGTGGCCCGCGAAGCCATCCTGGAAACAGTGAGGGAACGGACCCCGGGCCAGCCGGGAGCCAATGTACAATGTTGTGGTGGCCATCTATGATGAAAGGCATTCAGTCTTAGCTCCATAAGCCCCCCCCCAACATGGCCGGAGAGGAACGGTGACCATGTGGACCATGCCTTGGCACTTGCCCCGATCCCACCCCCTTCTTCCAGAGACCCTCAGATCTGTCCCACTCCTGCCCAGGTCCCCATAGGCAGCCCATAGGCAGCCCATAGGCACCGGCGAATGATGTAGAGCTGGCCACGCCCACCCAGTAGGCCACACCCACTCCATCCACGGCCACCCAGTAGGCTCCACCCACCCTGGCCACACCGCAATGCCAATGCGGCCCTCAATGAAATAGAGGTTGACACCCCTGGGCTAGACAGTCACTTGTCTGAGATGCTGCTTGAGCAGGGGGCTGGACTAGAAGACCTCCAAGGTCCCATCCAGCTCTATTCTATTCTAATACAGGCAGTCCTCAACGGACAACCACAATTGGCCCCAAAGTTTCTGTGGTTAACAAGACATTGGTTACGCGAGCTTGGCCCCGTTTTACGACTCTTCTTGCTGCGCACGTGAACGGAATCACCGCAGTTGTACCCCGGTGGTTAAGTGACTCTGGCTTCCCCCGTGGAAGTCAGGAGGTGGCAAAAGGGGGATCCCATGGCCTCGGGACACTCAGAGGTCATAAATATGAACCCCTTGCCAAACGTCTGAATTTTGATCACGTGACCCTGAGGATGGTGTAAACTAGGGGTTCTCAACCTTGGCAACTTTAAGACTTGTGGACTTCAACTCCCAGAATTCCTCAGCCAGCAAAGCTGAGGAATTCTGGGAGTTGAAGTCCACAAGTCTTAAAGTTGCCAAGGTTGAGAACCCCTGGGTAAAGGCTGCTGTAACTTTGACCGGTCGCTGAACAGACTGACGTACGTCGAGGACTGCCTGTACACAGTTAGTGTACAGGTGTGTGTTGCCCTCCTCATCTGTCCTCGCAACACAAGTCGGGTACACAACCTAATGGAAGCGAGGGTCTTTTCTACGCTCTGAAGAAGAACACCAACTTTGGCATTTGCATGCCGAAAATATAAAATTCACTCCCCCCCCCCTCCTCCAATAACATCTGCCTGGAATTTTAGGACAACTTGGTCCAACCTGGAGACACTCCAGATGTGGGAATTTCAAAACCTCAGCAGCACGGGGAACCGTAGGACTTGAAACCCATGTATCTGGAGATCCTCAAGGCTGGCCAAAATTTCCTTAGGAACAGAAAGCCAGTTTGGCTTAGCGATGGAGGCACCAGGCTAGAAAGCAGGCGATGGTGAGTTCTAGTCCCACCCTAGGCATCAAAGATGGCTGGGTGACTTTGAGCCAAATCACCAGGTGACGGTGAGTTCTAGTCCTGCCTTAGCCACGAAAGCTGGCTGATTTTTGCCCAATCACAAGGAGACTCTGCGTTCTAGTCCCGCCTTAGCCATGAAAGCCGACTGGGTGAGTTTGGGCCAGTCTCCCTTAGCCAAATTCACCTTCACAGAGTTGTGGCTTGTGTTAAAAGAGAAGGAGGAAGATGCGTTGGTATATATGTTCACCACCTTGAATTATTTATAAAAACAATAAAGGCATGATATCTATCTATCTGAACTCCTATCTCTATCTACTCTATCTGTCAGTCCGTCCATCCATCATTTAACCTTCCATCCATTATGTCTCTGTCTATCCCTCCATCTGTCCGTCCGTCCATCCATCCATCCATCCATCCATCTATCTACTATTCATTTCTATCAATCTAATCTATTGATCTTTTTCTGTCTCTGTCATGTGTCTCTCATGTGTTTCCCATCTTTATATTATCTATATCTATCTATCTCTATCTATCTATCTATCTATCATCCACCTGTCTATATTCTATTCATTTCTATCAATCTAATCTATTCATCTTTTTCTGTCTCTGTCATGCGTCTCTCATGTGTTTCCCATCTTTATATTATCTATATCTATCTATCTATCTATCTATCTATCTATCTATCTATCTATCTATCTATCTATCTATCTATCTATCTATCTATCTATCTATCTATCTATCTATCTATCTATCTACCGTATCTACCGTATCTACCGTATCTACCGTATCTATCTATCTATCTATCTATCTATCTATCTATCTATCTATCTATCTATCTATCTATCTATCTATCTATCATCCACCTGTCTATCTTCTATTCATTTCTATGAATCTAATCTATTTATCTTTTTCTGACTGTCATGTGTCTCTCATGTGTTTCCCATCTTTATACTCTCTCTCTCTCTCTCTCTCTCTCTCTCTCTCTCTCTCTCTCTCTCTCTCTCTCTCTCTCCCTCCCTCCCTCCCTCCCTCTATCTATCTATCCATCTATCTTATATCCTATCACCTGTTCAGAGTGACAGGACGTCAGCAAGGCAGACAAAGGACATTTCTCTGTGCTGGGTACGAAGTTATTGAGACAATAAAAAAAAGAATAACTCACAATTGTACCCTTTCTTTCTCTCTCATTCTGCTTTCGCCTCTCCTTAACTGCCTCTGATTCAGCCCCTTCCACTTAGTGCCAAGGGAGCACTGGTGGTTTTCCTGCAAATTACATCTTCCCCCTTTTCTCCCCCCACCTCCTGAAGGCTAAGGACGACAAACCTTTTATCCAGAAAGAGCAGAGGAGGATAGGGGGGGAAATGGGGCTGGAATTCCCAGTAGGGTCTTTCTCCCCGGTGGCCCCAAGTTGCCTGCATAATCAGCTAATTGCCTCGCTGCTGGAGTGTTTTTCTCGGCTCCTCGATCAATCCAGTGCCTGACATAATTATACCAATTCTTCTGTTTTACAGATGGGAAATTGGTTACTTTTTACTTTGCTGCACCCAAATTAGATCCATGCTGAGTAATGGAGTCTTTTCCCGTGTTCTCCTGCACAAGGAAAAGGAGAGTGCAGGCTGAAGAGACTGGATAATTGTCTGTCTGAGATGGCGTAGGTCCTCCTGCTTGAGCAAGGGGCTGGACTAGAAGACCTCCAAGGTCCCTTCCAGCTCTATTCTATTCTATTCTATTCTATTCTATTCTATTCTATTCTATTCTATTCTATTCTATTCTATTCTATTCTATTCCTTATTTTCTATTCTATTCCATATTCTATTCTATTCTATTCTATTCTATTCTATTCTATTCTATTCCATTCCATATTCTCTTCTCTTCTCTTCTCTATTCTATTCTATTCCATATTTTCTATTCTATTCCATATTTTCTTCTATTCTATTCTATTCTATTCCATTCCATTCCGTATTCTCTTCTCTTCTCTATTCTATTCTATTCCATATTTTCTATTCTATTCCATATTTTCTATTCTATTCTATTCTATTCCATATTTTCTATTCTATTCTATTCTATTCCATATTTTCTATTCTATTCTATTCCATTCCATATTCTCTTCTCTTCTCTAGTCTATTCTATTCCATATTTTCTATTCTATTCCATATTTTCTATTCTATTCTATTCTATTCTATTCCATATTTTCTTTTCTTTTCTATTCTATTCTATTCCATATTTTCTATTCTATTCTATTCTATTCTATTCTATTCTATTCTATTCTATTCTATTCTATTCTATTCCATTCCATTCCATTCCATTCCATATTCTCTTCTCTTCTCTTCTCTTCTCTTCTCTTCTCTTCTCTTCTCTTCTCTTCTCTTCTCTTCTCTTCTCTTCTCTTCTCTTCTCTTCTCTTCTCTTCTCTTCTCTATTCTATTCAGGTGGGTTTTGTTGTTGTTTTTTAATGTGTGGCTTACACAGAAGGATCATGTAATTAAGCAGCATCTTACTCCCGTCTCCCTCTCCTTTAAAAGGTTGCCCAACAGGCAGCAATCCCACTGGCGCTGTTTTGCCATCCATGGCTATGTTTGGGGAAGTTATCCTGATTCCATTGCTGTCTGTCCTGCATCCATTAAATTGGGTAGGTGGTCTCAGCGGCAGCTGAGCCTGAAATGTAAGCACCACTGAGCTGAATTTGTGGTCTTTCTGTCCTACACAGAGAAGACCAACAGAGATGATTAAGGGGCTGGAGGCTAAAAGATGGGAAGAAATGGTTGTGAGAAATGGGAATATCTACTCTAAGAAAGAGAAAGACTAGTCATAAGTCTAGAATATTTTTTATGGTTTTATTCTAGAAAGTTGAACTGATATTCCTTGAGTGTTTTTTAACTTGCTCTGGTTTCTGGTCTTTGACTGTAATAAACATTGGCTTGATTTGACTGGGGCTGGAGGCTAAAACTATGAAGAATGATTGTGGGAACTGGAAAATCTATTCTAACAAAGAGAAAGACTAGGGGTGATAGGATAGCAGTCTTCCAATGCTGCTAGTCCTCAACTTATGATCACAATAAAGCCCCAAATTTAGTGAGTTTTGCCCCATTTGCTCCATCTAACTACCATCTATCACCCGTCTATGTTTATCTATCACCATCCATCCACCCATCTCTTATTCATCTCTCTGTCTCTGTCTCTCTGTCTCCATCCATCCATCCATCCCATCCATTCATCCATCTCTTATTCCTCTCTCTCTCTATCCATCCATCCATCTACCTCTTATTCATCTGTCTCTGTCTCCAACCATCAATCCATCCATCCATCTACATCCATCCATCCCATCCATCCATCTCTTATTCCTCTCTCTCTATGTCTCTCTCTCCATCCATCTATATATCCATCCATCCATCCATCCATCCTATTCCTCTCTCTGTGTGTGTCTCTCTCTCTCCATCCATCCACCCACCCACCCATCTCTTATTCATCTCTCTGTCTCTCTCTGTCTCTCTTTGTTTCCATTCATCCATCCCATCCATCCATCCATCTCTTATTCCCCCCCTCTCTCTCCATCCATCCATCCATTCATCCATCCATCCACCTCTTATTCATCTCTCTGTCTCTCTCTTTCTCCATCCATCCATCTACATACATACATACATCTCTTATTCCTCTCTCTCTATGTCTCTCCCTCTCTCCATTCATCCATATATCCATCCATTCATCCTATTCCTCTCTCTGTCTCTCTCCATCCATCCACCTATCCATCCATTCACCTCTTTTTTTGTCTCTCGGTCTGTCTCTCTCCATCCATCCATCCACTACCTTATTCATCTTTCTGTGTCTCTCTCTCTCTCTCTCTCATCCATCCATCCATCCCATCCATCCATCCATCCATCCACCTCTTATTCATCTCTCTGTCTCTCTGTCTCTCTCTCTTTTTCTCTCTCTCCATCCATATATCCACCCACCCATCCATCCATCCATCTCTTATTCCCCCCCCCTCTCTTTCTCTCTTTTTCTCTTTCTCTCCCTCCTTCTCTTTCCTTGTCCTTTCTCATCTTAGAACACTTTTCAAAAGAGGAGCAAAATGTCACTAAGAAGGTGTCAGAAATCAAATTTCTGAAGGGGATGTATACACGGTGTTCCAAAGCAAACAAATTTAGATATTTCTTTTTAAATCCAGTTGGCAGTTAACCTTTTGTGAACCACATCGGCGAAAGGGACAGATGGTGAGGTATAAACAGGCAAATGAATAGAGCGAATTGTTAGATCAAAACATCCAAACATTTGATGATCTTTTACCCCGACGATGTGCTTAAGACACTGACTAAGAAACCTGTTGGAAATGATTTTTGTTTAATTTTGGAAATGCAACATAATTTCATCTGAGGGTTGGCAAGGGCTTTGATATCCAAGAGAAACATCTATTTTTTGATGTGTTTATAAGCTGAAGACATGCAATTTTCCTCAGTTATTCAGCAGGAACCCAAATATCTTTCTTTCCTTAAATTACAGAAAGAAAACTATAGAAGAAAAATATTAAAAAGTATTGGCATTAATTACCAGGCCTTCTTTTAAAACTACAGCTGTGTGGTCAAAAGTACAGCTGGAGATATTTTTTTTCCTTAATTTAAGGAAGTTTCCCTTTTTAAATGCTATTAATCAATTACTAATATCCTTAGCGTTTCTTTTCCTCCTCCTCCTCCTCCTCCTCCTCCTCCTCCTCCTCCTCCTCCTCCTCCTCCTCCTGTTCCTCCTCCTCCCCACAAACCGCTCTTCCTTCTAACACTGATGATGTTACCTAGTTTGGTAATGAAACATCTGGAAGAAAACCACCAAGCTCAGAGAGCACCAAGGGCCCCACAATCCTAGAATCTAGAACAGCGGTTCTCAACCTTTTTCAGGCCGCGACCCCGACCTGCGCTGCACATGCGTGGCATGACCCCGACCTGTGCCGCGCATGCGCGGCGCGATGGCCCACATCGCGCATGCACAGTGCTACCCCGCGCATGCGCGGTGCTGCCCCCTGCGCCGGCCGAGGCGTAGGCTGCCGCCCGTTTGGGGTGGCGGCAGGCAGGCCCAGGTGCTCCTGGGTGGCTGCAGCGGCGATGGTGAAGGGCGACCACGGGCTGGGCCACCAGCTGGCCCAGCCGAAGGGAGGTAAAAAACCCGCCGGGCCCCACACGCGCCAAAACCCCTCCCTGCGCCCGCCGGCCTCCCACCTCCCACCCCTGGCCCTCTTTTACTTACAGTTTTAGTAGTTCTCAGCAGGGAGGGGTAGAAACTTCCGGAGAGCTCGCCTTCGCTGCAGACAATTCGCAGCACCGTTTGCATACGGGGACTTTTGGCGGGCTCAGCAGGGCGGAGACAGCCTGGACCATTCCTATTGGCTTTTGAAAGCCAATAGAATTAGACTCTATTCAAGAGAGTCTATTCTATTGGCTTTCAAAAGCCAATAGAATAAGAGGGAGTAGCACAGCTAAGGAAAAGGGGGGGGGAATGGCGTAGCACAGCTAAGGAAAAATGGGGAAAAATGGCGGACTGCGTTGTTTGGCAATCCCCGTGAAATGGTCGTTCGACCCCAAATGGGGTCGCGACCCACAGGTTGGGAACCGCTGATCTAGAACTAAGGAAGAATTTCATCAAATTTGCAGATGACACCAAACTGGCAGGAATAGCCAACACCCCCAGAAGACAAGCTCGGGATCTTGACAAACCGGAACAATGAGCCCTAGCCAACAAAATGAATTTCAATGGGGAGAAAAGCAAAGTTTTACATTTAGGCAGGACAAACCAAGTACAGATTGGGCGAGACCCGGCTCATAAACAGCAACTGTGAGAGGGACCTTGGAGTCCAAGTGGACGATCCCTGGACCATGAGCCAGCCGTGTGCAGCAGCAGCAGCCAAAAAAGGGGAGCAGGTTTTGTTGGCTCTGGCTCTTACGTATTGCAAATCTATGTCCACAAGCCGTTGGACTCCCCTCAACTGGGCGTCCTTGAGACCATAATCTCCCAGAGCAGCGGTTCTCAACCTGTGGGTCGCGACCCCATTTGGGGTCGAACGACCATTTCACGGGGGTAGCCTAACACTGCAGTCCGCCATTTTTTGGGGGGTCGGCCATTTTTTTCCCCTTTGCGATGCGGGCCGTCGCGCCGCGCATGCGTGATGCGGGCCCGCCAATTTTTGGGGGGAGTTAGCCATTTTTTGGGGGGGGGGGGTCTGCCATTTTTTCCCCTTTGCGATGCGGGCCGTCGCGCCGTGCATGTGCGATGCGGGCCCGCCATTTTTTTTTTGGTCGGCCATTTTTTTTAAAAAAAATTTTGGGTCCGCCATTTTGTTCCCCTTTGCGATGCAGGCCGTCGTGCCGTGCATGCCCGATGCGGGCCCGCCATATATTTTTTTTGGTCGGCCATTTTTTTTTTGGGGTCGGCCATTTTTTTATTATTTTTTTTGGGGTCCGCCATTTTTTTTCCCCTTTGTGATGCGGGCCGTTGCGCCGCGCATGTGCGATGCGGGCCCGCCATTTTTTTTGGGTCGGCCATTTTTTTTTGGTCCGCCATTTTTTTCCCCTTTGCGATGCGGGCCGTTGCGCCACGCATGTGCGATGCGGGCCCGCCATTTTTTTTTAGTCGGCCATTTTTTTTGGGTCCACCATTTTTTTCCCCTTTGCGATGCGGGCCATCGCGCCGTGCATGGGCGATGTGGGCCGGGGTCGAGCCCTGGAAAAGGTTGAGAACCGCTGTCCCACAGCATCCCCCGTGAAACCTAGCAAGTGGAGCTTCTTCATCAGCTCCCTCTCCGAACGAGAAGTATGAGAGTCAGCAAACACTAGGGAGAGGTAGCTGCCAGGGGCTGCCAAAAAGAGCACCTGAAGCCACCATTTGAAGGTGTTAATCCACGCCATGCATTCGACTGAATCGATGCCCAATTCCAGGTACATCGAAGCAAATCCAACACAAGACCCAGAAGTTTCCTAAGAAAAACAGCCTGGGTTCTTTCAATACAATCCTTGAAGCCTCGTATCCATATGGGAATTCCATAAAGAGTTTGGACCAGGGTTTTGGCTTGATATAGACGCAGAGCAGAAGGAATAAACTGGCCTCCTTGGGTTAAAAAAAAAAATCTTATATCTGCTGATGGCTACGGGAGGCCGAATTCAGCACCTGGGTTCAATGATTAGTCCAAACACCAGTATTCTGAAATTGAATACCTAAATATTTAAAATGGAAAATCTGCTTAACAACATTACCGTTGATAGCCCAGTTGTATCATTTCCAGGCTCTGAAGAATACCAATACTTTGGATTTGTCATAATGAATAGACAAATGGTTCTCAGCACAGTAGGACCCAAAGGCAGAAAGTAATCTTTTTAGACCGAGCCTTGATTGTGATAGAAGGACCACATCGTCAGCATAAAGAAGAAGCGGAATCTTCGTATTTAACAACTTTGGGGCGTGGGACTCAATGCGTTCAATATAAGAGGCCCGGTCAGATAAGGATAGATTAAACCAATGGTTCTCAACCTTTTTAATGCCGCGACCTCCAACCAGTCGTAAGTCGAGGACTTCCCAACCGGTTGTAAGTCGAGGACTTCCCAACCAGTCATA